>OZ005735.1:22483714-22799676 GCA_963930755.1 Eudasyphora cyanicolor | reverse complement strand
TAAATGAATAAATGAATAAATGAATAAATGAATAAATGAATAAATGAATAAATGAATAAATGAATAAATGAATAAATGAATAAATGAATAAATGAATAAATGAATAAATGAATAAATGAATAAATGAATAAATGAATAAATGAATAAATGAATAAATGAATAAATGAATAAATGAATAAATGAATAAATGAATAAATGAATAAATGAATAAATGAATAAATGAATAAATGAATAAATGAATAAATGAATAAATGAATAAATGAATAAATGAATAAATGAATAAATGAATAAATGAATAAATGAATAAATGAATAAATGAATAAATGAATAAATGAATAAATGAATAAATGAATAAATGAATAAATGAATAAATGAATAAATGAATAAATGAATAAATGAATAAATGAATAAATGAATAAATGAATAAATGAATAAATGAATAAATGAATAAATGAATAAATGAATAAATGAATAAATGAATAAATGAATAAATGAATAAATGAATAAATGAATAAATGAATAAATGAATAAATGAATAAATGAATAAATGAATAAATGAATAAATGAATAAATGAATAAATGAATAAATGAATAAATGAATAAATGAATAAATGAATAAATGAATAAATGAATAAATGAATAAATGAATAAATGAATAAATGAATAAATGAATAAATGAATAAATGAATAAATGAATAAATGAATAAATGAATAAATGAATAAATGAATAAATGAATAAATGAATAAATGAATAAATGAATAAATGAATAAATGAATAAATGAATAAATGAATAAATGAATAAATGAATAAATGAATAAATGAATAAATGAATAAATGAATAAATGAATAAATGAATAAATGAATAAATGAATAAATGAATAAATGAATAAATGAATAAATGAATAAATGAATAAATGAATAAATGAATAAATGAATAAATGAATAAATGAATAAATAAATAAATGAATAAATGAATAAATGAATAAATGAATAAATGAATAAATGAATAAATGAATAAATGAATAAATGAATAAATGAATAAATGAATAAATGAATAAATGAATAAATGAATAAATGAATAAATGAATAAATGAATAAATGAATAAATGAATAAATGAATAAATGAATAAATGAATAAATGAATAAATGAATAAATGAATAAATGAATAAATGAATAAATGAATAAATGAATAAATGAATAAATGAATAAATGAATAAATGAATAAATGAATAAATGAATAATGAATAAATGAATAAATGAATAAATGAATAAATGAATAAATGAATAAATGAATAAATGAATAAATGAATAAATGAATAAATGAATAAATGAATAAATGAATAAATGAATAAATGAATAAATGAATAAATGAATAAATGAATAAATGAATAAATGAATAAATGAATAAATGAATAAATGAATAAATGAATAAATGAATAAATGAATAAATGAATAAATGAATAAATGAATAAATGAATAAATGAATAAATGAATAAATGAATAAATGAATAAATGAATAAATGAATAAATGAATAAATGAATAAATGAATAAATGAATAAATGAATAAATGAATAAATGAATAAATGAATAAATGAATAAATGAATAAATGAATAAATGAATAAATGAATAAATGAATAAATGAATAAATGAATAAATGAATAAATGAATAAATGAATAAATGAATAAATGAATAAATGAATAAATGAATAAATGAATAAATGAATAAATGAATAAATGAATAAATGAATAAATGAATAAATGAATAAATGAATAAATGAATAAATGAATAAATGAATAAATGAATAAATGAATAAATGAATAAATGAATAAATGAATAAATGAATAAATGAATAAATGAATAAATGAATAAATGAATAAATGAATAAATGAATAAATGAATAAATGAATAAATGAATAAATGTAAATGAATAAATGAATAAATGAATAAATGAATAAATGAATAAATGAATAAATGAATAAATGAATAAATGAATAAATGAATAAATGAATAAATGAATAAATGAATAAATGAATAAATGAATAAATGAATAAATGAATAAATGAATAAATGAATAAATGATGAATAAATGAATAAATGAATAAATGAATAAATGAATAAATGAATAAATGAATAAATGAATAAATGAATAAATGAATAAATGAATAAATGAATAAATGAATAAATGAATAAATGAATAAATGAATAAATGAATAAATGAATAAATGAATAAATGAATAAATGAATAAATGAATAAATGAATAAATGAATAAATGAATAAATGAATAAATGAATAAATGAATAAATGAATAAATGAATAAATGAATAAATGAATAATAAATGAATAAATGAATAAATGAATAAATGAATAAATGAATAAATGAATAAATGAATAAATGAATAAATGAATAAATGAATAAATGAATAAATGAATAAATGAATAAATGAATAAATGAATAAATGAATAAATGAATAAATGAATAAATGAATAAATGAATAAATGAATAAATGAATAAATGAATAAATGAATAAATGAATAAATGAATAAATGAATAAATGAATAAATGAATAAATGAATAAATGAATAAATGAATAAATGAATAAATGAATAAATGAATAAATGAATAAATGAATAAATGAATAAATGAATAAATGAATAAATGAATAAATGAATAAATGAATAAATGAATAAATGAATAAATGAATAAATGAATAAATGAATAAATGAATAAATGAATAAATGAATAAATGAATAAATGAATAAATGAATAAATGAATAAATGAATAAATGAATAAATGAATAAATGAATAAATGAATAAATGAATAAATGAATAAATGAATAAATGAATAAATGAATAAATGAATAAATGAATAAATGAATAAATGAATAAATGAATAAATGAATAAATGAATAAATGAATAAATGAATAAATGAATAAATGAATAAATGAATAAATGAATAAATGAATAAATGAATAAATGAATAAATGAATAAATGAATAAATGAATAAATGAATAAATGAATAAATGAATAAATGAATAAATGAATAAATGAATAAATGAATAAAATGAATAAATGAATAAATGAATAAATGAATAAATGAATAATGAATAAATGAATAAATTAATAAATTAATAAATTAATAAATTAATAAATTAATAAATTAATAAATTAATAAATTAATAAATTAATAAATTAATAATAATATTAATAAATTAATAAATTAATAAATTAATAAATTAATAAATTAATAAATTAATAAATTAATAAATTAATAAATTAATAAATTAATAAATTAATAAATTAATAAATGAATAAATGAATAAATGAATAAATGAATAAATGAATAAATGAATAAATGAATAAATGAATAAATGAATAAATTAATAAATTAATAAATTAATAAATTAATAAATTAATAAATTAATAAATTAATAAATTAATAAATTAATAAATTAATAAATTAATAAATTAATAAATGAATAAATGAATAAATGAATAAATGAATAAATGAATAAATGAATAAATGAATAAATGAATAAATGAATAAATGAATAAATGAATAAATGAATAAATGAATAAATGAATAAATGAATAAATGAATAAATGAATAAATGAATAAATGAATAAATGAATAAATGAATAAATGAATAAATGAATAAATGAATAAATGAATAAATGAATAAATGAATAAATGAATAAATGAATAAATGAATAAATGAATAAATGAATAAATGAATAAATGAATAAATGAATAAATGAATAAATGAATAAATGAATAAATGAATAAATGAATAAATGAATAAATGAATAAATGAATAAATGAATAAATGAATAAATGAATAAATGAATAAATGAATAAATGAATAAATGAATAAATGAATAAATGAATAAATGAATAAATGAATAAATGAATAAATGAATAAATGAATAAATGAATAAATGAATAAATGAATAAATGAATAAATGAATAAATGAATAAATGAATAAATGAATAAATGAATAAATGAATAAATGAATAAATGAATAAATGAATAAATGAATAAATGAATAAATGAATAAATGAATAAATGAATAAATGAATAAATGAATAAATGAATAAATGAATAAATGAATAAATGAATAAATGAATAAATGAATAAATGAATAAATGAATAAATGAATAAATGAATAAATGAATAAATGAATAAATGAATAAATGAATAAATGAATAAATGAATAAATGAATAAATGAATAAATGAATAAATGAATAAATGAATAAATGAATAAATGAATAAATGAATAAATGAATAAATGAATAAATGAATAAATGAATAAATGAATAAATGAATAAATGAATAAATGAATAAATGAATAAATGAATAAATGAATAAATGAATAAATGAATAAATGAATAAATGAATAAATGAATAAATGAATAAATGAATAAATGAATAAATGAATAAATGAATAAATGAATAAATGAATAAATGAATAAATGAATAAATGAATAAATGAATAAATGAATAAATGAATAAATGAATAAATGAATAAATGAATAAATGAATAAATGAATAAATGAATAAATGAATAAATGAATAAATGAATAAATGAATAAATGAATAAATGAATAAATGAATAAATGAATAAATGAATAAATGAATAAATGAATAAATGAATAAATGAATAAATGAATAAATGAATAAATGAATAAATGAATAAATGAATAAATGAATAAATGAATAAATGAATAAATGAATAAATGAATAAATGAATAAATGAATAAATGAATAAATGAATAAATGAATAAATGAATAAATGAATAAATGAATAAATGAATAAATGAATAAATGAATAAATGAATAAATGAATAAATGAATAAATGAATAAATGAATAAATGAATAAATGAATAAATGAATAAATGAATAAATGAATAAATGAATAAATGAATAAATGAATAAATGAATAAATGAATAAATGAATAAATGAATAAATGAATAAATGAATAAATGAATAAATGAATAAATGAATAAATGAATAAATGAATAAATGAATAAATGAATAAATGAATAAATGAATAAATGAATAAATGAATAAATGAATAAATGAATAAATGAATAAATGAATAAATGAATAAATGAATAAATGAATAAATGAATAAATGAATAAATGAATAAATGAATAAATGAATAAATGAATAAATGAATAAATGAATAAATGAATAAATGAATAAATGAATAAATGAATAAATGAATAAATGAATAAATGAATAAATGAATAAATGAATAAATGAATAAATGAATAAATGAATAAATGAATAAATGAATAAATGAATAAATGAATAAATGAATAAATGAATAAATGAATAAATGAATAAATGAATAAATGAATAAATGAATAAATGAATAAATGAATAAATGAATAAATGAATAAATGAATAAATGAATAAATGAATAAATGAATAAATGAATAAATGAATAAATGAATAAATGAATAAATGAATAAATGAATAAATGAATAAATGAATAAATGAATAAATGAATAAATGAATAAATGAATAAATGAATAAATGAATAAATGAATAAATGAATAAATGAATAAATGAATAAATGAATAAATGAATAAATGAATAAATGAATAAATGAATAAATGAATAAATGAATAAATGAATAAATGAATAAATGAATAAATGAATAAATGAATAAATGAATAAATGAATAAATGAATAAATGAATAAATGAATAAATGAATAAATGAATAAATGAATAAATGAATAAATGAATAAATGAATAAATGAATAAATGAATAAATGAATAAATGAATAAATGAATAAATGAATAAATGAATAAATGAATAAATGAATAAATGAATAAATGAATAAATGAATAAATGAATAAATGAATAAATGAATAAATGAATAAATGAATAAATGAATAAATGAATAAATGAATAAATGAATAAATGAATAAATGAATAAATGAATAATGAATAAATGAATAAATGAATAAATGAATAAATGAATAAATGAATAAATGAATAAATGAATAAATGAATAAATGAATAAATGAATAAATGAATAAATGAATAAATGAATAAATGAATAAATGAATAAATGAATAAATGAATAAATGAATAAATGAATAAATGAATAAATGAATAAATGAATAAATGAATAAATGAATAAATGAATAAATGAATAAATGAATAAATGAATAAATGAATAAATGAATAAATGAATAAATGAATAAATGAATAAATGAATAAATGAATAAATGAATAAATGAATAAATGAATAAATGAATAAATGAATAAATGAATAAATGAATAAATGAATAAATGAATAAATGAATAAATGAATAAATGAATAAATGAATAAATGAATAAATGAATAAATGAATAAATGAATAAATGAATAAATGAATAAATGAATAAATGAATAAATGAATAAATGAATAAATGAATAAATGAATAAATGAATAAATGAATAAATGAATAAATGAATAAATGAATAAATGAATAAATGAATAAATGAATAAATGAATAAATGAATAAATGAATAAATGAATAAATGAATAAATGAATAAATGAATAAATGAATAAATGAATAAATGAATAAATGAATAAATGAATAAATGAATAAATGAATAAATGAATAAATGAATAAATGAATAAATGAATAAATGAATAAATGAATAAATGAATAAATGAATAAATGAATAAATGAATAAATGAATAAATGAATAAATGAATAAATGAATAAATGAATAAATGAATAAATGAATAAATGAATAAATGAATAAATGAATAAATGAATAAATGAATAAATGAATAAATGAATAAATGAATAAATGAATAAATGAATAAATGAATAAATGAATAAATGAATAAATGAATAAATGAATAAATGAATAAATGAATAAATGAATAAATGAATAAATGAATAAATGAATAAATGAATAAATGAATAAATGAATAAATGAATAAATGAATAAATGAATAAATGAATAAATGAATAAATGAATAAATGAATAAATGAATAAATGAATAAATGAATAAATGAATAAATGAATAAATGAATAAATGAATAAATGAATAAATGAATAAATGAATAAATGAATAAATGAATAAATGAATAAATGAATAAATGAATAAATGAATAAATGAATAAATGAATAAATGAATAAATGAATAAATGAATAAATGAATAAATGAATAAATGAATAAATGAATAAATGAATAAATGAATAAATGAATAAATGAATAAATGAATAAATGAATAAATGAATAAATGAATAAATGAATAAATGAATAAATGAATAAATGAATAAATGAATAAATGAATAAATGAATAAATGAATAAATGAATAAATGAATAAATGAATAAATGAATAAATGAATAAATGAATAAATGAATAAATGAATAAATGAATAAATGAATAAATGAATAAATGAATAAATGAATAAATGAATAAATGAATAAATGAATAAATGAATAAATGAATAAATGAATAAATGAATAAATGAATAAATGAATAAATGAATAAATGAATAAATGAATAAATGAATAAATGAATAAATGAATAAATGAATAAATGAATAAATGAATAGATGAATAAATGAATAGATGAATAAATGAATAAATGAATAAATGAATAAATGAATAAATGAATAAATGAATAAATGAATAAATGAATAAATTAATAAATGAATAAATGAATAAATGAATAAATGAATAAATGAATAAATTAATAAATGAATAAATGAATAAATGAATAAATGAATAAATGAATAAATGAATAAATGAATAAATGAATAAATGAATAAATGAATAAATGAATAAATGAATAAATGAATAAATGAATAAATGAATAAATGAATAAATGAATAAATGAATAAATGAATAAATGAATAAATGAATAAAAGAATAAATGAATAAATGAATAAATGAATAAATGAATAAATGAATAAATGAATAAATGAATAAATGAATAAATGAATAAATGAATAAATGAATAAATGAATAAATGAATAAATGAATAAATGAATAAATGAATAAATGAATAAATGAATAAATGAATAAATGAATAAATGAATAAATGAATAAATGAATAAATGAATAAATGAATAAATGAATAAATGAATAAATGAATAAATGAATAAATGAATAAATGAATAAATGAATAAATGAATAAATGAATAAATGAATAAATGAATAAATGAATAAATGAATAAATGAATAAATGAATAAATGAATAAATGAATAAATGAATAAATGAATAAATGAATAAATGAATAAATGAATAAATGAATAAATGAATAAATGAATAAATGAATAAATGAATAAATGAATAAATGAATAAATGAATAAATGAATAAATGAATAAATGAATAAATGAATAAATGAATAAATGAATAAATGAATAAATGAATAAATGAATAAATGAATAAATGAATAAATGAATAAATGAATAAATGAATAAATGAATAAATGAATAAATGAATAAATGAATAAATGAATAAATGAATAAATGAATAAATGAATAAATGAATAAATGAATAAATGAATAAATGAATAAATGAATAAATGAATAAATGAATAAATGAATAAATGAATAAATGAATAAATGAATAAATGAATAAATGAATAAATGAATAAATGAATAAATGAATAAATGAATAAATGAATAAATGAATAAATGAATAAATGAATAAATGAATAAATGAATAAATGAATAAATAAATAAATGAATAAATGAATAAATGAATAAATGAATAAATCTATCCACCATAAGGCAATAAAAGAACCAGTTATTTATAAGGTCCTAACAAGTATCTCTTGTCTATGATAAGGTACTAAATAGTGCTCTTTATTTCTGATAAGGTACTAAAAGTGCTATTTATCTATGATAAGACACTAAAATGTACCCTTTAGTTATGGCTAGGTGCTACAAAAACAAGTAAGAAAGTTTCAGTCGGGTAAACCGACTAAGGTATACCCTCACTTTGTGAGTAATGTAATATATAACATTACACCAATAAATCTGCCAATTTGTGTGGGAGGTACCAGAAGGGGTTTTCCAAAAACACGTATTTTTCGGTAAATACATTGCATTGTGCTGAACTATAAGCGTTTATGTGCACTGGTATATTCAAGTTACGAGCTATGTAATTTTGGTATGATTTGGTCATTTTGTGTGGGAGGTACAAAAAGGGGCGGGGTGATAACGCCCACTTTAACAGGACTATAGGCACTATAACAGCATTACACTGCACAAAATTTCAAGTAATTGTATGCACTGGTATTAAAGTTACAAGCCGTTTACTTTTGGTACGAAATGGTCCATTTGTGTGGTAGGTACCAAAAGGGGCTGTACAATAATGCCCATTTTTTACCGGACTATAGGCGCTACAAAAACATTATACTGTAGAAAATTTCAAGCATTTTTATGCACTTGTGTTAAAGTTATAAGCAGTTAAATTTTGATGCAAAATGGTCCATTTGTGTGGGAGGTACCAAAAGGGGCATGCCAACTTCACCCATTTTTCTCGAGTTAATAGCGACTAATATACTAATATTATGTGCAGAATTTCAAAAGATTCGAGCAAGTAGTATAGAAGTTATTAAAGAATCAATATTTCACTAAATTTTAACCCTTTGTGTGGGAGGTACCAGAAGGAGTAGACCAATATGGCCCATCTTCGAACTCATCAAATTTGGCATTCGCATACCAAATTTGAAGTCAATCGGTTACTCCTTTCGAGAGTTATCGTGCGCACCAGCCAGCAGACACACAGACAGACAGACGGACGGACATTGCTCATTCGACTTAAAATGACCCAAAACGGATTTCCTCCGAACATACTTAGGGTCTTAGATCACTCCTTCGATGTGTTACACTTTTTTCCGTAGCAAATGATATATACCCTCGTCACACTAAAGTGAGGGTATAAAAATGTATATGTGACAAGGTACTAAAAACTACCCTTTAGATATGATAAGCCAGTAAAAAGTACTATGTGTCTATGCCAAGATGCTAATAAGTAACCTGTATCTATGCCAGGGATGTGACGATTATTCGCATTCGCATATGCGAATGCGCATCATTTTAACAATCGCTTTCACAAAAACCATCTTTGGATTATTCGCTTTCGCAAAACTATATTTCAGTATTCGCTTTCATTTGTTAAAAGTGTTATATCTTCTTATTCGGTTCATACGTTTTGAAGATATTAATACCAATGAAAACCTCTTCAACTTCTGTTCAAAACAGTTGGAAAATATGCTTGTCCTTGTGGAAACAGGAGTTACAAATATGGAAAACATTCTTAATACTTGAATATCCTGAAAAAGTATCGATTCAGTTCCGTAATTATATAAATAAACTATAATTCGCATTCACTTTAGCAAAAATACATATTTTACTATTCGCAAGAAATATATTTCAATATTCGCATTCGCTTTCGCTAAAGTCACTTTCGTTACATCTATGCCAAGGTACTAACAAGTGCCCTATTTCCATGATAAGATACTAAAAAGTACAATATATCTAAGACAATGTGCTAAAAAGTACAATTTATGTATGATAAGGTAGTAAATGAACAAATAAATGAAAAAGTAAAATAATCTAATTCACACCCACATTTTCTTTAAGCGCATTCATTCCCTCGTTTCAATTTCTATAACAACTAAGTATTCTTTAATGCAACTGTGTGCTTAAAACCAATATTTTTTTTTTTTTAGTAATTTTATCACGTTCCTTTATTGGCAATTCTGTAAAGTTAATAGCAGCTCGAACGTACAAAAATGCAATTTGCATACATGTATAAACCTGGCCCCAGTCCCAACCCCGTTCTCCAGAGATAATGATGAATGTGAGTTTTTCTAAAACAAAAAAAAAACACATTCGTTTCTAATACTGACAAGGAGAGTTTTAAGACGACAGTTCCCAGCAAATGTGCTTACATTTGTCCGGTCTGAAGTTATATATATATATTTCGCTTTTGCTGAAAAGAAACGCAGGCGCATGCTCGACTCCTCCTATATGTGAGAATCGACTTCAAACGCAGCAATATCTATTTTTTTGCTTTTATTAGTCAAGTTTGTTTGCCAATTCATTAGCGATATTATAACAAAAATAAAACAACGCCAGACAAAAAGTGAAAAAAAAACCTAAATAAATATTTGTACGACGTTCTCCGCTGAGCAGAGCACTGCCATCATTTCAGCAACAAAAACATAATAATATCACGAGCCGCACGATCGGCAGCAATTGCTACCAGCCCTCCCGCCACATGGCTGTCGGTGGGCTTGGAAACGTCAAGCAGCAGCTCCGGCTATAATTGTCTGAATATCCAAAAGCAATTAATTCACTTTGGGGAGATATTTTTAGTGAGCGCCAGTAAAGATAATAAATCTACAAAATGTTTTCAAAGAGTTAAAAATTTTTTTATTTAATTTCTTGCACTTAATGAAGTGGTAGACGAAGCAAAAAAAAATTCACGTTTTTCGCATTAAATTGTTCAGGGAAAAAGAAAATTATGCCTTTCCTTTGGAAAAAATGCATTGCGAAAAAGTGAATTTTATTAAAGAAGTGTATTTTAAATTGGAATTATGTTCATGAAAATGTTACGCTTAAAAATCGATGAAATTTCACAGTAAACTAATCAGTTTTCAACAAATTTAAACCAAAAATATATTACCAGTATAAAAATAATAAAAATGGGGGGGTTATTGTATTGACATTATCCGTAAATATATTGGTTTTTGAATTAAATCTCATGTAGGTGGCGCCAAAATCATGTCCACATACGAATGATTGGTATCTATCTGGCTTTACTAGATTTGCTTTCTTCTTTTTGCATGAACTATATGTATTGTTATTTTTTTCATATTGGGCAGAATAAAATATTTCCATTACTTAGTTAACAAAATTTGTTTACAATAAAAGAGCTTTAAATAGCCAAAACTAAAACACTCTTCCGCTTTCAAAACAACATGTTTTGCTCGAGTGTATAGTACATCAAAATACTTTTCTCTAAACAAAAAAAAAACTGGCCACACATGAAATCATTAAATGTTTGCTAATACATGTCAAAAACAAGAAAAAAAATCTCAGAAATGTAATTATTGTCGAGAGCTGTAACATAATGACTAAAAGTTAAACAGAAAACTTAAAACTATTTTCAGCCATTGCCAATAATACAGTACTAATTTGTTAATAGCCCACAACTGATGAGCCATAAAACGCAGAGCAGGCAAAAACATGCAAAATGATAAGTCGTAAATATTCGTATGAGAAGAAAAATGCAAAAGGCCAATAATGTTCAGTCAAAACCTCAATAACGTTTTGAAACACTTCGAAGTGACAACAAAATGCCGCTGAACACTAGATGACCATCTATTGGAAGAGCAAAACTAATAAATGAGTAGATAAACATTTGCAAGTGTTTTGTTATGCATTTCAATATTTACTTAATAATTTTTATTCATTTTTTTAGTTGTTGTAATTTCATAGCTATGTATTTGTTTTTACTTCATTCACTGAAAAAAAAGTTAATTAATTTTTAAAGATTTTAACCCAAAAACATTTCATTATTGAAATTAAGAAAATGTTCTTAAAATTAAGATAATTTTCTTCAAAACAAAGACACTACATATTTAAAATTAAAATAAATTTCTTAACATTAAGGCAATTTTCATAAAATGTATTTCCTTAAAATGATTGGAGTTTCGTTAACTTTAGTGAAAATGTTCTTATTTTTTAAAATTAAGAAAATTTTCTTTAAAACAAGGACACAACATATTTAAATTCATGAAAGTTTCTTTAAATTTCAGGAAATTTCTTTAAAATTAAGACAATTTACTTAAATTAAGACAATGAATAATAACTTTCCATATTTTAAAAAAACAACTATGAAGCAAATTCAATTAAATGAATTAACATTTTTCATACGCTGTAAAAATAATAACCTTATTTTAAAGATATTGATACAAAGATCTTTCATACCTAAAATTAAGAAAATGTTCTTAATATTTCAAATTGAGACAATTTCATTTAAAAAGACAATAATAACACAATTTCATTAAATTTAATAAAATTTCCTTAAAATTATTAAAATTTCGTTAATTTAAAGAAAATATGATTATTTTTATGAATACGAATTATCCTTGTTTCAAAGATGAGGACAACTTTGAGGCATGATCAATAAAATTAATTAACTTAATTCTAAAGATTTGACTCCAAAGACATGTCATACTTAAAATTGAGAAAATTTCCTTAAAATTAAGAAAATTTCCTTAAAATTAAGAAAATTTCCTTAAAATTAAGAAAATTTCCTTAAAATTAAGAACAAATTCTTTTAAACAAGTACATCTAATATTTAATAGTAAAAATAAGACAATTTCCTGAAAATTATTACAATTTTGTTTATTTTAAGAACACATTCATAATTCTATGTCCTTGTTCCAACGATAAGGACTAAAAGTCGTCCGTAAAATCATCAAAATTTCTTACAAATTAAGATATTGTTCTTATAATTAAGACAATATCTTTCAAAAATAAGAATTCCCTTAATATTAACATAATTTCTATAATATTAATATAATTCTCTTCAAATTAAGGAAATTTCCTTAATATTAAGAGAAATTTCCTAATCCTAAGAATTCACGTTTTTCAAAATTAGGACAACTTTGAGGCTACATTACCTAATTTTAAAGATTTTGATCCAAAGATATTTCATACTTGAAATTAAGACAATTTCTCTAAAATAAAGTGACTTCATATTAAAATTAATTTAAAATTAAGACAAATTCTTACAAATTCCATAACATTAAAACAATTTCGTTAATTTTGAGAAAATGTTTCTATTTCTATGAATATGAATTGTACTTGTTTCAAAGGTAATTACGATATTGAGAAAAAACCATTAAAATGGAGAAAAATTTCATTAACAAAAAAACTTTATATACTTAATTTGACTACAAAGACATTTCATACTTAAAATTAAGTAAATTTACCTTAAATTAATATTTCAAGTCAAGATCATATCATTACATTACGACAATTTCCTAAAAAAGTAAAAAATTAAGAAAATGTCCTTTAAATTAAAATAATATTCTTAAAATTAAGAAAATTTTCTTAAAGTTAAGATAATTTTCTAAAAGACAATTTCTCTAAAATTAAGACAATCTCCCTAAAAATAAGACAACACTTTCAAAATTACGACAATTTCCTTAAAATTTTAACAAAATGTTCTTATTTATATCCTTGTTTCAACGATAAGTTCGACTTTTGGGGCATTAAAATTAAGTCGAATTTATCACTAACCGAAAAAACATTAAACTTTTAACGATTTGACCCAAAAAATTTCATACATAAAACTAAGAAACATTTCCTTAATATAAATACACTTGCTATTTCAAATAAAGACAATTTCTTTAAAATTAAGAAAATTACTTACAAATGTGGAAATATTTACATTTGGAAGTAAATTTCTTCACATTAAGATTTAAAATAAAGGAAATTATATCAATTTCAATTGTACTTATTTCAAAGATTAGGTCGACTTTGAGGCAAAATCATTAACTTTTTTAATTCACTGAAAAAAACATTACTTAATTTTAATGATTTTGATTCAAAGACTTTGCATTGAGGAGAACCTTAAAAAGACTTTAAGAAAGTGTTATTTAAATAAAGATAATGCCATTTAAAAAGAAGAAATTGCATTATTCTTATTAAGATAATTTCGTTGAAGTAGAGACATTTCTTTAAAAATAGGTAAATTTTACTCGTTCAATGAGGACAACTTTGAGTCAAAATCATTAAAATTTTTACTCACTAAAATAAGCATTAAATAATTTTAAAGATTGTGATCCTCAGTCTTTTCTTACTTAAAATTAAGAAAAATTGCTTAATATAAAGACAATTTTATTTAAATCAAAGACATTTGGTGCTTGAAATTCATACAATTTCTTAGAAATTAAGACAATTTCCTTAAAATTACAAATCTTCTAAACAAATCTTCTGAAGTTTAAGACAACTTTGAGGTAAAATCTTTACGGTTAAGTATGTTTTTCTCGGTGTTCTATTGGCATTTTGCTTTGCCACAATGGACGATGAATTAATTCATTGTCGTTTCATGTCCGTCTGTCCTTCCATCATTCTTAGTTTAAATAATTTTTAATCATTTTTCAGAGAAGAGAGAAGCCAGAACTATTATTATTAGAAAATAATAATTGGCGAACAAATTCCCTATTACTGTCATATTTTTTAATTAAAAAACAACTCTACTTTACAACAATACGCAGTTTACCTTCAGACAATGAAAAATGTTGTATTAAATATTATTAAATTTTTTTCTTATCGCAAAAAAATTTTAAAGTACATATTTTTATTAACGTATTCAGTAGTCTTTCTGTGGCTACACTCTCAGCTATATACATAGGTTTGTACATATAAATAAGTGAATAAATATACATATACGAATATTTGTGCTCATATGTACCGCGGTTTCTAGATTGATAATAATTCATTTTCTATTTGCTCCGCTATTTTTTGTAGCGTCGTTATTGTTAAAATAATTAACACATTTTAGCGAATGAAAAGAGAGTGCCTTCACACGTTTGTTTTGTTATCATTCAATACGTTCGAGGTTTTTGGGTTCAAGAGAAGCAAAACAATATCAAAAATATTTCATATTTGAAAAAGAGGAATCGAATTCACGATCCTTTAATAAATAAAAGTCAACAAAGATGCAATTTCTGTTAGAAAAGTTATAAACGATAAACTTTCTGTAAGAAAAGTTATAATCTTTTCTATAAGAAAAGTCATGAACGATGAACCTTTTTATCAGAAACCCTATCAAAATTGAAACTTTCTATAAGAGAAGTAATCAACAATGAAATTTTCTATAAAAAAAAGTGTCAACGATGGACTATACTATAAGAGAAATCATTTTCTATAAGAAAAGTCATCAACGATGAACTTTTCTATAAGAAATGTCATACACGATGAACTTTTCTATAAGAAAAGTCATCAACGATGAACTTTTCTATAAGAAAAGTCATTAACGATGAACTTTTCTATAAGAAAAGTCATCAAAGATGAACTTTTCTATAAGAAAAGTCATCAAAGATTAACTTTTCTATAAGAAAAGTCATCAACGATGAACTTTTCTATAAGAAAAGTCATCAACGATGAACTTTTCAATAAGAAAAGTCATCAACGATGAACTTTTCTATAAGAAAAGTCATCAACGATGAACTTTTCTATAAGAAAAGTCATCAACGATGAACTTTTCTATAAGAAAAGTCATCAACGATGAACTTTTCTATAAGAAAAGTCATCAGCGATGAACTTTTCTATAAGAAAAGTCATCAACGATGAACTTTTCTATAAGAAAAGTCATCAACGATGAACTTTTCTATAAGAAAAGTCATCAACGATGAACTTTTCTATAAGAAAAGTCATCAACGATGAACTTTTCTATAAGAAAAGTCATCAACGATGAACTTTTCTATAAGAAAAGTCATCAACGATGAACTTTTCTATAAGAAAATGAACTTTTCTATAAGAAAAGTCCTCAACGATGAACATCTCTATAAGAAAAGTCATCAACGATGAACTTTTCTATAAGAAAAGTCATCAACGATGAACTTCTCTATAAGAAAAGTCATCAACGATGAACTTTTCTATAAGAAAAGTCATCAACGATGAACTTTTCTATAAGAAAAGTCATCAACGATGAACTTTTCTATAAGAAAAGTCATCAACGATGAACTTTTCTATAAGAAGAATCATCAACGATGAACTTTTCTATAAGAAAAGTCATCAACAATGAACTTTTCTATAAGAAAAGTCATCAACGATGAACTTTTCTATAAGAAAAGTCATCAACGATGAACTTTTCTATAAGAAAAGTCATCAACGATGATCTTTTCGTATAGAAAAGTCCTCAACGATGACATTTTCTTATAGAAAAGTCATCAATGATAATATTTTCGTTTAGGAACGTGATCAATGATAATATTTTCGTTTAGGAAAGTCATCAACGTTGCTGTTTTCTTATATAAAAGTCATCAAAGATGTTCTTATCGTATAGAAAACTCATCAACGATGATCTTTCCGTTTAGAAAAGTCATCAACGATGATCTTTTCGTATAGAAAAGTCATCAACTATGATCTTTTCGTATAGAAAAGTCATCAACTATGAGCTTTTCGTATAGAAAAGTCATCAACTATGAGCTTTTCGTATAGAAATGTCATCAACTATGAGCTTTTCGTATAGAAAAGTCATCAACGATGAGCTTTTCGTATCGAAAAGTCATCAACGATGAGCTTTTCGTTTAGAAAAGTCATCAACGATGATCTTTTCATATAGAAAAGTCATCAACGATATTAATATTTTATTTATATCAATTTTTATTCTTATGTCTGTCGGTAAAAACCCATTTCCTTATTGTTTATTCTCCATTAGGTTTTCCATTTGGCTTCTAGACAGTCCCCGATTTCCAATTTTCTCCCAATATCGCTTGACTTAGCCAACACTTTACTTCAAACTGTCATGTTATTTACATGACGTATGACGCATGACTGTCAAACCATTTTTGTGTTGGCCGACAGTCTGTCAGATTTCGGTGAGCCGCACTTCGCCAAACGCCAATTCTATTGTTCCATAACCCATTAACCAAATTCATTCATTTGTACATTAAGTATGCCCTTTTTGGAAGTGAACCACCAGCCAACGATGTAATTTCCTGCAGTTGGTGGTTGTCGCCAATCAAATGGACATTATTAATGACTGACTTTAACTGCAAGTGTTTGTCCGTAAATGGTCACAACGACATTTTCTATTAAGTTTTTATGTGGAAATTACCATTTGAAGAAGTCGAGTCGGTTAACTTCTTATTTTGTTTTTCTTTTTATTTTGTAAAGACATGTTTATGTTATCTGGAGAATTGTGAGAATATTGGGATTATTGCTTTTTAAATCAATTCATTCATTAAAAAGGTTTAAAAAAAAAACTTATATAGAAAATTCCTGAATGTAACTTTTGTCTTTTTTCAGCTCACAATACTAGTACCACTGCATTAATTTTATTAGACCTGGAATTTGCCAGAGGCTAATGGCAGCTGGCACTTTTAAAACCGCAAATTGGAATGATGTAAGTCGTTAATATTTACGTTTCCTGATTCATTTCGAGCTCTCTCTATCTCGCTCTTCTGAGCAAAGCTTCGGCGACGCAATGCGGTTACCTGTGCTTGGTATTTACGTATGAGCAACACTTAATTGTACTTGAATAAAAAAAAAAAAAAAAAAAAATAAATAAATAAATGTGCAAAAATAAACTAATTGAAAATAGATTTAATTATATACTGAAAGATCTCCAAACCACTCCAGTACCCTTGATGAAATCGCTTATAAGAGGGAACTTCACTAGTAATTGTAGTGCCATAGAGCAGAACTTTGACAGGTGTAATTAATCATTATAGCAAATACATATACTCGTAATAAAATAAATATACCGAATAAATTCACATCACATCATTAATAAAATAACACTTGTCGTAATATAAATTTCAAGTATAATTTAAATATAAACATTAATAAATGAAACAAAATTCCAGTTGAATATTATACCATCTAAAGTATACCTTCTCTTCACCTTCAGAGATATATATCATGAAATTTGTTGTTTTTTGCTGTTTTTTCTTAGTTCATAATTTTCAATTTTAATTATATTGTTCCTAAGAAGCCTACCAGTAAACGATATGACTAAATTTTTGGATAGAAAAAAGTAGACATATTGTCAATATATATCAATATAGTTTTTCTTATGCTAATGATTTGTCAAAAAATGTATTTGATACCACTCAGATTCAGAATTGGGTATAAGTACATATACATATAACTGGGCTATATCTACAGGGGTTTCCAATATGAGTGATATGATTTCTTTGAAAAAAAAACACACTTATTGTTAAGGAAATTCAAAAGTTTTTTATTAAATGTGAAGTACAATCGAAAAAAACGTCATTAAAATGGCTTCCACGACTTCTTCTGCAGGAACGAATTCGATGAACCCAATTTCCAAGCACTTTTTTCACCAAATCAAATCGTATGTCATGAATGGCACTTTCAATACTGACTTGTAAAGCCTGAAGTGAGACTGGTTTATTTCGAAAGACCAATGACTTCAAATAACCCCACAAGAAATAGTCTAATGGTGTTAAATCACAACTTCTTGGAGGCCATTCAATATCACAATTTCTTGAAATAATCGAATCTCCAAACTTTTCTCGCAACAATTCAATTGTTTTATTTGCTGTGTGGCACCTAGTCACAATCGATCAATGGCAAAAGGATAGCTCTTAACGAGAGCTAAAATATTGCTCATAGGTGTCAAGGACGTAGGTCGACTGGAACGTGTTTTTTGGATTTAAATAGAAACCAGTAAGGAAAGGCTAAAGTCGGGCGGTGCCGACTATATAATACCCTACACCACTCTCGTAATATTGAATATCTCTGATATATAAATTTTGTAATTCATGTATAAATTGTTTATATAAATTTACTTTTGGGACATTTTATACTTAAATAATACCCTGTACCACAGTGTGGTGTAGGGTATAAAAACGATTGGATCTAAAGAGCAAAATCGGACGAAACATATATATGGGAGCTATAGCTAAATCTTTACCGATTTTCTTCAAATTCGGCAATGTTGGTTCATGGATCAAGAAACTCTACCATTCTAAATTTCAAAACGATTGGATGTAAAATACAGCTTTTATAGGACTAAATGGCCAAATCGGACGAAACATATATATGGGAGCTATAGCTAAATCTTAACCGATTTTCTTCAAATTCGGCAATGTTGGTTCATGGATCAAGAAACTCTACCATTCTAAATTTCAAAATGATTGGATTTAAAATACAGCTTCTTCAGGACTAAAGAGCGAAATCGGACGAAACATATATATGGGAGCTATAGCTAAATCTTAACCGATTTTCTTCAAATTCGGCAATGTTGGTTCATGGATCAAGAAACTCTACCATTCTAAATTTCAAAATGATTGGATTTAAAATACAGCTTCTTCAGGACTAAAGAGCGAAATCGGACGAAACATATATATGGGAGCTATAGCTAAATCTTAACCGATTTTCTTCAAATTCGGCAATGGTGGTTCATGGATCAAGAAACTTTACCATTCAAAATTTTAAAATGATTGGATGTAAAATACAGCTTCTTCAGGACTAAAGAGCAAAATCGGGCGAAACATATATATGGGAGCTATATCTAAATCTGAACCGATTTCAACCAAATTCAATAGGGATCTTTACAGCTGTGAAATACTCTAAACTGCAAAATTTCAGAACGATCGGAGTGAAATAGCGACCTGTAGTCGACGAACAACTTTACATGGACATACGGACAGACGGACGGACAGACATGGTTAAATCGACTCAGCTAGTGATTCTGAGTCGATCGGTATACTTTAAGGTGGGTCTAGCTGTGTTATTTTCAGGTGTTACAAACATCTGCCGTGAAACAGACTTATAATACCCTGTACCACAGTGTGGTGTAGGGTATAAAAATGGAACGATAAACGATGCAACAACGCATTGATATTAAAATTCGAAAAATCATCTTGACTGATGGGGCCCATTTCCACCTCGGTGGCTAGGTCAACAAGCAAAATTGTCGCATCTGGGGCTCGGAAAACCCAAGAGTTATTGTTGAGAAGCCTCTCCATCCTCAACGTGTGACTGTTTGGTGCGGTTTATGGTCCGGCGGGGTCATTGGACCTTACTTTTTCGAAAATGAGTTTGGATCAACATTTACGGTGAATGGATTGCGCTATTGAGAGATGATTAATGATTTTTTATGGTCGGAGTTGCATGGTATTGATTTGTACAACGTTTACATCAACAAGACGGCGCTACGTGCCACACAAGCAACGAAACTATTGCTCTGTTACGGGAAAAGTTTCCGGACCATGTTATCTCTCGAAGAGGTGATCACAATTGCCCACCGAGAACTTGTGATTAACACCTTGCGACTTCTTCCTTTGGGTCCACGTCTACGCCAACAGCGCAGCGTGGATTCAAGACCTCAAAGATAGAATTCGCAAGGCTATCGAGGACACAGGGCAGCCACTTTGCGATTTGGTTATGGAAAATTTCATGAAAAGGATATGGTCCTGTAAGCGTGGTCGTGGTGGCCATTTGGCTGATGTTGTTTTTCATTATTAACGGCATACCTTCCTCTTTATTATGAAATAAACATCGGACCATTTATCTCAAAAAATGGCATTTTTCTTTGAATGCCAAAAAAGAAACACATCTTGTGGGAATACCCTTTAGAAAAAGTGCTAAAAATCCACCTTGAGCAAACAAAATCGTATGACCATTAAATTATTAATTGAGCCAATTTGACCCATACAAATGAACCATTTTGCACAAGAAGCTAAAGGCTTATAACTTGGATCCCTCCACATACAAACACTTAAAATTGTGTACAGTGTAATGTTATCATAATACCCATAATATATAAAAAAAATGGGCGTTCTTGCCACGCCCCTTTTGGTACCCCATACAAATGAAACATTTTGCACAAAAAACAAGTAAGAAAGTTTCAGTCGGGTTAACCGACTATGGTACGAATACCCTCACTTTGTGAGTAATTAATCAGTCAATCTGTGTGGGAGTTACCAGAAGCGGTTTTTACAAATACACATATTTTTCGATAAAAAGAAGATTCTTTAAATACATTGCACTGTGCCGAACTATAAGCGTTTACGTGCACTGGTATATTAGCATTGCGAGCTATTCAATTTTGGTATGATTTGGTCATTTTGTGTGGGAGGTACAAGAAGTAAAAGTGGTGTGGCGATAACGCCCACTTTTCACAGGACTGTAGGCACTATAACAGCATTACACTGTGCACAATTTTAAGTATTTGTATGTACTGGTATTACAGTTATAAACCGTTAACTTTTGGTGTAAAGCGGTCCATTTGTGTGGGAGGTACAAAAAGGGGCTGTACAATAGTGTCCATTTTTTACCGGACTATAGGCGCTACAAAAACATTATACTGTTAAAATTTATAAGCAGTTCAATCTTGATGCAAAATGATCCATGTGTGTGGGAGGTACCAAAAGGTACTTCGCCCATTTTTCTCGAGGTAATATCGACTAATAAAATAATACAATGTGTGGAATTTCAGAAGATTCTAATAAGTAGTATAGAATTTATTAAAGAATCAATATTTCACTAAATGTTAATCCTTTGTCTAGGAGGTACCAGAATGAGTGGACCAATATGGCCCATCTTCGAACTTAGCCGGAGATAGAAAAAAATATTACTGTAGACCAAATTTGAAGTCAATCGGTTACTTCTTTCGAGAGTTATCGTGCGCACCAGCCAGCAGACAGACAGACGGACATTTCTCATTCGCCTTAAAATGACCCAAAACGAATATCCGCCGAACATATATACTTAGGGTCTTAGATCACTCCTTCGATGTGTTACACTTTTGGCCCGTAGCAAATGATATATACCCTCGTATCAGTAAAGTGAGGGTATAATTAACGGCTTTTAACATCGATTCCTGCACATTGCAATGCACCAGTGTAATGTTTTCATAGTACCCATAGTATTTATATTAAATAATGGGCGGTATTGCCACGGCTCCTTTGGAAAATTATTTCTTTTGTAATTTTCCAACTTTTACAATATGTGTCATCAATTTATAAATTTTTTCCATAGACTTTTTTCAAACAGGCATTGGTTTCTTCTTTAGGATGCTAGCTGTAAAAAACTGGAGCAGCAATTTGTTTGCCGAATTTTTTTTTTATATTTTTATGGTTTTCTGCGCCAGCAACAACGCAATTATCGAGCTTATACTTCAAAAAATATGGTCCAAATACAAAAGTTGACATCCATGAAAATTGGAATTAAAAAAAAAATTTAAAATAACTATAAACCAGTAAGGAAAGCAGAAAGTCGGGCGGGGCCGACTATATAATACCCTACACCTCCCTAACAATGCGATAAGGGTCATTGTCATAATAATTTGGAATAATTGGTAAATGGGTAGAAACGTATTCTAATTCTGAAACGATAATCACTAAATTAAGCAATATTCGTTCCTAAAGTGAGAAATATCTTTCTGGAAAATTTTAATGATCGGAAGTAAAATACAACTTCTATAGCGGTTTGATACCAAATCAGGAGGAACATATATATGGAGCTTTAATGTAAATCTGAACCGATCTTCCCTGAATACTTATTCATGTAAAAAGACCTCCTTCTGTCGAATTTCGTACTGATCAGATATAAAATACAGTCTCTACAGCGCTTACATGTCAAATCGGGGGTAACATATATATGGGAGCTATATCTAAATATGAACCGATTTTCTCCAAATTTGGCAGTATTCCTTCATGTAATAAGAAACCTCTTTCTGCCGAATTTCGCACTGATCGGATATAAAATACAGTTTTTACAGCGCTTACAGGTCAAATCGGGGGTAACATATATATGGGGGCTATATCTAAATCTAAACCGATTTCTTCCAAATTTAATAGTGTTCATCCATATAATAAGAAACCTCTTTCTGCCGAATTTCATACTGATCGGATATAAAATAAAGTTTTTACAGCGCTTACATGTCAAATCGGGGGTAACGTATATATGGGGGCTATATCTAAATCTGAACCGATTGCTTCCAAATTTAATAGTGTTCATCCATGTAATAAGAAACCTCTTTCTGCCGAATTTCATACTGATCGGATATAAAATAAAGTTTTTACAGCGCTTACATGTCAAATCCGGGGTAACATATATATGGGGGCTATATCCAAATCTGAACCGATTTTAACCAAATTAAATAGGGATCATCCTTGGGCCAAAAAAAAGATATGTGTAAAGTTTCGTCAAGATCGGGCCATAATTGCGACCTGTACTTTGATTACAAGAATACATCTACAGACAGACAGACGGACAGACAGACAGACGGACAGACAGACGGACATAGCTAAATCGACTCAGAAAGTGATTACAAGTCGATCGGTATAATAAACAATGGATCTATCTCTTATCCTTTTGGGTGTTACAAACAAATGCACAAAGTCATAATACCCTGTACCACAGTGTGGTGTAGGGTATAAAAATTAGTGCAGTAAAACGAAAGAAAATGCTGTTTACGACATTTTTAACTATAAAGTACGAGTATAACACGAAATTTGGGAAAAAAAATTAAATTAAAAATTGATAAAGTCAGCAAAGTTAAAACTTTTTTTTAAATGTATTGTATTTGGATGAATTCTTAAACAATATCTTTGTTTGTGTCTAAACACATATTTTATTTGTTACAGTCAGTTGGCAAATATATTTTGTTGTAATATATTAATATATGCGTTCGAAACAAA
The DNA here is from genome assembly GCA_963930755.1 of Eudasyphora cyanicolor. Taxonomy (NCBI): domain Eukaryota; kingdom Metazoa; phylum Arthropoda; class Insecta; order Diptera; family Muscidae; genus Eudasyphora; species Eudasyphora cyanicolor. Next base: position 22,775,258 of record OZ005735.1, on the reverse strand, counting down.
ATTTTTTGATTTTCAAACAAAATATATTTGTTCAAAAATATATAATATTTAAAAAATTTGGTTACAAGTATATTTTCTTTGAATTCAAACATATCAAAAATGACGATTTTCCTCCGTGTATGTATATTTAACCCCCGATTTGACATGTAAGCGCTGTAGAAACTGTATTTTTAATCCGATCAGTGCGAAATTCAGCAGGAAGAAGTTTCTTATTACTCGGAGAAATATTGCGAAATTCGGAGAAAATCGGTTCAGATTTAAATATAGCCCCCCATATATATGTTACCCCCGATTTGACATGTAAGCGCCGTAGAAACTGTGTTTTATATCCGATCAGTATGAAATTCGACAGAAAGAGGTTTCCTATTATATAAATGAACACTTTTAAATTTGGAAGAAATCGGTCCAGATTTAGATATAGCCCCTATATATACGTTACCCCCAATTTAACATGTAAGCCCTGTACAGATTGTATTTTATATCCGATCAGTACGAAATTCGACAGAAAGAGGTCTTTTTACATGAATGAGTGTACAGGGAAAATCGGTTCAGATTTATATATATGTTCCTCCTTACTTGGTATCAAAACGCTATAGAAGTTGTACTTTACTTACGATCATTAAAATTTTCCAGAAAGATATTTCTCAATTTAGGAACGAATATTGCTTAATTTAGCCATTATCGGTTCAGAATTAGATATATCGACATATAGAACATATAGAACATATAGAGAACATATAGTTCTTACCCATTTACCAATTATTCCAAACTATTATCGCAATGAGCCTTATCGCATTGATAGGGAGGTGTAGGGTATTATATAGTCGGCCCGCTCGACTTTCCGCCTTTTCTTACTGGTTTTCATATAGAAAAGGTGTTCCATTTCTTCAAGATTAATCACACTCTCCTCTAAAAGATTCTATTGGATTCCTTTATATATTTATTTTTAATTTTCAAAAAAGTTTTTGGCACATAACATTTAATCCCCCCCCCCCCCCCACCAGTCCCTCTGCTTCTTGGCCCCCTCAAAATTAAGGTGTGAACACTGTATTTCATTTAAAACAAAATTTGTATCTTATTCTTTTAGGCGGATTTTATGTTGACACTTTTATGGATCACCAAACGAAGAAAAATAACTAAAGAATTAATAACCTGAGGCCAAAACATAAATTATTGTTTGGTATACCAGAAAAATTTAAATCATTTTAATACTGGAAAAAAAAACAACAAAAGAAGACAAAATATTATCAGAAGCGTAATGTGTTACAAATTTAAGAAAAACGTGATCATTTTTACAAACAAATAAAAATTAATTATGAAAAAAAACTAGAAAACAATAACTAAAATAACAAAATAAAAATAAAGAAACAAAAACAAAAGGAAGACAAAATTTAAAGACGCTCTTTTCTCTTTTAGGCCCTTTGAAGCAGGTTTGTAGTGTTGGGCACAAGGTGTGAAGTGGGTGGGGGAGGGTTTGACAACGAGCTGGCAGCTCTCTTGTTTTATGTACCCACACACACCCCACCTTTCTCTCTGTGCAGTTTTACTCGAGTATATCGTATTTTGACAGATGACAGCTGTCATATGTTTAGTGCTTTCAAATGAAATTAGTGATCTATTAATACTAACAACAACGACAACAAATGCCCACCTCAAACTATGTGCTCTGATAGATTTATATTTTCTGTTTTTTTTTCTTGTTTTTCTTACTCTCATATGCTCTTTTCATTTTTCTTAAATCTTGAAGTGAATATTTAATACGATATTTAGTTAATTCGTTTTATTATTAATTTTATGTGTCTGCTTTAGTTAAAAAAATCATACATACATTTCTTATTAGGTTTCTGTGTTAAATGGTGAGAGCTTTATGTTGTTATTTATGCTCTCTCCCATTCACGGCTCACTCTCTCTCCCTCAGGTTAGCTGTTATATGCTCTTCTTTCCAGGCGCTGACAGTTTCTTGGTTTGAGTGGTGTGTGACTGCGACTGTGCTGTGTGTCAAGAGTTGAGGCCGCTTTGCTTTGTTCCTTATATTTTGGTTAGTGTTGGTGTTGTGTGTGGTGATACGATGGAGCTGTTGTTGTGTTTTTATTTTTGTTATTGTTGGATTTCATAAATTTTTTCCTATTTTGACAAATTTTGTTTATATGTACACTATTTTTTCCATTAACAAATAAAATGGGAAAATTAACATTTCAATTTTAAGAACAATATTTTGATTTGCTTTCTTAACTAATTACTTTTTTTTACTTATGATTGTGATTGTTTTCTTTCTTTTTTATGGGGGAGGGGGGTTAATTTGGATCTGGCTTATCGCAAATATATTTTTCTTTATTTTTAGATTTATCTTTTATTTATTTTTGTAGCATTTCCTGGACATTTTTTTTCTTGATGACTTCTTTTTGATTTGATTTGTTTTGTTTACTTTTTGTGGCTTTTGCTTTTCACTTTTCACTTGATTTCAACAATAATAACAATAATACTAATATTTACACATTCTTTTCTGACATATCTATTTTAGACGCGCGTTCCGTTTGATTTGTTATTTAGTTTCACTTCAGAATTTCTTCTTCTTTTTCAATTTAACAAAACTGCGCACGCAAAAATCAAACACAAAACTAAAAATTCTCCGTTTCCAAATCACATTTACGTACCATTGTCGGCATTTAACTGTTTCGGCTTTGCGCAAAACAACCACTGTGAGAAGACTACGACGACAACGACGGAGGCAACGATTGTATGGATGACAACAAAACACACAGCACAGAACAACAACAACAAGCATACCACAGAGCCCCAGCACAACATGTGCTGGGAGCCAAAGCAGACAAACGAGCTGGAGGCAGCGCAGCAGCTCTCCCAATTTGTTTGGGGTTTGGCAAACAACAATAATAACAACAGTGATCGCGAGAGAAGAGAAAAGAGCCTAAACTCACATAATTTTAAGGGGAGCTCTCAGCTCTCCAATTTGTATAAAATGTGTTACCTCTCGCATTCTCTTTGTATTTTTTTTTCTTTTGCTGCCGCTATCTCACACATGTGAACCTAATCAGCTGTTTCTTCTGTTGCCTGGAGTTGGGAATTATAAAAAGCAATATACTCGTACATATGGGGAGCTTCCAAGTGGATAATTTTTTGTTTGTTTGTTTTTTTCTTTCTTTCTTTTCATTTTTATTCAACGATATCATTTAGTGGGGGCCTTAGTTGGTAGTTTGGTATTTTTTCTTAATATTTTTTATCACTCACTCACTGTTTTGAAAGGGCTTTTTTTCTCCCTCTCTCTTTGTTATTCACATAATTATTCAAATTTTGATTGTTTATGATACGCATTAGTTAAGTGGTGCTAATCGATAAACAGGGCATGGCAGGGCTGTACGGCGGGCGCTGGTGGTGAAGTTGTCATATCGATAAATTTCAGGGTTACCGTTTGAAAACCTCAATTGAGTGTGAATTAGAGTGTGCCGAGTTTAATATTAAATATGTTCAAGTGGGACAAAAAGGGTTAAATATGGTACAGTGAGGCAAAAACTTTTCCACATGCTATACATGGGAATAAAAATGGTTAAATAAGTTACCAGAGTGCGAAATTAACTTTTGGAACAACTACAGATAAAAGGAGTTTTTACAAAATTCGTACATTTAGGGGTTCAGTGGGGCTAAAAAGCATTAAAGGAGGATACATAGAGAATATCACTTGAAACATAACCTAGAGAGACGCATTTTTTGTATTAAATTCATACTTTTTAGATACATCGGGGAAAATAAATTAAATATGGAACAGTGGCACCGAAAGTGTTAAATATGTATTGGAGAGAAATAATTAAATATGGTACAGTGGATCAAAAAGGCACAGTGGCACAGAAAGTGTTAAATATGTAGTGGAGAAAACTAATTAAATATGGTACAGTGGATTCAAAAGGCTTAAAGATGTTTAAAGATAGTTCAGTGGTACAAAAAGGGTTAAACACTGTACAGTAGGGAACAACAAATAATTGCTATAGCTATAGGTAAAGAGTGTTAAAAGTACTACAGTTGGCAAAGAGCGTTATATATGGTACAGTGGGGCAAAAACGTTGAATGTGGTATCAAGGAGCGGAAATTTGACGACATTAAGGGACTCATTAGGGCAAAATAAGTTGAATGTCGCAATCGGACATGTTATACGGTTCAGCAAAGCGAGAATAGTTCTGGGAATATAATCTAGAGATTTCAAGCATTTTTTTTTGTGAAATGCACCTTAAGGGTCTTATCAGCAAATATAGAATTTTTGAAGAATTTTTTTAAATCCAATCATCACATACTTAATCTCAATTTCTAGTCCTATTAAAGGTAACGTTAACATCTATAAATTTGTCAGAAAAAAATATGAATATACTCACTCAGAGGGTATTGGGTTCGATTTCCAATAGAGAATCAGGAATATCGTAGGTACATCTGGCCACATGATCTCCATAAACAGGCTTAGCCCTGAAAAATAAATAAAAACATACATTTAAACTTAATTTTAAATAAAAAACCAGTAAGGAAAGGCAGAAAGTCGGGCGGGGCCGACTATATAATACCCTACACCTCCCTAACAATGCGATAAGGGTCATTGCCATAATAATTTGGAATAATTGTTAAATGGGTAGAAACGTATTCTAATTCTGAAACGATAATCGCTAAATTAAGCAATATTCGTTCCTAAATTGAGAAACATCTTTCTGGAAAATTTTAATGATCGGAAGTAAAATACAACTTCTATAGCGGTTTGATACCAAATCAGGAGAAACATATATATGGAGCTTTAATGTAAATCTGAACCGATCTTCCCTGAATACTTATTCATGTAAAAAGACCTCCTTCTGTCGAATTTCGTACTGATCGGATATAAAATACAGTCTCTACAGCGCTTACATGTCAAATCGGGGGTAACATATATATGGGAGCTATATCTAAATATGAACCGATTTTCTCCAAATTTGGCAGTATTTCTTCATGTAATAAGAAACCTCTTTCTGCCGAATTTCGCACTGATCGGATATAAAATACAGTTTTTACAGCGCTTACAGGTCAAGTCGGGGGTAACATATATATGGGGGCTATATCTAAATATGAACCGATTTCTTCCAAATTTAATAGTGCTCATCCATATAATAAGAAACCTCTTTCTGCCGAATTTCATACTGATCGGATATAAAATAAAGTTTTTACAGCGCTTACATGTCAAATCGGGGGTAACGTATATATGGGGGCTATATCTAAATCTGAACCGATTTCTTCCAAATTTAATAGTGTTCATCCATATAATAAGAAACCTCTTTCTGCTGAATTTCATAATGATCGAATATAAAATAAAGTTTTTACAGCGCTTACATGTCAAATCGGGGGTAACATATATATGGGGGCTATATCTAAATCTGAACCGATTTTAACCAAATTAAATAGGGATCGTCCTTGGGCAAAAAAAAAGATGTGTGTAAAGTTTCGTCGCGATCGGACCATAATTGCGACCTGTACTTTGATTACAAGAATACATGCACAGACGGACAGACAGACAGTCGGACAGACAGACAGACAGACGGACATAGCTAAATCAACTCAGAAAGTGATTCTAAGTCGATCGGTATAATAAACGATGGGTCTATTTCTTCTCCTTTTGGGTGTTACAAACAAATGCACAAAGTTATAATACCCTATACCACAGTGTGGTGTAGGGTATAACAAACAAGTGCACAAAGTTATAATACCCTGTACCACAGTGTGGTGTAGGGTATAAAAATACATAAGAAGACAATTTCAAATTTATTAATCGAAAAATAAAATATCGATTACCGGTTAGGTTGAGTAGGACCCGCAAAATCGGAATCTTGCATCGATTGCGGGATAGCCAGTCATCTCAATTATTGTGAATATTTCACACATTCCAGTATTATTCAGTATTCGATAAACTGACTAGGAATTTTTAATTCCAAATATTATTCTTTACTAAATAAAGGCTTTATATTTATCGAATTTTTAATTCTAAATTTTTTTTCTTTACTAAAGGGTTTTCCAATAGGGATGATATGATAGGGATAATTTTGAAGTGACGTTTAGGCAATTTGTAATATGTCAGGATCTGTCATTTGTTGTTCATTGTATTCAGTAGTGTTTACAATTTCATCATGGAGATATATGTATACACACGAACAACGTTTACAAATTCTTCAGTTTTACTATCAAAATAATCGTTCTCCAATTGCAACTTTTCGGCGCTAAGTCCATTTTTTTAAATCAAAAAAATGAGCAATATTTTAGTTCTTGTTAAGAGCTATCTTTTTGCCATTAACCGATTCCCCATCCGACGTACCGTTAAGGGGCTAGAGCAAAAATAAACTTTCTGTTCACATTCAAAATGATGCTAAGTTCATTTTTTCTTAAATCAAAGAAAACACTTTCCAGTCGACCTACGACCTTGACACCCATGAGCAATATTTTAACTCTCGTTAAGAAATATCTTTTTGCCATTGACCGATTGTGACCACGTGCCACACAGCAAATGAAACAATTGAATTGTTGCGAGAAAAGTTTGGAGATTCGATTATTTCAAGAAATTGTGATATTGAATGGCCTCCAAGAAGTTGTGATTTAACACCATTAGACTATTTCTTGTGGGGTTATTTGAAGTCATTGGTCTTTCGAAATAAACCATACTCTCTTCAAGCTTTACAAGTCAATATTGAACGTGCCATTCATGACATACGACTGATTTAGTGGAAAAAGTGCTCGAAAATATAGTTCATCGAATTCGTCCTGCAGAAGAAGTCGTGGAGGCCATTTGAATGACGTTTTACTTAGAGCTTAATTGTATCGATTGTACTTCACATTTAATAAAAAACTTTTGAATTTCCTTAACAATAAGTGTGTTTTTTTTTTCAAATAAATCATATCACTCTTATTGGAAAATCCTGTAGATAAGGGTCTTTATATTGCTATAATAATATTAATCGAAGCAGAGAAATTACATTTCAATAAAATTTGCCAGTTTCCATAACTTATAGATGATTGTCTCTTCTATCAGTTGAAAGAAAAATCTGTGATATTTATCGATTGAAGTAAAAAAATTATAGAAACTAAGAAATACCATTTTGATAACTAAGTCCTTTACGACAAATATTTTTTTTATTGCCAAAATGTCAATTCTAATTTTTATATGTTTATTGCAATTTTTATCGAAATTATTAATTTGTTCCTTACAAATTTATAGAACATGTCCTCTACTGTCAATAGGAAAAAAAGGTTGTGATAAACTAACCAAATTTATTTCGAAGTTTTAATTCAATTAATTATTGACATATTTATCTAAATTATTAATTTTGTTCTTTACCAATTTATAGTAGAGTTTGGAAAAATAGCTGTGACATTTCCCGATTTAACGCGTAAATAATGGCTTTGAATTTCGATAACAAAATTTATCGAAACTGAGTAAGATCATCTTCGAGTAACTTACCAAGTCAACTACGATAAATATTTCTTATCGAAATTAAAATTCCCATTTTTATACGTTTATCGAAGTTGTTATCGAAATTATTAATTTAGTTCAGTTGAAAGAGAATGCCGTTAGTGATATTTTCCGATTTCCCGTGTAAATGCTGGTTTTAAATTTCGATAACATAATTTATCGAAACTAAGTAAGACCATTTTCGATAAACTGATGAAATCCATTTTGGTAAAAATTTTGTATCCAAAATAATGGCTTTAAATTTCGATAACAAAATTTATCATAACTTAGTAAGGTCGTCATCAATTAACTAACCAAGTCAACTACGATAAATATTTCTTATCGAAATTCAAATTCGCATTTTGATACGTATATCGAAGTTGTTATCGAAATTATTCATTTAGTTTAGTTGAAAGATAGTGCTGTTTGTGACATTTTCCGATTTACCGTGTAAATTCTGGCTTTAAATTTCGATAAAATAATTTAACGAAACTAAGTAAGACCATTTTCGATAAAATGATGAAATCCATTTTGGTAACAATTTTGTATCCAAAATAATGGCTTTAAGTTTCAATAACAAAATTTATCGAAACTTTGTAAGATCATCATCGATTAACTCACCCAGTCAACTACGATAAATATTTCTTATCGAAATTCAAATTCGCATTTTAATACGTTTATCGAAGTTGTAATCGAAATTATTAATTTAGTTTAAGTCGATAGCCTTAGTTGCTAGTACTTATTTTTAAGTTTATTATAATTTTAATTGTAATAAATATTCAAATAAATAAATAAAATAAATATTAATTTAGTTCAGAAAATATGTCGTTAGTGATATTTTCCGATTTATTTTATTTTCCGAAATAATTGACCGAAACTAAGTAAGACCATTTTCGATAAACCGATGAAATCCATTTGGTGAATATTTTGTATCCAAAATAATGGCTTTAAATTTCGATAACAAAATTTATCGTAACTTAGTAAGATCATCATCGATTAACTCACCCAGTCAACTACGATAAATATTTTTTTAGCGAAATTCAAATTCGCATTTTTAAACGTTTATCGAAGTTGTTATCGAAATTATTAATTTAGTTTAGTTGAAAGATAGTGCTGTTTGTGACATTTTCCGATTTATCGTGTAAATGCTGGTTTTAAATTTCGATAACATAATTTATCGAAACTAAGTAAGACCATTTTCGATAAACTGATGCAATCCATTTTGGTAAAAATTTTGTATCCAGAATAATGGCTTTAAATTTCAATAACAAAATTTATCGAAACTTTGTAAGATCATCATCGATTAACTCACCCAGTCAACTACGATAAATATTTCAAATTCCCATTTTTATGCGTTTATCGAAGTTGTTATCGAAATTATTAATTTAGTTCAGTTGAAAGAGAATGCCGTTAGTGATATTTTCCGATTTACCGTGTAAATGCTGGCTTTAAATTTCGATAGCATAATTGATCGAAACTATGTAAAACCATTTTCGATAAACTGATGAAATCCATTTTGGTAAAAATTTTGTATTCAAAATTCAATTCGAATTTCTATGTTAATCGTATCGTAATATTTGTGTTTTTACTAATATCGATACCTCCCATCTAAAACATGCTAAGTCGACTTAGGTCATTCGATTTGCATCATAAAGGAATTGCTAACAAATTTACACAAGACAATTTTCTCCAAGCAATTGTCAAAGTTTGTAGGAGAGGGAGACAGGCGGAAAGAGATCTCTGTCTCTCTCTCTCTCCTACAAACTTTGACACTTGCTTGGAAAAAATTGTCTCGTGTGTAGCACGACTAACGAAGTAATAAAACATGATTTCTGATAATAATATTTGCGAAAACGCAAATTGTAAAAAAAATATTGAATTTTTTCCCGATAAGTATTTTTTTCAAATTCCCAATAGTATTTATAATACTGATAGAACATTTTAAATATCACAAAAATTATCAAAATATCACAGACTATTTGAATATCTGGAACAAAGAATGAGGTTAAGTACACATGGGCATAGAAAAGGGCCAAAATGGGAAAAACTAACAAATTGAGAAAAATCTAGTCCAAATCACTTTCTCAACATACTTGACACAGGGTTATCTCCACTTCGAAGAAAAAACAAACAAAATTTCACACGATTTATCTCACTTTGTTTACTTTTTTCCGCTCATACCTCAAAACAAATGGGTTAATTTCAAACTTACACAATACCCCGTCGTCTCGTCATAATAATACAAAAACACGTGTATTTACGCTAGTAATTTACCCACTTAGCTTTTCTTTAAACAATAATTAAATGTTTGTTTATGAAAATGAAATGAAGTTAAAAACATTTTTATTAAACAACTACTTGTTTGATGTAGAGGAAGTACAAGATGATTTCGAGTGTGAAGAATGGAAAAGAAAATAGAAATTAAAATGTAAAGTTTTACAAAAAAAAATGTTGTCATTTCGAATTATAGTTTTGTTAGCAGAAGTGCCCAAGCTGTGCCTTAAAATTAAAATATTTTTAGGTGAAAAAACCTCATGGAACTTCTGTAATATCTCGTAAACTAGTTAAGATCTGAAGATATAGTAAATATAGAGAAATTTTGGAAAATAATAGTAAAAATTATAAATGGGCATACCTTCATTTTGTAAATGAACTTCAGCCAGAAGTACCCAGCACTGTGCCATCTACTTTGTCTTTTAACGACAATCTGAAGAAAAGTTCAATATTTGTAGACCCAAAAATCTTTTCAAAAACTTTAAACGGCCTCAAAAAACTCACAATTTTCTGTGCTCCCTTGGGGCTTACTAGGGATACCTACTTTGTTAATTTACATTTGCCAGAAGTACCCAAACTGTGCCGTCTACGACAACCTGGAGAAAATTCAATATTTGCAGACCCTGAATTCTTTAACCATTTTTGCCCTCTCTCGGCCTCTAACTGAGGCTTTGAGAGCTACATTGGATATATGGGGCTACAGGAACTTTATACATTGATGTCAACCTGCTGTAGCCAATCTCTGCTCCAGAATACGAGTATTCGTTATTTACGAAATACCTTTTAACATTTGTGACCTATTACGAAAAGGGGTTGACGTTTGGATCTACGGTTATCAATTGGAAAATTGTTACCCTGGATGGGTTGAAAACTATGTAAAATTAAATTTTGCAAACGTTGTTCCGTAGTATGTTTATTCATTATGAAATTGCAAACCAATCTGAGCTTTATGCTCAAGCAACAACTGTCAAAACGACCAACTCCGAAAAATATATTGAAAGATTGAAAACCGCACGTCTCAAAAAACAGCCAAAAATACCACCAACGAGAACGAGAAAATGTGCAGAAATAGTACCGTTCAGGCAGCATTTTCGATTTGCAAACGTTGTTCCGGAGTAAGTCTATTCATTATGAAATGGCAAACCAAACTGAGCATAAATCAAGTGACAGCTGTCAAAAAGACCAATTCCGAAAAAAGTATTGTCAGATTGAAAACCACACGTGTAAAAAAACGCCCTGTATTAGGGGATAATTCGCTATCTGGGAATGTTTTCCATCTTAATCGTCAGCATTAGGATAGACATTTGAAATTTATTTCAATAACTTTAAACGGCCAGAACTCCTTAAATAGGCAACCTACAACGATCCCCTTTTTGGTAAAAGGAACAACGAGGAAACAAAGCTTAATGGGCATTACAATCTGGGACTGCCGTCATTCTTCATTACGAAAAATTAGGATTGACATATGAAATTCACTTCCAAAACTTTAAGTGGTCATAACACCTTAAATAAGAACCCTAGAGCGACCACTTTTGGTGGTAAAAGGAACACCGATGAAGCAAAGCTTGATGTACATTCTATACTTTGTGAAGGAAGGCATTACCTTTCGCTATCTATATAGAAATGACTTCCTTCTCTATTACTTAAAACGGCCATAACTCCATAAAAGGCAATCTAGAACGCTCACCTTTTTGGTAAAAGGAACAACGAGGAAACAAAGCTTAATGGGCGTTACAATCTGGGACTGCCTTTATTTTTCATTATCAAAATTATAGACATAGAGATTTGCAATTCACTTCCAAAACTTTAAATGGTCATAACCCCTTAAATAAGAACCCTAGATCAATCATTTTAGTGGTAAAAGGAACACCGAAAAATCAATGTCTTATGCGCCTTCTATACCTACAGAAGGCACAGAAGTAAAGTATTACCTTCCTAAGGCTATTGACTTCCTTATCAAATACCACAATTGAAAATATATTTGAAATTCATTTCCAAAACTTTAAATGGTCATAACTCCTTAAACAAGCAGCCTAGAACGCTTACCTTTTTGGTAAAAGGAACAACGAGGAAACAAAGCTTATTGGCCATTGCAATCAGGGACTGCCGTCATTCTTCATTACGAAAAATTAGGATTGACATATGAAATTCACTTCCAAAACTTTAAATGGTCATAACTCCTTAAGATTTGAAATTCACTTCCAAAACTTTAAATGGCCATAACTGCTTAAATAAGAACCCTAGAGCAATCACTTGTAGTGGTAAAAGGAACACCGAAAAAACAATGTTTTATGCGCCTTCTATACCTACAGAAGGCACAGAAGTAAAGTACTCGTATTACCTTCCTGAGGCTATTAACTTCCTTATCAAATACCATAATTGAAAAGATATTTGAAATTCATTTCCAAAACTTTAAATGGTCATAACTCCTTAAATAAGCAGCCTAGAACGCTCACCTTTTTGGTAAAAGTAACAACGAGGAAACAAAGCTTATTGGCCATTGCAATCAGGGACTGCCGTCATTCTTCATTACGAAAAATTAGGATTGACATATTAAATTCATCCATCCGTCCATTCAAACCTCCACTACTCTATGGATCATAAATAACAAATGGTTGATCTACAACTCCATGTCAACCAAACCTTACACCAGAATTTAGTGATTCGTAGATCAGTTGTTAGTGCGTTAAACTTGAATTCCGAAGGTGCCGAGTTCGGTACTCAGCCAGGGCACAGGAACAAAATTACCAACAACATTTATTGTTTACATCAAAAGTTCGAGTTTCTGCTGTTAAATAACTCATCCGGACGCACTAACCACTATAACAACATATGAATGCCCAAGATAAGAGTGAAGAGAAAAGTAGACACAACACCACGATGAGCTATTAATATAAATGCAGCGTTTTTAGTAAATAATAGTAACCGTAAACTCAAATAATTCCCTATGATTAGCAGAAAAATTTTAATTAACATCCGGACAACATTGAGTATGATGCAAAATTTACATAAGCTTACCGCGATAATCGGATATATGCCGCAACGAAGTTTGTAACAAAAATAGGTTTAAGGATTAACACCTCAGCGTCTCCAAGTATGCTGTTAGCATACATTTAAAAATTACTCACAATTTGGGTACTTCTGACTTGTATTAATTGACAAAGTAAATGCTCATTGTCCGGATTCTGAAAAATTTACCTTTATCGTTTTAGTATTCCAATTACGACATAAATCGGAATCCCAGATCTATCCCTCAGTCACCAGTTTTGAAGCATAGCTGTATGGACTATCTATACTTCCGTTACTCTCAGGGACATAGCCTCTATTGTTATGCAGATTCACCTGAAAAAACGCTCTACCGTGAATTGTGTCTAAGATATAGCTACCATGAAACTCCCCAAGGATGTTTCCAACAGATCAGACTACAAACAAGATCACAAACGAAGGTACACCCAAGGTATAAGATACAAGTCCAGATCTTGTTGATGGAACTACTACCAGTTTTTGTTTCCTGGTAACCCATGGCAACGACCGTGAGAGAGTTAATCTGCGTAAGCACTGAATGCAGGATTATAACATTAAACCCTGCTACGCCGTTGCATAGAAAGGCGATATTTCCCTGGGGTGGTATCAATTCTATGCTTTGCTGTATGGGCATCCACATCGTTTCTTGGAAAGGCGTCGAGGAAAATCCACCTGTAGGTAGTGATCTACCCGCCCTCATGGATGTAGACCACTGCAAGAGTCCTATTAAATATTAGTAATCAATTACGATTGTCTAGCATGAAGAGTTTTCTTCTCTATCAAATGACTTTCAGTAAAGAAATACCATTCAGAGATGAATGGGAATACGACTCATGAAATATCGCCCTTCATGGATGAATCCAAGATAGAGGCAAGTTAGGTATCAAGAGTTTTCACATTATCTCTAAACTTTTAAAGAAATGATCTGTTGTACCCTTAAAATCTCTTCTAAAACAACTAAACTAAAAATAAATGTTAACAGTTTCGCAGCTCTTAAACCTTGAACGCGGGAGCTATTAAATCACAATGGCTAATTAACTGAATAGAATCTCTAATCCACATGCAAGCAAAAGACATTAAGTTAATATGGGTCCCGGTACACAATCAGGGAACGAAATGACGGATTAGTATGCCAGGACTGGCTCAAAATCTGCGGGCGATCCAACAATATAGAGTAACTTTCGTCACACCGATTAATAAAATCGAGAACCTGGCGAAATCATAAATTAGATCGAGATGGGGTTCTGTACAGAACTTCCGAATAACCCGAACTCTTGATGCGAAATGAACCAAGCCAGAACGAAAGCGATATTAACACTGCCACAGACGTCCTTTCAGGACGTCTCTTTTGTATTGCAGCTATGGCTTCGCTCATGGCTATCACACAGAAGCTGCTTAGCTGACGAGGAAGAGGAGTCAGTGTAACATGCGCATGTCAAGGACTTCAGGAATAGATTCACATACCTGGCTAGCAGGTTCTTTAAAGAACTTACAGATGCTATTCTCAGTGATCCATAGTTTCAACATCGCCCATGTCCTGCAGTCATTGTCACTAAGGATCCTAACAGTTTCAGGATAATGGCGAAGAAGTCAAGATCATTTAAGTATTAAGAGATATTTCGCAATAGTTTTTGAACTATTAAAAAAAAGACAAATAAAATCATTCGCTGCTATTCTGTAGCTCAAAGATCATTCGCTCCCATAAAACTATAACTCTACTCTAAATTAAATTCATCTACAATTGACCTACTTGTTGTCACGATTTCCTCATATCCCTTGGTAATGCGTATAAGTTTTAATACGATTATAGTTTCATTTATTTATCTCATTATTGTGGCATATTTATGCCCTTGAACCTCTTTTTTCCTCTTCTCATAATCCAAAACTTCCGTTGAGTTTCTTTCTGTAAATGCTTGAGTTGGATGACCTTTGCAATCGTCCAAAAAGCGAAGCGCACAAAGAAAATTAAAATTACAATTACAATTGTTACTCTTCTCTTGTAATGTATGCGAACAAAATGAAAATGAAATGGAATATGTAAATAAAAATTAAAATATATATATATATATATATTTTTTTTTATTTGTTATCATTTGATCCGTAATGGTTTGCTTAACCCCCAGTTTGGGTGGGTATGATGTCATTTACTACTATTATTGCATGAACGCATTGTATTTTGAATTTGTGGGTTTTAACTCAATACTGGTTTTTGTACACTTTTTATTTTCGTGCTTATGGGTGATTATTAATTTTGATCTTAAGTAACTTCATATCTTGCAGCTTATATTATTTAAATTGGCTTCAACGTTACTCTATTATCATTCATAGAATTGCATGACCTAATACACTCTTGGCTATGGGAATAAGTTGCATACTAAAGTTAAGGGTTCTGTAGCTACACCGGAGAGAGGAATGTTGATACAATCGAATACTCAAAGGTACCTTAAGGGTCTTGCAAATCGATATGGATTAAATAATCACCCTAGAGCGATCACTTGTGGTGCTAAAAGGAACAAAGAGGAAACATAGAATGATGTGTCTTCTATACTTGCAGAAGGCACAAAAGGAAGGCATTCCCTTTCGCTATCTGGAAATTCCTTCCTTATCAATTAGCAAAGACATTTTCAATTTATTTCCATAACTTTAAATGGTCGTATCTCCTTAAATAATATGGGAATGCCTTCCTTGTCAATTAGCACAATTAGAACATACATTTCGAATTCATTTCCAAAACTTTAAATGGTCATAACCCCTTAAATAAGCACCCGAGAGTGATCACTTTTTATGGTTAAAGGAACACTGAGGGAACAAAGCATTATGTGCATTCTAAGCGGTACATGATTAAGGCATTTACTTTATCTATCTGGGAATGACTTTTTTTATCAATTGCCACAATTAGGATTGACATTTGAAATTTATTTCCAAAACTTTAAACGACCACAACTCCTTAAAAAATTACATTGAATCTAGCACCTATTTTAGTTTGTAGGCCCGTTTCATTTTAGGATTATCAGGCTGATAAAATCAATCTTAACTTCTACTACTACTGCAATATATTGTAGAGATTGGAATAACTAAGCTAATACATATACATATATATTGCAACAGACCCAACGCAATTTATTAATGGTGATCTATGTCGATCAGTTGTTATATAGAACCAATCTCCCATATTGTTTCGCAGGGCCATCACTATTTATCGATGCTACGAGAAATCAGTGTTAGATTTCAGTTTGCCTGGTCACAAATGAGATGTAGATATAACCTTCTTCTTGAGGGGATAGAAAAGCCGCGATTGCGTAGCTCCAGTCTTTTCGATCCTGGGTGACATGAATGTTCTCCGAGCTCATTGTTGCAAGAGGTTCATTCGATCTTCAGCATTATTAGTTCTTATTATTCCATTTGCGAGACAGAGATCGAAGAAGGCAGAGATCCAATCGAACCGTAGCAGGTCCTCTAACGTAAGTATTACCTCCAGTATTGTATTTATATATGAGTAATGAGATCTGCCTTAAAATACCGGTCCATTAACATAGGCAACAACTTATTATAGAGATTAGAATAACTAATCTAATATCAAACAACAGGTCGAAAACTTTGGAGATAAACTAAATCAATAAATTAGGTACATAGAACCAATCACATACATTGGTTTGCAGAGCCGCAAACCGTACCAACATTGTAGGATCTTTATGGATGTAACGAGAAATCAGTGTTAGATACCAGTTTATATGGCCGCAGCTATAGAGGTCACCTCTTAATGGTGAAACAAAAACAGCAAAACTGCGCGAACTTAGTTTACGATCTCTATTGCCAAAGAACTAGCCACATGAGTATTCTCCGCTCTAATTGTTGCAAGAACTTCATTCGTTGTTCAGTCATTAACTATAATTTGATGACCCCATGCGCAAGACAAAAGAGAGAGATCCCATCGAATCCCACCAGGCCCCCCTAATGATCCTCCAGTCCAATATTTTGACTTTATTCCTGATGTGGCTATCAACTGCAGTATTGGATTTTCTAATTGATGATACCTATCTTAACTTCCATATATAAGTATGACCAAAAGTAACGATGCCTTTAATGTAAGCTGCAGGTCATTATAGAGATTAGAATAACTAAGGTATAATATCAAGCAACAGGTCGAGTACTTTGGCGATAAACCATTCAACTATATTTATGTATTCGGATTGGTCTGTGTGTGTCTATCAATAGATACAATGAACCAATCACCTATGTCTATTGTGTTGCAGGGCCGATCCAGGGCCAACACTATATGATCTTTATCGATGTAAGGCGAAATCAGTGTTCGATTACAATTTATCTGTTAGATTCCAGTTTACTTATACATATATAAATATGGTTGTTACCTTCTTTAATTCACGAACTCTATTTCCAAAGATCCAGTCTTTTCGTATATGGGCAACGTGAATGTTCTACAGCCTCATTGTAGCAAGAACTTCATTCAGTGTTCAATCATAACTATAATTTGATGATTCCATCCGCGAGAAAATAGGGGCAGCGATGGTACAGAACCCTACCAGGTCCGCTAAGGATCCTTCAATGCAAAAAATTTTGCTTCATTGTTTCGGTGTTCAATCACCACATGCGCGAGACAAAATATGCATAGATCGAACTCTACTAGGTCCGCTAATGATCCTCCAGTCCTACATAGGTCTGCAGGGCCAACACTGTAGGATCTTTATCGATGTACCCGCAAATCAGTGTAAAATTCCAGTGTTAGTTCCAGTCTTTTCGAAACTGGATTACAAGAATGTTTTCCGCCTACATTATTGCCAGAAGTTAATTTGCATAGATCGAACCCTACAAGGTCCGCTAATGATCCTCCGGTCCTACATAGGTCTGCAGGGCCAACACTGTAGGATCTTTATCGATGTACCGGTAAATCAGTGTAAGATTCCAGTGTTAGTTCCAGTCTTTTCGAAACTGGATTACAAGAATGTTTTCCGCCTACATTATTGCCAGAAGTTAATTTGGTGTTCAGTTAATAGCTCTAAGTTTATGATCCTATGTAAGAGACGTTGGAGGCCGAATAACGATGAACCCTACCAGTCCAACATGCTGGAATTGTTGGAGTATCTGGTCGTTCAGGTTTATATCCACCTACATTCTCACCCAAAATGTAGCGTCGTCATTGATTTTGAATAGTTTGATGACTCAATAGTTAGAGTACCTGATCCATCTCCATTTCCATGCCTGCCCAAGCAGAACTACATTCAGTTCTCTAAGAGAATCATAGTGTGTTTAGCTGAATTGTCGTTGGAGGTTGGTAAACCCTCTTCCATAGGTTTATCATTGGTGCATTATGCATTGATATGGCACAGCACCGTTACCAAAATATCAGATATTTTCCAGGCTGAGATATCCCTTTCCTGGTTAATTAGCTTCGACCTGGCAGCAGGTCTCGCATAAGGCTCAGGTTCGACGTGATCAAATTGTGGGCTGGTAAATTTTGGCATTTAACTAGAACGATCTCGGCGTCCGGTTATCGTTTTAAACAAGATTTTTTCCATGAGTACTTAGACAGCCTTTTACTGGTAACTGAATTAGGCAGGTCGAGGTCGACTTCCACTTTCATGCGCGACCAAAAAGGTAGTAGTGTCATTGATGCGGATTAGTTTGATGACTCAATTTGTGGAATATTTGATCAATCTCCACTTTCATGTCTGGTTTCGAGCAATTATAGAACCCTCTCATTACGACTTCATTTCAGTGCTCTCGGTAGATACCATTGTATCAAGTCATCGACTTGCAGATATCCCTCGATAGTATTTTGATCCCAAAATAATTATGGTCTTTAAACTAAAATCCGTCAAATAGCTTTTAAGGAATCTCCTTTCCCTCAAGCAGCCAACAAGCAGAACTACAACCACATCTCTAAGAGAGACTTAATGATCTGACCTTGATGCTCGTGGTGTGTTTAGCTGAATTATTGTTGGGTGTTGTTTAACTCTCTCCTAGAGGTTTATACGAAGGATCGTTTACGTATGGATGTGGCATAGTACCTTTACCGTGTTTAATTA
This sequence comes from Eudasyphora cyanicolor, assembly GCA_963930755.1. NCBI lineage: Eukaryota > Metazoa > Arthropoda > Insecta > Diptera > Muscidae > Eudasyphora > Eudasyphora cyanicolor. The sequence continues at coordinate 22,756,454 of OZ005735.1, read as the reverse complement.
GATATTTTCGATGGGTCATTCTCTATGTCTTTTCTTGGTAACTGTGTTTCGGTCTGGCAGCAGGTTCCGCAGATGAATCTTCCTGCTGGTGGACGGATTTGGGCTGGTAAATTTTGGAATTTTACTACAAGATCCTCATATTTGTTTACAGTATTAAAACAGAGCTTTTTCATGGCTACTGAGATAGCTCTGGCAACTGAGTTACAATATGACAGCAGGTCCCTCACAAGGTCCCTGTTGATCGTGATCGGATTTTGGACCTCGGTTAGCTTTACTTTGGATCACTATGAACCAATTGCTCGAACTTCCTGGTACTTAGTATTATGCAAGTCGACAATAAATATTTTTTTGTCTTCCAGTCCTCAAAAGCATTGAGAATGCCGTTTCTTGGTAACTGAGTTTCGGTCTGGCAGCAGGTCCCGCAGATCGCTCTTCTTGATCGTGGACGGAGTTTTGGCTGGTAAATTTTGGAATTATACTGCAAAAATCCTGAAGTCCGCTTAGATTGTTCAATTGAAGTTCTGCTTATAATGACTATATCTAATATCCATTAATGGCACCTATTTGAATTGCAAAACTATTTGCTGGAAAGAGCAACTCCACAGAACACATCTTGTCCAGATCACATGCATCGGCAATGTCATTCTTAAGTTACCATTGCATAACCGGTAACCAGTTGCTAAATATAGACGCCTATCGACGATCATCGTATGCGAATCCAGTAAACCCACACCAAAACTTCCTTAAACCCACTTTGTGGACAGATTACTGCAATAGCAATGCCATCAACCACAAGAGTATCATTAGCATTTTGTGACAACAACAACAATAACGGCAACTGCGCTACAACAAATATTGACTTTGAACTTGTTAAGCTTCTCATTCTCTCTCTCTCTTTCACACACACACACACACTCCGCGTGCTTCTATCTTGTTCTTGTCTTGGCTTGTGGTTGTTGTCATTGCTTTTATCCGTGAACTTCACTTCGCTTCAATTCAGTGTTTAGTTTATAGCCACGGGGCCGATCCATCCAATGCAAGCAGACTGCTTGCCAGACAGTCAAATTATGTTTTAAATAAATAAATGTATACGACGACGCGCTACTCGTAAACACAATTCGCATAATGCAAAAAACAACAAAACGTAATGGCAAAAAGAGTTATAAATGAAAACCAGATCGTATGAGGTGCCCCCCCTACCCTTGTTAAAGCAGTGTTGCTACACTCCAGTACGGTGCGAGAGTATGATTCACTCGCCGGTTTTGCTGCTTCGGCTGTCAGGTAACCACCAACAAAAATGCCACACAATGAAATACGATGAAAGGAGGCAAAGCAGACAGAAGTCAGAATAAATATTAAGCAGACGGCAAGCGCAGCAGATCGTGTTTGAAGAGAGAGAGAGAGAGAAGACTTTATATTTTAAGAGAATCTGTGGTTCAAAATGTGGATAGGAGAGGGAGAGAAGAATCCGATACAGTGGGTTAAATATAACCAAAGGAAATAAATATTTTCTGTGACGAAAATCAAATGTAGATTTATTCAATATATTTTTTTCAAAAAAAACTGTTATGCAGATTTATTTATTAATAAAAAAAAGTCCAGCAATATTGAATTTCCATATAAAAGCACATCAATCATACTTATACCAATCACATCAACCGAATTGCCATTGACTGCATGTACATAGGCTAATTTTTTCGGATTAAGAATCGTTGGCCTCATATTAAGGGTCACTTCATTTAGATTAAAGGTAATTGATCTTTTATTATCAGTTATTGACCACTGATTACAGTTCATTTAACTCAAATTATGTGTTAAAAGCCCCGGATTATAGGTCATTGACCTCGACCAGAGTCCTGGATTAAAATTGATTGACCTCCGATTAGGGATCATTATCAATCAATCATAAATCATTACATCAAAATCCATTGATATCGTATTAAGGGTCATTCACTTCGAATTAACGGTAATTGTCATCGCATTATGGATCATTATGTGATGACAATGACCCTTAATCCGAAGTCAATGACCGTTAATTCGAAGTGAATGACCCTACGATACGATATCTTCAGATTAATGATCATTGACTTTGAAATAAGGGTCATTGACCTTGGAATAAATTTTGTTCATCATATTAATCATATCAAACATATCAATCATATCAATCATATCACTCATGTCAATCATATCAATCATATCAATCACATCAATCAAAGCAATCATATCTATCACATCAATCATATCAATCATATCTATCACATCAATCATATCAATCATATCAACCATATCAATCATATCAATTTAATTACATCACTTACCAATTTTTTTATTTGATACAATAAATTTTTTTTAATCGAAAAAAAATTTATTTTTTTTTAAAAAAAATCCGTTGAAGATTTATTTCAAAATATTTTAATCAAATTAATTTTTAAATTAACAGTCGTGGATATATAAATATTTTTTATTTACAAAACTGTCTAGATTAGTTTAAATATTTGTATTCCAAAAAAATCAGCCGTGGATTTATATATACATATATTTTTTATCAATGAACGTTAATTCGAAGTGAATGACCCTACGATACGATATCTTCAGATTAATGATCATTGACTTTGAAATAAGGGTCATTGACCTTGAAATAACTTTTGTTCATCATATCAATCATGTCTATCACATCAATCATATCAATCATATCAATCATATCAATCATATCAATCATATCAATCATATCAATCATATCAATCATATCAATCATATCACTCATATCACTCATATCTATCACATCAATCATATCAATCATATCAACCATATCAATCATTTCAATTTAATTACATCACTTACCAATTTTTTTTATTTGATACAATGAATTTGTTTTATTCGAAAATATTTTTTTTTTTTTTTAAAAATCCGTTGAAGATTTATTTCAAAATATTTTAATCAAATAAATTTTTAAATTAACAGTCGTGGATATATAAATATTTTTTATTTACAAAACTGTCTAGATTAGTTTAAATATTTTTATTCCAAAAAAATCAGCCGTGGATTTATATATACATATATTTTTTATTTAAAAACAGTCAGGATTAATTTAAATATTTTTTATTTAAAAACAGTCTGAATTAATTTAAATATTTTTATTTCACGAAAATCAGTCGTGGATTTATTCAAATATGTTTTGCTTCAAACAATTCACTTGCGGATTTATTTAAATATTTTTTGCTTCAAACAATTCACTTGAGGATTTTTTTTGAATTATAATTTTTAAGAAAAAAATCAGTCGTAGATTTATTTCAAAACATTTTTTTTTTAAAAATCAGTCGTGGTTTTACTTAAATATTTTTTATTTGAAAAATCATTTCTCGATTTATTTAAATACTTTTTATTTGAAAAAAATCATTTCTCGATTTATTTAAATACTTTTTATTTGAAAAAAATCAGTCCTCGTATTTTCATAAGTATTTTTTAATTGGAAAAAATTAGGTGTCGATTTATTTAAATGTTTTTTATTTCAAAAAATAAGTTGTGGATTTATTTAAATATTTTTTATAAGAAAAAATAAGTCTTGGAAATTAGGTGGCGATTTATTTATATATTTTTTATTATAAAAAAATCTGTCCTGGATTTATTTAAAAAAAATATTTGAGAAAAATCAGTCGAGGATTTGCTTAAAAAAATCAGACGAGGTTTATTTAAAAAAAATCTTGGAGAAAAATCAGTCGAGGATTTACTTAAAAAAAATCTGTCGTGGATTTATAAAAAAAAACATTGAAAAATATAGGTCATAGATTGATTTAAAAAAAATATATGAAAAAATAGGTCATTAATTGATTTAATAAATCAGTCGTGGATTTATTTTAAAAATAAATTATCTGAAAAAAATCAGTCGTGGATTTATATAAATATATTTTATTTTAAAAAATTCAGTCGTGGATTTATATAAATATATTTTATTTGAAAAAATCAGTCGTGGATTTATTTAAATATTTTTTATTTGAAAAAATCGTTTCTTGATTTATTTAAATATGTTTTATTTGAAAAAAATCATTTCTTGATATATTTAAATACTGTTTATTTGAAAAAATCAGTCGTGGATTTATTTAAATATTTTTTATTTGAAAAAATCATTTCTTGATTTATTTAAATACTGTTTATTTGAAAAAATCATGCGTCGGTTAACATAAGTATATTTTATTTAGATTTATTTAAAAAAAAGCCGTGGATTTATTTAAATATTTTATAATTAGAAAAAATTAGCCGTGGATTTATTTAAATATTTTGTATTTAGAAAAAATTAGCCGTGGATTTATTTAAATATTTTTTATTTGGAAAAAATAAGCAGTGGATTTATTTATAGTTTTTTTATTTGGAAAAAATCAGTCTTGGATTTATTTAAAAAAATTTTCTTTCAACAGAAATCAGTCTTGGATTTACTTAAAAATGTTTTCTTTCAGCAAAAATCTGCTTTCGATTTATTAAAATATTTTTTATTTGAAAAAAAAACAGTCGTGGACTTATTAAAATATTTTTTATTTGAAAAAAAAAACAGTCGTGGACTTATTAAAATATTTTTTATTTCATAAAAATCAGTCGTGGATTTATTTAAATATTTTTAATTTCAAAAAAATTCAGTCGTAAATTTATTAAAATATTTTTAATTTCAAAAAAATTCTGTCGTGGATTTATTAAAATATTTTTAATTTCAAAAAAAATAATTCGTGGTTTTTGTTAAATATTTTTTATTTCAAAAAAATCAGTCGTAGATTTATTTTAAAAAAATCTGTCGTGGATTTTTTAAATATTTTTTATTAAAAAAATCCGCCGCGGATTTATTTAAATATTTACTAAAAAATCGGCCGTAGATTTATTTAAATATTTTTTATTTGAAAAAATCTCTCGTGACTTTATTTAAATATTTCTTATTAAAAAAATCTGTCGTGGATTTTTGTAAATATTTTTTATATGAAAAAAAACAGTCGTGGATTTATTTCAATATATTTTATTTAAAAAAATTAGTCGTGGACTTATTTCAATATATTTTATTTTAAAAAAATCAGTCGTGGATTTATTTCCATATATTTTCTTTAAAAAAAACAGTCGTGGATTTATTTCAATATATTTTATTTAAAAAAATCAGTCGTGGATTTATTTCAATAATTTTTATTAGAAAAAAATCAGTCGTGGATTTATTTCAATAATTTTTATTAGAAAAAAATCAGTCGTGGATTTATTTCAATAATTTTTATTAGAAAAAAATCAGTCGTGGATTTATTTCAATAATTTTTATTAGAAAAAAATCAATCGTGGATTTATTTCAATAATTTTTATTAGAAAAAAATCAGCCCTCTTTATATATACATATATATATTTTTTTGTAAAAAAAATCGGACTGATTTTTTTTAAAATATTTTTTATTTCAAAAAAATCAGTGGTGGATTTTATAAAATATTATTTATTCAAAAAAATTAGTCGTGGTTTTATTTAAAAAACCAGTCGTGGATTTATTTAAATATTTTTTATTTCAAAAAATCAGTCGTGGTTTTATTTAAAAAACCAGTCGTGGATTTATTTAAAAAACCATTCGTGGTTTTATTTAAAAAACCAGTCGTGGATTTATTTAAATATTTTTTATTTCAAAAAATCAGTCGTGATTTTATTTAAATATTTTTTATTTTAAAAAATCAGTTGCCGTTTTATTTTAAAATTTTTATTTCAAAAAAATTAGTTGTGGTTTTATTAAATTTTAAAAAAAAAACAGTCCTGGAAAATTTTTATTCCACAAAAAAAAATGTATTTTATTTCAAAAAAAAATATTTTTTATTAAAAAACCGTTGTGGATTTATTTACATATTTTTTATTTAAAAAAAATGTTTTTTATTTACAAACCTTTGTCGATACATTTAAATAATTCATATTTAAAAAAATATAATTTTATAAAATACCGTTGTTGTTGTTATAATATTTATACCCTACACCACACTGTGGTACAGGGTATTATAACTTTGTGCATTTGTTTGTAACACCCAAAAGGAGAAGAAATAGACCCATCGTTTATTATACCGATCGACTTAGAATCACTTTCTGAGTTGATTTAGCTATGTCCGTCTGTCTGTCTGTCCGTCTGTCCGTCTGTCCGTCTGTCCGTCTGTCCGTCTGTCCGTCTGTCCGTCTGTCCGTCTGTCCGTCTGTGCATGTATTCTTGTAATCAAAGTACAGGTCGCAATTATGGTCCGATCTCGACGAAACTTTACACATATCTTTTTTTGGGCCCAAGGACGATCCCTATTGAATTTGGTTAAAATCGGTTCAGATTTAGATATAGCCCCCATATATATGTTAGCCCCGATTTGACATGTAAGCGCTGTAAAAACTTTATTTTATATCCGATCAGTATGAAATTCGTCAGAAAGAGGTTTCCTATTATATGAATGAACACTGTTAAATTTGGAAGAAATCGGTTCAGATTTAGATATAGCCCCCATATATACGTTACCCCCGATTTGACATGTGAGCGCTGTAAAAATGTTATTTTATATCCGATCAGTATGAAAATCGGCAGAAAGAGGTTTCTTATTACATGAAGGAATACTGCCAAATTCGGAGAAAATCGGTTCAGATTTAGATATAGCTCCCATATATATGTTACCCCCGATTTGACATGTAAGCGCTGTAGAGACTGTATTTTATATCCGATCAGTACGAAATTCGACAGAAGGAGGTCTTTTTACATGAATAAGTATTCAGGGAAGATCGGTTCAGATTTATATTAAAGCTCCATATATATGTTCCTCCTGATTTGGTATCAAACCGCTATAGAAGTTGTATTTTACTTCCGATCATTAAAATTTTCCAGAAAGATGTTTCTCAATTTAGAACGAATATTTCTTAATTTAACGATTATCGTTTCAGAATTAGATAATATGTTTCTACCCATTTACCAATTATTCCAAATTATTATGGCAATGACCCTTATCGCATTGTTAGGGAGGTGTAGGGTATTATATAGTCGGCCCCGCCCGACTTTCTGCCTTTCCTTACTGGTTTTTATTTCAAAAAATTAGGCGTTTATTAAAAAATATTTAAATAAATATTTTTATTTGAATAAAAAAAATATTTAAATAAATATTTTTTATTAAAAAAAACAGTTGCAGATTTATTTAAATATTTTTAATTTGAAATTTTAATATTTTTTCTAATAGATTTATTTAAAGATTTTTTATTTCAAAAAAATCAGTCTTGGATTTATTTAAAAAAAATTTCTTTCAACAAAAATTAGTCGTGGATTTATTAAAATATTTGTTATTTAAAAAAACAGTCGTGGAATTATTAAAATATTTTTTATTTAAAAAAAACAGTCGTGGACTTATTAAAATATTTCTTATTTCATAAAAATCAGTCGTGGACTTATTTAAATATTTTTAATATCAAAAAAACAGTCGTGGACTTATTTAAATATTTTTAATATCAAAAAAAATAGTCGTGGATTTTTTTAAATATTTGTAATTTCAAAAAAATAATTCGAGGTTTTTGTTAAACATTTTTTATTTAAAAAAAACCAGTCGTACATTTTTTTAAAAAAAATCTGTCGCGAATTTTTTTAATATTTTTTATTAAAAAAATCAGCCGCGGATTTATTTAAATATTCGTACTAAAAAAAATCGCCCGTAGATTTATTTAAATATTTTTTGTTTGAAAAAATCTCTCGTGGCTTTATTTAAATATTTCTTATTAAAAAAATCTGTCGTGGATTTTTGTAAATATTTTTTATTTGAAAAAAAAAACAGTCGTGGATTTATTTCAATATATTTTATTTAAAAAAATTAGTCGTGGACTTATTTCAATATATTTTATTTAAAAAAATCAGTCGTGGATTTATTTCAATATATTTTATTTAAAAAAATCAGTCGTGGATTTATTTCAATATATTTTATTTAAAAAAATCAGTCGTGGATTTATTTCAATATATTTTATTTAAAAAAATCAGTCGTGGATTTATTTCAATAATTTTTATTAGGAAAAAATCAGTCGTGGATTTATTTCAATAATTTTTATTAGAAAAAAATCAGTCGTGGATTTATTTCAATAATTTTTATTAGGAAAAAATCAGTCGTGGATTTATTTCAATAATTTTTATTAGAAAAAAATCAGTCGTGGATTTATTTCAATAATTTTTATTAGAAAAAAATCAGTCGTGGATTTATTTCAATAATTTTTATTAGAAAAAAATAAGCCCTCTTTATATATACATATATATATTTTTTTGTAAAAAAAATCGGACTGATTTTTTTTAAAATATTTTTAAATATTTTTTATTTCAAAAAAATCAGTGGTGGATTTTATAAAATATTATTTATTCAAAAAAATTAGTCGTGGTTTTATTTAAAAAACCAGTCGTGGATTTATTTAAATATTTTTTATTTCAAAAAATCAGTCGTGGTTTTATTTAAAAAACCAGTCGTGGATTTATTTAAAAAACCATTCGTGGTTTTATTTAAAAAACCAGTCGTGGATTTATTTAAATATTTTTTATTTCAAAAAATCAGTCGTGATTTTATTTAAATATTTTTTATTTTAAAAAATCAGTTGCCGTTTTATTTTAAAATTTTTATTTCAAAAAAATTAGTTGTGGTTTTATTAAATTTTTAAAAAAAAACAGTCCTGGAAAATTTTTATTCCACAAAAAAAAATGTATTTTATTTCAAAAAAAAATAGTTTTTATTAAAAAACCGTTGTGGATTTATTTACATATTTTTTATTTAAAAAAAATGTTTTTTATTTACAAACCTTTGTCGATACATTTAAATAATTCATATTTAAAAAAATATAATTTTATAAAATACCGTTGTTGTTGTTATAATATTTTTTATTTCAAAAAATTAGGCGTTTATTAAAAAATATTTAAATAAATATTTTTATTTGAATAAAAAAAATATTTAAATAAATATTTTTTATTAAAAAAAACAGTTGCAGATTTATTTAAATATTTTTAATTTGAAATTTTAATATTTTTTCTAATAGATTTATTTAAATATTTTTTATTTCAAAAAAATCAGTTGTGGATTTATTTAAATACTTTAAAAAAAAATCGGTCGTGGATTTATTTAAATAGTTTTTATTACAAATAATCAGTCGTGGATTTATTTAAATAGTTTTTATTACAAAAAATCAGTCGAAGATTTATTAAAGAAGTGTTTGTTAAAAAAACAGTCGAGGACTTATCTAAATAGTTTTTATTGAAAAAAAATCAGCCGAGGACTTATTTAAATAGTTTTTATTAAAAAAAATCAGTCGAGGACTTATTTAAATATTTTTTTTTTGCTTTCATTTATTTATTTTAATACACAAACTAGAAAATTTCGAATAATAATACTTCAATTATTTCACTTAACAACTAATCGCCAAAAAATACAACACTTCATCAACCAAATTGCGCTTCAGTAAGTTGGCGCCAAATAATTCGTCTCTTTTGAATGACTTCCGGTGTCTCAGTGGCATTAAACCCCTCCTGCATCCAACGATTCAAAGTTGGTTTCATTTGAATTTTTAAACTCTGATAAGATTGAATCAAAGATGTAAGGAAACCCGTTAGACCCATCGCTGAGGGTGAAGATCGAAGAGAAACGTCACCACCGGAGTTGTTATCACTAACGACGCCATTGAAGGTCGCCGCCAAAGGTAAAGGTCGTACAAAGTGAATGGCCCACAATAGGATAAAGAATAATGGTAAACGGATATTTGTTCTTGCCATATTTGAACTGTTAAACGATATAGAAGTAACTAACGACGATGAATAATTACTTAAGGAACCATAACTTGCAAACAAAATACAAAAACCTAAATGAAAATGATGAAAGAGAGAGCAAGGGGAGTGCCTGGGCAATCTATCCACTGATAAGATTTCCACAATGATTTGTATGATTTCTTGATGATATCTTGCCTCAATAATCATAATAATATCATGCCTCAATAAAAATAAAACTGAAAAAAATTAACACAGAACTTCTAAGGTAACGTTACGTTGCGTCTGTCACTGCACAAAGAGTTTCCCCCGTCACTGTGGTGGGCATTTCGAAAATTGTGTAAACAATTAACCCTTTATGGCATTAATAAAGATAAGACAAACGTGTACTTAGTTTGTGCACTTAAAGAAATTTAAAAATCCTAAAAGTAGGCAAAGTATAGTGTTCGATTAGCGGCGACAACATAGGAGCCTAAAAGTAGGCACAGAATTTTTGGTATTTTATTTTAAAAAAAAATCGTTACAGATTTATTGAAACATTACTTTATTTAAAAACATCACTTTAAGATTTATTGAAATATTTTTTTGATTTGAGAAAATGAATGGTAGATTTTTAAAAACAAAAAAATTATTTTATTTGGTAAAATCCAAAGCAGATTTATTGCAATATTTTTTTATTTAGGGAAATCAATGTCAGATATTTGGAAATATTTTTTATTTAGGAAAATCAATGTTATATCTATTGAAATATTTTTTTATTTAAGAAAATCAATGTTATATCTATTGAAATATTTTATTTTTATTTGAGAAAATCATTTGTAGAAACATTGAATATGTTTTATTTGAGAAAATCAATGCCATATTTTTGAAATATGTTTCAGATTTACCAAAATATTTTGTATTTAAGATCGAAGATTTATTAAAGTATTTTTTTACTTAGGAAAATCTGTGTGAGATTTATTGAAATAGTTTTTATTTAAGAAGAAATCAATAACAAACTTCTTGGCACATTTTTTATTTAGGAAAATCAGAGTCAGTTTTATTGAAATATTTTGATTTAAGAAACCCAATAACAGATTAAAATATATTTTTTTATTTAAGAAAATTAATAAGAGATTTTTTTAAATATTTATTTTTTTGAGAAAATTAATAAGAAATTTATTGAAATATTTTTTTATTTAAGAAAATCATTGTCAGTTTTTTAAATATTTTTCAATGTTATATCTATTGAAGTATATTTTGTTTAAGAAAATCAATGATAGGTTAATTGAAATATGACATATATTTTCAGATTTATTGAAATAATTTTTAAATTAGACAATAATTAGAAGATCCATCGAAGATTTATAGAAATATTTTTATTAAGCAAATCGATATCAGATTTATTGAAATATATTTTTATTTAAGAAAATCAATAATAAATTTATGGAAATAATTTTATTTAAAAAAAATTTCAAGAACAAATTTATTGAAATATATTTTTATTTACGAAAATCAATGTCACTTTAAGATAATCAAATTTTTTTAAGAAAATAAAATTTATTGGTATATTATTTATTTAAGAAAATCAATGTTAGATTTGTTGATCTTTTTTATTTAAGAAAATCAATTTCAGATTTATTGAAATATTTTCTTAAGAAATCAATGTCAGATTCACTTAAACAGTTTTTTGTTAAGAACACCAATGGCAGACATATTGAATTTTTTTTTAAAAAATCTATATGTATTGGAAATATTTTTATTTAAGAAAATCTATGTCAGATTTATTGAAATATTTTTGTAATTAAGAAAATCAAAGTAAGATTTCATGAGATACATTTTTTATTTAACAAAACTAATAACAGATTTATAAACTTTTTTATTTTAGAAAATCAATAACAGCTTTTTTCGATTTTTTTATTTAAAGAATTAATGTTATTTATACGATTAATGCTGTTTTTATTTATGAAAATCAGTCGAAGATTTATTAAAATAATTTTTTATTTAAGAAAATCAATGTCAAATTTATTGAAATATTTTTTATTTAAGAAAATCATTGTCAGTTTTTTTAAATATTATTCAATGTTATATCTAATGGAATATTTTTTGTTTAAAAAAATCAATGATAGGATAATTGAAATATGACATATATTTTCAGATTTATTGAAATAATTTTTAAATTAGACAATAATTAGAAGATCCATCAAAGATTTATAGAAATATTTTTATTAGGCAAATCAATATCAGATTTATTGAAATATTTTTTTTTAAAAACATCAATAATAAATTTATGGAAATATTTTTATTTAAAAAAATTTCAAGAACAAATTTATTGAAATATATTTTTATTTAAGAAAATCAATGTCACTTTAAGATAATCAAATTTTTTTTAAGAAAATAAAATTTATTGATATATTATTTATTTAAGAAAACCAATGTAAGATTTATGGATTTTTTTAGTTAAGGAAATAAATTTCAGATGTATTGAAATATTTTTTTAAGAAATCAATGTCAGATTCACTAAAACAGTTTTTTTTAAGAAAGCCAATACCAGGTTTATTGAAAAGAATTTTTTTTAGAAAATCAGTAACATGTGTATAGAAAAATATTTTTATTACAAAAAAACAAGGTCAGATTCATTTATATATTTTTTATTTAAAAAAAACTCAATAATAGATTTATGGAAAACTTATTTTATTTAAGCAAATCAGTAGCAGATTTATTGAAATATATTATTATTTGAGAAAATCAATAACAGATTTACTGAAACATACTTTGATTTAGGAAAATCAATATCAGATTTTTAAATAGTTTTGTATTTAAGAAATTAGATATCAGATCTCTTTAAATATTTCCTAATTTAAGAAAATCAATGTCTGATTTATTGAAATATTTTTTTATTTAAGAAAATCAATAACAGATTTAATGAAATATTTTTTATTTAAGAAAACTTATGATAGGATTATTGAAATATGCTTTTATTTAAGAAAATCAGTGTTGAATACTCGTAAACTGATTTTTATTAGTTAATCAATGAAGTACAGATTTATTGAAATTTTTTTTAATTAAAAAAAATCGATGTTAAATTTACTAAAAAAAATTTATTTAAGAAATGTTTTTATTTTTTTATGAAAATCATTAACATATTTATTAAATTACAATTTTATTTAAGAAAATCATTGGCTGTTTTATTAGAATAATTTCAAGAAAATCAATAACATATTAAATGAAATATATTTATATTTAAGAAAATCAGTAAAAGTTTTATTGAAATACTTTTTTTTATTTAAGATTTATTGCAATATATTTAAGAAAAATCAATGTCAGATTTAGTGAAATACTGAAATAAATACTTTTTTATTTAAAAAAAAAAAAACAATATCGGATTTATTGAAATGATTGTTTCTTTATTTAAGAAATTTAATGCCGGATTTATTGATATATTTTTTTATTAAAGAAAATCAATGTCAGATTTATTGAAATACTTTTATTTTATTTAAGAAAATCAATGTCAGATTCACTACAATTTTTTATTACAAAAATCAATGTGGTTCAATTTATTAAAATACATTTTTATTTAAAAAACATCGAAGTTAAATTTACTAAAAAAATTGTATTAAAGAACATGTTTTTATGAAAATCATTAACATAATCATTAAAATACAATTTTATTTAAGAAAATCATTGGCTGTTTTATTAGAATAATTTTAAGAAAATCAATAACAAATTAAATTAAATATATTTATATTTAAGAAAATCAGTAACAGTTTTATTGAAATACGTTTTTATTTAAGATTTATTGCAATATATTTAAGAAAAATCAATGTCAGATTTAGTGAAATGCTGAAATAAATAGTTTTTTATTTAAGAAAAACAATGTCGGATTTATTCAGATATTTTTTATTTAAGAAAATCAATGAGAGATTTATTGAAATGATTGTTTCTTTATTAAAGAAATTTAATGCCAGATTTATTGATCTATTTTTAATTTAAGAAAATCAATGTCAGATTCACTACAATTTTTTTATTACAAAAATCAATGTTGTTAAATTTATTAAAATACATTTTTATTTAAGAAAATCAAAAACATATTTATTGAAATATATTTATATTTTATCAGTAACAGATTTATTGAAATATTTTTTTATTAGATTTATTGTAATATTTTTAATTTAAGAATATCAATGTCAGATTTAGTTAAATATTTCTTTATTTAATAATATCAAATTTAGATTTATTAAAATGTTAATAAGAAATTTAATGCCCGATTAATTTAATATTTTTTATTTATTGCAATATATTTAAGAAAAATCAATGTTAGATTTAGTGAAATACTGAAATAAATACTTTTTGATTTAAGAAAAACAATGTCGATATTTTTTTATTTAAGAAAATCAATGTCAGATTTATTGAAATGATTGTTTCTTTATTAAAGAAATTTAATGCCAGATTTATTGATATATTTTTTTATTTAAGAAAATCAACGTCAGATTCACCACAATTTTTTTATTACAAAAATCAATATTGTTAAATTTATTAAAATACATTTTTATTTAAGAAAATCAAAAACATATTTATTGAAATATTTTTGTATTAGATTTATTGTAATATTTTTAATTTAAGAATATCAATGTCAGATTTAGTGAAATATTTCTTTATTTAATAATATCAAATTTAGATTTATTAAAATGTTAATAAGAAATTTAATGCCCGATTAATTTAATATTTTTTATTTATTGCAATATATTTAAGAAAAATCAATGTTTGATTTAGTGAAATAAATACTTTTTGATTTAAGAAAAACAATGTCGATATTTTTTTATTTAAGGAAATCAATGTCAGATTTATTGAAATGATTGTTTCTTTATTAAAGAAATTTAATGACAGATTTATTGATATATTTTTTTTATTTAAGAAAATCAATGTCAGATTCACTACAGTTTTTTTATTACAAAAATCAATGTTGTTAAATTTATTAAAATACATTTTTATTTAAGAAAATCAAAATCATATTTATTGAAATATATTTATATTGTATCAGTAACAGATTTATTGAAATATTTTTTTTATTAGATTTATTGTAATATTTTTAATTTAAGAAAATCAATGTCAGATTTAGTTAAATATTTCTTTATTTAATAAAATCAAAGTTAGATTTATTGATATATTTTTTTTAGTTAAGAAATTTAATGCCCTATAAATTAAATATTTTTTATTTAAGAAAATCAATGTCAGATTTTTAGAAATATTTTTTCAATTTAAAAAAATGATGTCAGTTTCATTAAGGTATTTTTTAATACAAAAATTAAAGTTAGATTTTTTAAAATATTTTTTATTTAAGAAAATCATTACAAAATTTATTTAAAATTAAGATTTATTGAAATATTTTTTTATTTAGGAAAATCCATTACAGATTTATTGATATATTGTTTATTTAAGAAAATCTATTACAGATTTATTGAAATATTTCCTTTATTTAAGAAAATCAATGTCGGATTTTTTGAAATATATCTTTATTTAAGAAAATCTATCCCTCTTTATTAAAGAAATTTAATGCCAGATTTATTGATTTATTTTTTTTATTTAAGAAAATCAATGTCAGATTCACTACAATTTTTTTATTACAAAAATCAATGTTGTTAAATTTATTAAAATACATTTTTATTTAAGAAAATCAAAAACATATTAATTGAAAATGTTTTATATTGTATCTGTAACAGATTTATTGAAATATTTTTTTTATTAGATTTATTGTAGTATTTTAAATTTAAGAAAATCAATGTCAGATTTAGTGAAATATTTCTTTGTTTAATAAAATCAAAGTTAGATTTATTGAAATATTTTTTTTTAAGCTAAGAAATTTTATGCCCAATTAATTAAATATTTTCTATTTAAGAAAATCAATGTCAGATTTTTAGAAATATTTTTTCAATTTAAATAAATAATGTCAGTTTCATTAAGGTATTTTTTATTACAAAAATGAAAGTTCGATTTTTGAAAATATTTTTTATTTAAGAAAATCACTACAAAATTTATTTAAAATTAAGATTTATTGAAACATTTTTTTATTTAGGAAAATCCATTACAGATTTATTGATATATTATTTATTTAAGAAAATCTATTACAGATTTATTGAAATATTTTTGTTATTTAAGAAAATCAATGTCAGATTTTTTGAAATATTTATTTATTTAAGAAAATCTATCCCATATTTATAGAAATCTTTTTTTTTAGTTAAGAAAATCAAAGTTAGCTTTAATGAAAAATTTCTTATTTAGGAAAATATATTTCGAATTTATTGAAGAATATCAGTGTTAGATTTATTGAATATTTCATATAGTATATAAGAAAGAATGATTGATATATATTTTTTTGTGCCAAAATGAATGTCGGATTAAATGATATATATATTTATATTTTGGAAAATCTTACCCAGATTTGAAATATTGAAATATTTTTTTAGTTTGAAAAATGTATGGTGAGTTTATTGAAATATGTTTTTATTTCAGAAAATCGATTTTATATAAAATGATTTTTATTATCTGAAAAATCAAAGTCAAACTTATTGAAGTAATTTTTTTAAGAAAATGTTAATAAATGTCAATAATCTATTTATTAAAATAAATTTTTATTTAAGAAAATCAATAGCAATTTTATCGTAATATTTTTAAGAAAATCATAAAATATTTATTGAAATATATTTTTATTTAAGAAAATCAGTAACAGATTTACCAAAATATTTTTTATTTAAGATTTATTGAAATATTATTTATTTAAGAAATTCAATGTCAGATTTAATGTTTAAATTTTTTTTTTAAGAAAATCAATGTCGGATTTATTGAAATATTTTTTATTTAAGAAAATCAGTGTGACATTTATTGAAATACTTCTTTTTGAGAAATTTAAACAATTTTTTTTACAAAAATCAATGCTCGATTTTTTAAAAATATTTTTTCTTAAAAAAAATCAATAACAAATTTATTAAAAAGTTACACTTATTGAAATATTTTTTATTTAATAAAATTTTATGTCAGATTATAAGAAATATTTTTCCAACCAATTGGAAGCGGTCTTAGTGCTTCTAGCACAGCTGCAACTGCTGATACGCTTTAGTCAGCAGACACATTCCATCCAACGGGTTCAGGACATACTGCATCCAGTACAACTACATCTGACGATATCAGTTCGACAGGAGACATCTTCGATCGGACAGGTTCGGGTCGTTCTTCATTTTTGCCAACAACTCATAGATAGACTTGGGTCGAACTCGTTCATTAGTTCTGGAACTCAAAATTTGGGAGGATCAGGCATGACCCTCACGAACTATGTAACATTTGCAATATGATGATTATGTTTATAATATTTCAGGCCGGGTTAGGCAAACTTAACCGTAATTTAACTTTGGCGTCGCCGTAACGTTGCCCGCTGGAGCAATTACGCAAAACTTCAAAAACTTGCCATATGACTCAGACATTCACAACAAAAATAGCAACAAATTCATTTTATTACTACTAATTTATCATTTTAATTATCATAATTTTTTTTCTTTTTACTGATTTTGTTTGCAAATGCACGTAAACGTACCGTCTAAATCAAATTTCAGCAGATTCAGCCGACCGTTTACGTTTTGTTTTCGTTGGCTAATCGTTTACACAGATTTCCATATGTCTGATTGAATCAGCTGATTCGTTAAGCGACGGGGGCCTAACGGTTACGTTTGCCTAACCCAGCCTAAAGGAACGAGTTCGGGAACTAGTGAAGGAGTTTGACTCATAGAGCACCCTGAGAGAGAGAAAGAGAGAGAACGCGAAACAAAGTACGCTTAGGAAGGTAAGAAAGCTACGAACCAATGCCCAAACAAACAAACACTTACAAGAATTCTATGTATAAACATTATATTTTTGATTTATTTTTTTAAGACTCTCACCATTTCGTTATATCGACTAGCCACTGTACTCTTTACTTAGATCTTATCAATGTCAAATTATGTTTAAAACAAAAAATTAGAACTAAACAAATTCTAAACATTCGACATCATTAGACTTGTTTTCTTGGAGTTGGAAATTTGGCCGGACTTTATTTTTGGCGTACACACCCAAAATCTTGTGGTCTGGTCTCTTTGCTTTTCGAAATTGCCATACATATATAAAGGGAGGAGTACAAAGTGAAGGTGCAGTCATTATATTGTATTGTTATAATTTGCAAGAGAGTAGCTCAAGAAAAGAAAAGTAATTGAGAAAGTTCTACAACGATGGACTTATATGTGGGTCTTATATTACTGGCCCTGAATGGTTTAAGCCAGGCCGCAGTGGATATATCAAAGGTAAATTTGAACTCATATTAAGGTTTTGTGAATTTATACTCGTACTCGTATTTCAGTTTTACTACATTACCAATTTTCTTTAATATCTTTGCAGTTATGCACTTCTGAACTTATTGGTGATATTCTCCCCCACCCGGAAGACTGCACCGCCTATATTGTATGTGATCCTTTAGTACATGTGCAACATTGTCAAGAAGGTCGTCATTTTAATGCTGAGCGTAAAGTCTGCGACTGGCCGCAGTTTGCCCAATGTCAATTGGAGTCTAACATCCAAGAACTCGCCGCTGACCACCAGATGCGTATGGCTTTTGACGTCTACAGCGGAGAATTGATTGACCCTCTGCAAGACTTTGATCCACAAAATATTATGTGTCGTCATTTTGGTGCCTATTTCCTGCCACATCCTCAATCTTGTCAATCTTATTATTTGTGTGCCTACGGACATATGCATCTGCTGAAATGTGGTCTGGATACTATGTGGAATTTTAAGAAGCAACAGTGTGAGATAAATTATAAAGCTAAGTGTTTTGCCATGACCTCTGAAGAAGGAGAAGATATTGTGCAATTGAAATATAAATGTAAACATGACGTTCTTCCTACGGGTCCTGGACAAACAGCAACTGCTGATATGAGCTCGACAACAGACATGTTCCACCCTACAGGCTCAGGACATACTGCATCCAACACAGCTACAACTGCTGATATGAGCTCGACAACAGACATGTTCCACCCTACAGGCTCAGGACATACTGCATCCAACACAGCTACAACTGCTGATATGAGCTCGACAACAGACGTGTTCCATCCAACAGGTTCAGGGCAGACAGCATCCAACACAGCTACAACTGCTGATATGGGCTCGACAACCGATAACTTCACTCCAACAGGTTCAGTGCAGACAGCGTCCAATACTGCTACAACTGCTGATATGGGCTCGACAACAGACGTGTTCCACCCAACAGGTTCAGGACATACAGCATCCAATACAGCTACAACCGCCGAGATGGATTTCACATACACACCTTCCGCGTACTCACCATCGACCTCAACTCTATCGCACGCGGCTTTAAATACAGGAACCATCGAGTCATTCACCACGGCCACGACAATCTCTTCCACAACATCTACATCCACACGCAAAATGAAGAAACCTTCAGTGGCCGTAACCAAACCAACTCCATCTAAAACTCCCAATTCTGCCAACAATTACCTCGTGAAATGCAGCGAAACAAATCAAGGCTATTTGCCTCATCCCAAAGATTGTAATAAATATTTTATATGTATTATGGGCCGTCCGGTAATGACATCATGTCCAAAGGGCCTCCATTGGGATCCCAAGAAAATATCTTGTGATTTTCCCAAAAATGTGCAATGCTTTCAATGAAATGAATCAGAGGGAAATATAAGAATGGTATTTAAATAAATTCTCACTTAAATTGTTGTTATTTTTTCTCACAAAAAGGCTACAGGTTAAACTTCTAGCTTTAGGATCTGCAGAACCTATACCAGTAGGTTCTGCACATTTTTTCATAGATGACTGCTTCAGGTTCAACTTCTAGCTCATACATAGATGGCTGCAAGGCCAACTTGTAGTTTTAGGATCCTCAACTGAAGATGACATCATGTCCAAAGGGCCTCCATTGGGATCCCAAGAAAATATCTTGTGATTTTCCCAAAAATGTGCAATGTTTTCAATGAAATTAGGAAAGAAAGAAAAAATATAAGAATGGGATTTAAATAAATTCTCTCTTAAATAAATTATTGCTTTTTTTCTCACAAAAAGGCTTCAGGTTAAACTTCTAGGATCTGCAGAACCTACAGGTATTTCTACCACATTTTTTTCATAGATGACTGCTTCTGGTTCAACTTCTAGCTCATACATAGATGGCTACAAGTCCAACTGGTAGTTTTAGGATCCTCAACTGAAGATGACATCATGTCCTAAGGGCCTTCATTGGGATCCCAGGAAAATATCTTGTGATTTTCCCAAAAATGTGCAATGTTTTCAATGAAATAAGGAAGGAAGGAAATACAAGAATGGTATTTAAATAAATTCTCCCTTAAATGAAATGATTGATATTTCTTCTCACAAAAAGGCTTCAGGTTAAACTTCTAGCTTTAGGATCTGCAGAACCTACAGGTATTTCTACCACATTCTTCTCATAGATGGCTGCTTCAGTTTGAACTTCTAGCTTTGGGATCCACAGAACCTACAGGTATTTCTACCACATTTTTTCTCATACATAGATGGCTGAAAGTCCAACTTGTAGTTTTAGGATCCTCAACTGAAGATGACATCATGTCCAAAGGGCCTCCATTGGGATCCCAAGAAAATATCTTGTGATTTTCCCAAAAATGTGCAATGTTTTCAATGAAATTAGCAAAGAAAGAAAAATTATATGAATGGGATTTAAATAAATTCTCTCTTAAATAAATTATTGCTTTTTTTCTCACAAAAAGGCTTCAGGTTAAACTTCTAGCTTTAGGATCTGCAGAACCTACAGGTATTTCTACCACATTTTTCTCATAGATGACTGCTTCAGGTTCAACTTCTAGCTTTCCTATCCGCAGAACCTACAGGTATTTCTACCACATTTTTTCTCAAACATAGATGGCTACAAGTCCAACATGTAGTTTTAGGATCATCAATTGAAGATGACATCATGTCCAAAGGGCCTCCATTGGGATCCCAAGAAAATATCTTGTGGTTTTCCCAAAAATGTGCAATGTTTTCAATGAAATAAGGAAGGAAGGAAATACAAGAATGGGATTTAAATAAAGTCTCCCTTAAATGAAATGATTGCTACTTCTTCTCATAAAAAGGCTTCAGATTAAACTTCTAGCTTTAGGATCTGCAGAACCTACAGGTATTTCTACCACATTCTTCTAGCTTTGGGATCCACAGAACCTACAGGTATTTCTACCACATTTTTTCTCATACATAGATGGCTGAAAGTCCAAATTGTAGTTTTAGGATCCTCAACTGAAGATGACATCATGTCCATAGAGACTCCATTGGGATCACAAGAAAATATCTTGTGATTTTCCCAAAAATGTGCAATGTTTTCAATGAAATAAGGAAAGAAGGAAATACAAGAATGGATTGGATTAAATTGGATTGAATTGCTATTTTGTCTCACAAAAAGGCTTCAGGTTCAACTAGTAGCTTTAGGATCCGCAGAACCCACATTTACTTCTACCTCATTTTTCTCATAGATGGCTGCAGGTCCAACTTGTAGTTTTAGGATCCCCAACTGATGATCAGAATCTACAGGTACCTCCATTACCCTAACCTTTTTTTCATGAAAAACACACACATTAACAATTCACCCCTTTAGCAGAAGAGGGTGATCAAGCATAGCCTGTTATTTAGGAGGGATTTTTATGTTAACGTACCGAGCAGCCGTCTTTCGTTGGATTCTGGAAAGGGGAGGTATTTGAAAAGGATATTAAGACTTCTTATCTTGGTAGATATACGGGTTTTCCAACAAGAGGTGTTATTTTGAATCACCCGGTTTTTCGGTAGCTGTCACTTTTGAAGCTTTTATTCTTTGACATTTGACAATTAGTATCTACGCCATTACTAAAAATGGAACGATACAACAACGCATTGAAATTATTAAAATTCACTACAAAAATGGTGAAAATATTGCAGTCACAGTTCGCAAAACCAAAGCGTTTTTTTTTTGAAGCGATGAGGCCCATTTCCACCTCGGTGGCGACGTCAACAAGCAAAATTGTCGCATCTGGGCTTCGGAAAACCCAAGAGTTATTGTTGAGAAGCCTCTCCATCCTCATCTTGTGACTGTTTGGTGCGGTTTATGGTCCGGCGGGGTCATTGGACCTTACTGTTTCGAAAATGAGGTTGGATCAACAATTACGGTGAATGGATTGCGCTATCGTGAGATGATTAATGATTGTTTATGGTCGAAGTTGGATGGTATTGATCTGGACAACGTTTACTTTCAACAAGACGGCGCTACGTGCCACACAAGCAACGAAACCATTGCTCTGTTACGGGAAAAGTTTCCGGACCGTGCTATCTCTCGAAGAGGTGATCACATTTGGCCACCGAGATCTTGTGATTTAACACCTTGCGACTTCTTCCTTTGGGGCCACGTGAAAGATAAGGTCTACGCCAACAGCCCAGCGTCGATTCAAGACCTCAAAGATAGAATTCGTGAGGCTATCGAGGACATATAGGGCAGTCACTTTGCGATTTGGTTATGGAAAATTTCATGAAAAGGATATGGTCCTGTAAGCGTGGTCGTGGTGGCCATTTGGCTGATGTTGTTTTTCATTATTAACGGCATACCTTCCTCTTTATTATGAAATAAACATCCGATCATTTATCTCAAAAAATTGAATTTTTCTTTGAATACGAAAATAACACCTCTTGTTGGAAAACCCTTTGTTATCGGCGACAGGATAATAAACGGACAGACTTCCTCAGATTTCTTCCAATTTATTGGTTAACCTTTTGACCTATAAATAAATCCTAAAATACCTACGATCCTACGTCTTCCAGCCATTTAAAGGTTGGAATGGAGGATTTTGAAATGAATTGAAAATTTAAGATGCTGTAGCTGAGCGTATGAAATTTTCATATTTTGTTAACGTGTCTGGGGTTCTGACATTTTTGGACGAACCTTTACGACTACACTGGGGTCGAACTTGTTCACTTAATCTCGAACTCGTGCCATTAGGACGACGAAGTCGCAGCGGGACATAACTGGATTGGAGGGGTATATTTTATTATTTCTTTCATTTCATAACTCTAAACGTGTTCTCTTTCAAAATGTTGCTTCTGTAGAAAATGTTTGTTCTCTTTGTGCGTAGGTCCGTTCGTGACGGCTTCAAACATGACTTGGATTGTCATTTGTATAAGACTTACCAATGATTTCAGGTCGTTTATAACTTGCTAGAAATATCGTAACCCTTTGTTATTTTTAAATTTAGCTTCTGTTGAACATTTGTTGTGTAGAAGATTCGACCTTGACGCCTTCGAATAGAGCTTTAACTCACATCTATTAATGATCCAAACACGATTGGTATTAAAATTGTGTTGATTGTGAATTTGGGCATCGAGGCTAGGCCTGCTACACAACAAATGTTCAACAAAAGCTAATTTTATGGGCGTCGCGGTAGGACCTGCAAGCTTACACGCAAAGAAAAAATTCGTTTCTGCGAAACGAAATATTAGACAACTACATTTCTCGTTTACGACGGGTGAAAGTCTTTTTGTCAGAACAAACAATTGCTTACGCGAAATAAGTTTCTGTCACAACAAACGAAATTTCAGTTCCGGCAAACGAGAATTGTAGTTGTCTAATTTTTCGTTTCGCAGAAACGAATATTTTCGTTGCGTGTAAGCTTGCAGGTCCTACCGCGACGCCCATAAAATTAGCTTTTGTTGAACATTTGTTGTGTAGCAGGCCTAACCTCGACGCCCTCGAATAGCTCTTTAAATCGCATCTGGTAATGATTCAAACACTTTCGTTATTAAAACTGTTTAAAATTGATTTTTTCCTTAAGCTTGCCGGTCCTACCGTGACGCCCTCAAACAGAACTTCAACACGCACTTTGTGCAGATTCTTCCTCCTCAACTTATGGTAGCCATGACTTCGATTATCTTTTGTATAAGACATGAAAACCTGCGAATCGTGTAAGCAAATACTCTCACATGAAAATGTTTGTTTGTAGCAGCTTCCCATTTAAGAAGCCCTATTCTATCATATACACTATTGGTGCGTAACCAATGACATATGATACGGGAATTAGGTTTCTACTTCTATAGCATGGCCGTTTTGGCTCTGCAGCTCACTTGAAGCCCTGCGAGCACTGCAAGAAAATCGGAACAAAAACTATTTCCTCTAACTTTTGGACTTTCGGTGCTATTATTATTTATTGTCGTAGGCTTAGTTTGGGAACAATATTAAGTAGCCTGCCACAAATGAAGTCATTCAATCACCCGCTTCAATAGTTATCATGAGTTCCAGCTAGACAGACGGACAAGCATAGCTCAGATGTCTTAAAAAGTCCTTAACGAATTTCTATCCAATGTCCAATAGGGTCTGAGGTTCCTCCTTCCATGTCTCAAACTTCTGTTCTAATGATTTGGTTCTAAAGTTACTTCTTTCAGTACAAGGCTTCTCAGTTTGTATAGCTCTGCCGCTCCCTTGAATCCCTGCAAACCGCGTACTCTCACATGGAAATGTTTGTTAGTAGCAGCTCCCCATTTATGAAGCCCTATTCTATCATATACACTATTGGTGCCTAACCAATGACTTAAATATGATTCGGAAATTAGGTTACTTCTTCTATAGCAGGGCCGTTATGGCTCTGCAGCTCACTTGAAGCCCTGCAAACACTGCAAGAAAATCGGAACAAAAACTATTTCTTCTAACTTTTGGTCCTTCGGTGCTATTATTATTTATTGTCGTAGCTTTTGTTGAACATTTGTTGTGTAGCAGGCCTAACGTTGACGCCCTCGAATAGCTCTTTAAATCGCATCTGGTAATGATTCAAACGATTTCGTTATTAAAATTGTGTTGATTGATGAATTCAGAACAAATTTTCTCCTTAAGCTTGCCGGTCCTAACGTGACGCCCTCATACAGAACCTCTACACGCACTTTGTGCAGATTCTTCCTCCTCAACTTATGGTAGCCATGACTTGGATTATCTTTTGTATAAGACTTACCAATGATTGCAGGTCTTTTATAACTCGCTAGAAAGATCGTAACCCTTTGGACTTTTTAAATTTAGCTTCTGTTGAACATTTGTTGTGTAGAAGGACCGACCTTGACGCCTTCGAATAGATCATTAACTCACATATATAAATGATCCAAACACGATTGGCATTAAAATTGTGTTGATTGATGAATTTGGATTCAAACACTTTCGGTATTAAATTTGTGTTGATTGATGAATTCGGAACTGATTTTCTCCTTAAGCGTGCAGGTCCTACCGTGACGCCCTCAAACAGAACTTCAACACGCATTTTGGGCAGATTCTTCCTCCGCAACTTATGTTAGCCATGACTTGCATTATCTCTTGTATAAGACAAAGGCAATGATTGCAGATCTTTTGTTACTCGCTAGAACTCAAGTCCTGTCGTGACGCCCTCAAACAGAACTTCAACACGCATTTGGAGCAGATTCTTCCTCCACAACTTATGTTAGCCATGATTTGGATTATCTCTTGTATAAGACTTAGCAATGATTGCAGATCTTTTGTTACTCGCTAGAACTCAGGTCCTGCCGTGACGCCCTCAAACAGAACTTAAACACGCATTTGGAGCAGGTTCTTCTTCCCTCCGTCAAAGTAAAACAAAAATTCTCAAATTCGCAGCTAACTAATCTGTATAAGAAGATAAAGATAATTTTATATTTTTTATGTGGCCAAAACAACAATAATAAAATATTAGACTTTGATGGAAAAGTAACAAAGGCATTAATTGCAACTTTAAACTTATTACGTTTTTTTTCTAATCTAACAAGTGCCGCTGGCCAGGGCATGTTAATGTCCAGCGATTAACGAATCATTTCAAATTTTGACGTGCCGCCTAATCAAAAGTCAGATAATATTGACAACCCTGCCGAAAAATGTACAATGAATAAAAATAGAGACTAATCACAAAATAACAAACAAAAAGTGACTCAAAAATGTGCGGCTAAAAAAAATGGTATATGATAATGTCTTAAAGAATAAGACGGACCATTTATGGTCTATTAAAGCTAATAGATTTCACTGGGCACAAACAGTTGACCATTAAACGTTGCAACGATCATATAAAAAGGAACCACAGGGAGCTAAAAATAAAATATCTGAAGTACACAAAGTGGATTACAGAGAGTACTTACCATGAAAGGTGTGTGTGATAGATTTTTAAAAATTAAAATTAAAATTAAGAAATAAACAACAAAAAACATTTTCCAAATAGCGGAAGCATAGCAATCATTTATCTCTTCTCTCGCAACATTCCAAAGACCTTGTTATAAAAATTGTAGAATGTTATTAGAGTTTTATCTGGGATTTCAAAATATGCCAATAAAATGTCAATTCCCCTTTCCAAATAGTTTGTCTATATAGACTAGAGCTATTCTCACATATCAGCAGCATTTAATTATTTTCATGTTTAACCACTAATCTCTGATAGTCACACATTGCTTGGGTGTACTATTTCTTTTTTTATCTTGGTCTTGTGCCACTGAAAGTGACAATCTTCTTCGGTGTATTCTTCAATTTCCTGAAGAGTATTTAAGCTGCTTGCTCTATGTCAATATCAATCACAAATAGTTGGTGATCCAATTACAAAGTGTTAAGTTTCTTTTAACCAAACCATCTTGCCACCCAGAAAAAAACAAGGATAACATGAAAGGTGTGTATAAAATATCCTATACTATTAGAGTGAAAGTGAAAGTGAAGAAAAATTTAAAAAAAGAATTAAGAATTTCTGAAGGAAAAGGATGATTCTCTTAGAGCAACAAATAAAAATCTAGTGATGTAGACTTTTACGCAATGTCTGGGGGACTTCCTGAATTGTACCTATAACTGGAAAAGCTGAACGGATCAGACAAAAATACGAAATATGCCAATAGTTTATAGTGAAGAGAAAAAATATTTATATAAGTAAAATTAATAAAGATTCCGATTAGATGTATTCCATAAAATTCTAAGACAGCTACAATAAGTAGAAGAGACCAATAGACCTTCATCTTCTAAACTAGGCTAAGTTTGGGAACAGTATTATTGCTGCCACACATGCCTTCCATTCAATCTCTCGTTACGGTAGATATCGTGAATTTCAGCTAGATAGACGGACAAGCAAAGATCAGATGTCTTACAGAGTCCTTAACGAATTTCTATTCAATGTCCAATAGGGTCTGTGGTTCCTCCTTCCATGTCTCAAACTTTTGTTCTGATGATTCGGTTCTAAAGTTACTTCTTTTAGTACAAGGCTTCTCAGTTTTTATAGCTCTGCAGCTCCCTTGAATCCCTGCGAATAGTGTAAGCAAATATTTTCGTATGGAAATTTTTGTTAGTAGCAGCTTCCCATTTAAGAAGCCTTATTCTATCAGGTACACTTTTGGTGCGTAACCAATGAAATATGATACGGGAATTAGGTTTCTACTTCTATAGCATGGCCGTTTTGGCTCTGCGGGTCACTTGAAGCCCTGCGAACACTGCAAAAAAATCGGAACAAAAAACTATTTCTTCTTCTAACTTTTGGTCCTTCGGTGCTATTATTATCTATTGTCGTAGGCTTAGTTTGGGAACAATATTAAGTAGCCTGCCACAAATGAAGTCATTCAATCACCCGCTTCGATAGTTATCATGAGTTCCAGCTGGACAGACGGACAAGCATAGCTCAGATGTCTTACAGAGTCTTTAACGAATTTCTATTCAATGTCCAATAGGGCCTGAGGTTCCTCCTTCTATGTTTCAAACTTTTGTTCTAATAATTCGGTTCTAACGTTACTTCTTTCAGTACAAGGCTTCTCAGTTTTTATAGCTCTGCAGCTCCCTTGAAACCCTAAGAATCGTGTAAGCAACTATTTTCACATGGTAATGTTTGTTAGTAGCAGCTCCCCATTTAAAAAGCCCTATTCTATCATGTACACTTTTGGTGCGTAACCAATGACATATGATACGGGAATTAGGTTACTTATTCTCCCTGCGGCTCACTTGAAGCCCTGCGAACATTGCAAGAAAAAAATAAATTTAAAAAAATCATTCGATGCCCCATAATTATTTATTGTCGTATTCCATTGGGAACATAGTCTATTTACAAAGAATCTCCATTGTTTACTATTGAGCGTAGTTCATTGTAGGATTTGTCAGTTTCGCAAAAAAAACTATGTTAGTGGTATTTGGTTACTTCCTCTTTAGCAGGGCTTCAGGGGCGTTGCGGCTCTGCGACTCCCTGGAAGACCTGCGAACAGGTTAGGCAAAGGTTTTCACAAGGAAATGCCACAAATTGTGTTTTAGCGGAGTAGCAGCACTATGCTTCCCTACTGTAAGAAAAAATCAGAAAAAAATATTTTTGTAAATTTTGGTCCTTCGATGCTATAGCTATAGCTAGACTGATATGGATAGTTAAATTAGGTTATCTCTTCCTTAGCAGGGCTTTACAGCCGTTCTGTCTCTGCCGCTTGAAGATCTGCGAGCAAAAATATTTGTCACTTTCGCTATAGATAGTCGGCCTTCAAGTGTTCTTCGGTCTACCTTGATGATATAGTTTTTTCAAACTATATTGCGGCTCTGCGAAAAATCTGAAAAAAATCAATGTGTTCTTACTGTTGGTCCTTCTATGCTATAGTTTAAAAAAAAAACCTATGTTAGTCCACATAACTATATTTCACAGATCTTAATCGTTTGTTCTTTTTAAATTTAGCTTTTGTTGAACATTTGTTGTGTGGCAGGTCCAACCTTGACGCCCTTGAATATCTCTTTAACTCGCATCTATTAATGATCTAAACACTTTCGGTATTAAAATTAACATGATTGATGAATTCAGAGGTCTTACCGTAACGCTCTCAAACAGAACTTCAACCCGTACCTTGAGGGTTTGAGGCACCCCCGTATAGAGGTTAAGAATATGTACTATTCGGGTATAAGGTTACCAGCTCTATAACAGGGCTTTATTGGCTTTGTGGCTCTGAGACTCCCTGGAAGCCCTCCCTTGTTCATTTGGAACTCCAAGCTGCTAACCTGTTATATCTTTTGGTCCTTCGATGCTATAGTTTTTTTTTTAAATATGTTACCTATATTAAATTGAGGTATGAAATATGATTGGTTTCGGTATTAGGTTAAATCTTCTTTCTTTTATATCTTTCTTTACGAGGGCTTATCAGCCGTTATGGCTCTGCGGCTTCCTTGAAGCCCTGCGAGCAGGCTAAGTAAATATTCTGGCATGGAAATATTTTCACAGGGAGTAGCAGTTGCTAATTAGAAAAGCCTTCTTCTATTGTTTTCACATTTGGTCTGTAAGATAGGCCTGATAGAATGGCACACTTCTTCACTACTGCTATAGCTTTTTTAGCCCATATAGCTATAATTAATTCGATTGTTTGGATATGCATGATTCGGGTATAAGGTTATTTCTTCCATAGCATGGCCGTTATGACTTTACGTCTCCCTTGAAGCCCTGCGAACAGTTTAAGCAGATGCATAAGGTATGTTATTCCAAATTTTTGGTCCTTCGATGTAAGCGTTAGATCACTTAGCGGCACTTAGCGGCACTTAAATAGAGGGTTTGACGATGTATGGTTTGGCTATTAGGTTACTTCCTCTATAGCAGGGCTTCTGAGCCATTGTGGCTTTGCTGCTGACTCTCTTAAATACCTGCGAACAGTGTAAGCAAATATTTGCACATGAAAGTGTCCCAACTTCCCATTGTATTCCCATGTATATTGCCCTGGCCTAGCAGATAAATGTATTATCTCCCTCACTGCAAGAAGAACAATCAATTTATTCGATTGAGGACTTTATGACTTAAACGGTCCTAACAGGATAACGTATGTTATTCTAACTTTTGGTCCTTCGATGTTAGCTTTTACATAAAGGCATATCTTAGCTCACGTAGCTGTACTTAAATTGCGGGTTTGACTATGTATGGTTCGGCTATTAGGTTACTTCCTCTTTGGCAGGGCTTCTGAGCCATTGAGGCTTTGCTGCTGGCTCTCTTAAATAAATGCGAATAGTGTAAGCCCTGGTAGTGTACTTTGCCCTGGTAGGTACATGTCATATCTCCCTAACTGCAATACAAACAATCAATTTAGTCAGTTGAGGACTTTATGCCTTAAACGGCCATAAAAAGATTTATATACAATGTATATAGACTCCTAAGGTTGTTCCCTCCCAAGATGTCTTACACGTTTCATTACTTACATCTTCCTCTCTGCAAAAGAAGAAACGTGAATGTGCTCTCAATTTTGGTCCTTCGATGATAAACTTCTTTTACAAACACAGCTATACTTAATTTAAGGGTTGGCTTCGGAGTATACTTTGAAGAACTTAGTCTGGATATAGCTCACAGACTACCAGATACCTGCAGTGTCTATCAAGCCGAAATAATGGCAATATGGGAAGTCGCCAAGTGGCTGAGTCGCAACATAGTAACCAACACTGGCGTTGTCATTTACTCGGACAGCCAGGCTGCCATCAATTCTCTGGAGGCAACATCCCTAAATTCACAAACAGCCCTCGACTGCCGCAGATCTCTTAACGAGATGGCTGAGCAGTTTAATATACACCTCATATGGGTGCCTGGGCATAGGGATATCCCGGGGAACTGCAAAGCTGATGAACTTGCTAGGAAAAGGACGACATTACAAATTCTCGAAGAATTTGCATTTATTGGTGCGCCACTATCCACGTGCAAGCTTTGGCTTAGGCAAGAGGCAATCAGGCAGTCCAACGAGATATGACAGAAATCGGCACCTGCAGGGTAGCTAGACAAATCTGGCCAAGGTATGACCTGAGAAGGTCAAAATATCTCCTCGCACTAGAGAGGAAACGATTGTCTACGTTAGTACAGGTTCTGACGGGACACTGCTTGATCGGCGAACACGCCAAAAGATTGGGTATTGACTCCAATGACTTCTGCCGAAGCTGTGGAGATGAGGAAGAAGTGGAGAGCATTGAGCACTTGCTTTGCGACTGTCCCGCTTTAAGTAAACGACGACTGGACATACTGGGGTCGGCCTTTTTAGACAGCCTAACAGATCTTTCCAGTACTGATATTCGTACTATCGATAAATTTATATATCAAACAGGTTGGTTTCGATGAGGGGCATTTCAGCCCGTGGTAACACTAGGGACCTAAACTGGTCTATGTGAGCTTGTAAAAAAATACGGCTGCCACCCTAACCTAAACCTAATTTAAGGGTTTCCAAAATTGATCCTAAATATAATTCTGCACATCTGTGGAAGAAGAGCTTTCTCCTGATATACATTTTACTACAACGGGAGTGAATTAAAGATCCGAAAATGTTACCACAAAAATAAATATGTAAAGCAATTAAATGTACCTACTCACTATCACATCGTTCTTGCTGTTAGGATATCAAATACTCGCACACTTCGCTTCAATTAAAAATTTAAAAAACTTTCTCATGATAAATATGATTCTGCACATCTTGGGACTAAGAGATTTCACCCGATTTCAAAGCAATGTCGTGTGGGCGTTGGTTATTCTTCTAATTTCTCCAAAAACGTAGAACCGATTGAGCACAAATTTTTTCAACATGTTCGTCTATGGTTCATAGATATTCTTTAGAGGACGACCACATTCGTAGTTCATTAAGAGTTTAACAGATAGTGTCATTCTAGCTGTCTTTGTTGTGCCTAGCGGGAACGGGAGCACAAGGTCTGCTATGTTCATAGTAATTCTAGCTGTGTGAAAGACCATAAATATACTAGCAGATATTGTTCTGTCCTTCCGGGTTTCCTCTTACCCGAAAGATTGACTTCAGTACCTCTAGCATATGCTACAGTTTTTTTTTAACTAGGTTAGCCCACATACCTATACTTCTATAGCAGGGCTTCTCAGACGTTATGGCTCCGCTGAGCCCTTGAAGACCTGTAAATGGTAAAGCACACAAGAAAAATATGGTCTTTTTTTTAAATTTTGATCTTTGGATGCTATTGTTTTTTTTTAAGACTAGGTTAACCCAGAATACAGTTTGGTTGCCTCAACCGAATTATTTACCAACCGAATTTTGGTAGTTCTGTCTACTATCATGCCAATATTTTGGTTGTGGTATACTTCTGCTTCCATGTTGACAACAATCATATTTGGTTGCGCCAACTACGAAAATGGTGGCTAAAATTATCTGTTGCAGTTGCCACAACCAACTGTTTTCAAATATTGGTTGTTCTGACAATTTGTCAGACATATTATTCACAAGTTGCATAGTTATTCAGACTATTTGAAAGACTTAGTTCTAGCTAACAGAAAAGGCCAGAACAATAGCTGCCATAACTATACCATACAGACAGTGTTCTGAACTTCCTGGTAGGTAGAACAAAGACTTCAGAACCGCTAGAACAACTTTATATCAACCAAGTTTTTACTGCTTATTTTTTGTAATAGAAAAAATAATATTTATATTTGTAAAATTTATTCAAAAGTTCATACTTTGTACCACTTATTTTATGTATTTGTTCCTTTCTTTTTAGGCTATCAATTGGCTTCAGGCTTTTGCCTGATTTTGTTTAGTGTTATTGCATTCCAAACGCAATTCGCTAGCGCTTCATATTCCATGAGTGAAACCTGTAAATATTACAAAGAAGGTTATATAGCTGATCCCGATTCCTGCCAAAGCTATGGCTACTGTCGTGGTGGCGCTTTAATAGGTACTCAACAATGTCCTGGCGATTTACTCTTCGACTCTAGCACAGGTCAGTGTAACTATGCCGATAAGGTTACCTGCAGCAGCAAACTGGAGAGCACCTGTAGCGTTATGACCGATCCGGTATATGTGAGAGATCCTGAGGATTGCACCAAGGCTTGTTATTGCAACGACGGGAAATACACCTGTACGTCATGTCCCAAGAATCAAGTTTTCAATCCAAACACAAGATCGTGCGTGTATGCCAGCCAATATTCCTGTCCAGCCGATTCTATTTGCCGTTTGGTGCCCGATAATCAATTTGTCGGTGATCCAGATATATGTGGTAACTTTATTCAATGCAGTGATGGAAGTGGAACTAGTGCACAATGTCCAACTGCAGGTTATTATTATAATCCACTCACTGGCTACTGTATCAATGATGCCAGTGTATGTGCAGGTAGTTCTGCTCCCCCTGCTTCTCCGTCTACCGCCGGTCCTGGTGTTGTCGTAGCTTTGGCAAATGACAAAACTAAATGTGCCACTCGCCCCACCGAATCTACTGATGGAGCTTTCTTCGTTGAGGATGGCCAAACATGTATGGGTTATTATTCTTGTGACAATACAGAAGGTCCAGGTACCTGGTACAAATGTCCTATGGGTACTCATTTTGATCAATCAAAACAACAGTGCGTTACTCCATATACATTCGCCTGCCTATATGATCGTTGTGGTAATATCGATCAAACATTTGTATCTGCTCTGGGCTGCGAGGATTACCTATACTGCATCAATCAAACAAAAGTACCAGCCTATGGTAATGCATGCAAAGACTTAAATTCCAAGTTCCCCTTCTTTGATGAATACCAAGGGGCATGTGTTGATGGCGAACCTAACTATGCAATTTGTGAAGTATCAACACCCAATTAAATTCCAATTCTAACATCAATATAATATAAATGTAATAAAGAATTTCATTGGTGTTTATCACATATATACAAAAAACTTAATTGTCTTTTGTTTTGTATTATTTCGATGGTACCATAAAGGGTTAACAAATCTCCATGTTGGGCGATCTTAGAGATCTAAGGACGATTTGATAAATCTTTTTAAAACTATTTTGCATATTTTCTTTATCGCTATCAATTAAAGCCAATATAGGATAGGTCAAAAGTGTAGCACTAGTCACCAGTTTTGTGGCAGTAGATTGAAAAGTACAGCAGTTAGAAAAAAAAACTAGTTGCAGGATGAGGCATCATTTGTGTCATCGCTGAATGGAACCTATAACTTGTAGAGAAAAGCTGACGCTAGATGGGACAACAACCGAATAATTTTATTTAAAAATAGTCTGCTAACCTGTTCATAACATTCAGTGAATAGGAGTTGTCTCCATATTTTCTGTTGTAGGATAAACATTTCGCATAACAACTACCGGAATAAAAAACAATTTGGGCCACCCTGTTGGGTGCCAGTATTCAAGCCGTCTGGAGAATTCTATTATAGAGAAATGAAAATATTTCATATACGTTAGTAGCATTCGTCGACTTCTGAAATGCTGGATGATGAGCCATTTGGGTCATTGTAACGGGTGATCCAAGTAGAGATACCTTTTTCAATAGCCTTTTTTTGACAGATCGCGAGTGAGGCGTGTCATGCTGTCATGTTATTTTTGTTAAGTACATATTGTTTGGCATTTCATCATGGAAAGACTTACGCCTGAACAACGTTTACAAATCGTTCAACTTTATTACGAAAATTCCCGTTCTGTAAGGAATGTGTTTCGTGCACTTCGCTCAACTTATGGTCAACATAATCGGCCTACTGAGCGTTCTATTCGCAACACCATCACCCATCTTGAGACCCAGCATTCATTATTGGATAATATTCGACCGAATAGACTACGTCCAGCACGCAGTGAAGAAAATGTAGCGACCGTAGGTGAGAGGGTACACGAAGACCGTGGAGAGTCGATTCGGCGCCGTTCGCAGCAATTTTACGAGGTCGAGATCGTAAATTGAAAGCATACAAAATACAGCTTGTGCAAGAACTGAAGCCGCCCGACCTTCCCAAGCGACATCGCTTCGCTCTATGGGCTCTTGAAAAGTTCCAAGAAGATCCGACGTTTTCGAGCCAAATTTTGTTCAGCGATGAGTCCCATTTCTGGCTCAATGGGTTTAGGTTTAGGTTTAGGTTAGGGTGGCAGCCGTATTTTTTATACAAGCTCACATAGACCAGTTTAGGTCCCTAGTGTTACCACGGGCTGAAATGCCCCTCATCGAAACCAACCTGTTTGATATACAAATTTGTCGATATTACGAATATCGGTACTGGAAAGATCTGTTAGGCTGCCTAGAACAGCCGACCCCAGTATGTCCAGTCGTCGTTTACTCAGAGCGGGACAGTCGCATAGCAAGTGCTCAATGCTCTCCACTTCTTCCTCATCTCCACAGCTTCTGCAGAAGTCATTAGAGTCAATACCCAATCTTTTGGCGTGTTCGCCGATCAAGCAGTGTCCCGTCAGAACTGATACTAACGTAGACAATCTTTGCCTCTCTAGTGCGAGGAGATATTTTGATCTTCTCAGGTCATACCTTGGCCAGATTTGTCTAGCTACCCTGCAGGTGCCGATTTCTGTCCATCTTTCGTTGGACTGCCTGATTGCCTCTTGCCTAAGCCAAAGCTTGCACGTGGATAGTGGCGCACCAATATATGCAAATTCTTCGAGAATTTGTAATGTCGTCCCTTTCCTAGCAAGTTCATCGGCTTTGCAGTTCCCCGGGATATCCCTATGCCCAGGCACCCATATGAGGTGTATGTTAAACTGCTCAGCCATCTCGTTAAGAGATCTGCGGCAGTCGAGGGCTGTTTGTGAATTTAGGGATGTTGCCTCCAGAGAATTGATGGCAGCCTGGCTGTCCGAGTAAATGACAATGCCAGTGTTGGTTACTATGTTGCGACTCAGCCACTTGGCTACTTCCCATATTGCCATTATTTCGGCTTGATAGACACTGCAGGTATCTGGTAGTCTGTGAGCTATATCCAATCTAAGCTCTGCACAGTGTACTCCGAAGCCAACCTTTTCATCAAGCTTCGAACCATCCGTGTAAAATTGGAGATGGTTTCTATTACCTGGTTTTCTTCCAACCCATTCATCTCTCGCGGGAATCATAGTGATGTAATTTCTCTCGAAGGTGTACACCGTTGGTATATAGTCCACTCGGTCGGTTACCATAGCACTACACTTTGATATTCTCATGTGGCCGTAGGTTTTGTACCTCCACATTGATAGGCAGTTTAATCTTATTGCCGCTTTGGTTGCAACTTCTCTCGCCACAATATTAATCGGCAGTATATGGAGTAGGGCTTGTAGAGACTCGGTCGCTGTAGTCCTTAAGGCTCCGCTTATGCTCAGGCAGGCAGTTCTCTGAACCTTTGCCACTCACTGCGATTGCAACATCGTCCGCATATGCCACGACCTTGCAGCCACAACGTTCTAGATCTAGCAGAATTTCATTCAACGCTAGGTTCCAAATTAGTGGAGACAGTACTCCTCCTTGTGGGGTCCCTCTGTTTACAAACCTTGTTAGAGTTGTGGACCCAAGACAGGCTCAATGGGTATGTAAACAAGCGAAATTGCCGCATTTGGGACGAAGGTTTAGGTTTAGGTTAGGGTGGCAGCCGTATTTTTTACAAGCTCACATAGACAATGCCCCTCATCGAAACCAACCTGTTTGATATATAAATTTATCGATAGTACGAATATCAGTACTGGAATGATATGTTAGGCTGCCTAAAAAGGCCGACCCCAGTATGTCCAGTCGTCGTTTACTCAAAGCGGGACAGTCGGAAAGCAAGTGCTCAATGCTCTCCACTTCTTCCTCATCTCCACAGCTTCGGCAGAAGTCATTGGAGTCAATACCCAATCTTTTGGCGTGTTCGCCGATCAGGCAGTGTCCCGTCAGAACCTGTACTAACGTAGACAATCGTTTCCTCTCTAGTGCGAGAAGATATTTTGACCTTCTCAGGTCATACCTTGGACCATCTTTCGTTGGACTGCCTGATTGCCTCTTGCCTAAGCCAAAGCTTGCACGTGGATAGTGGCGCACCAATATATGCAAATTCTTCGAGAATTTGTAATGTCGTCCCTTTCCTAGCAAGTTCATCAGCTTTGCAGTTCCCCGGGATATCCCTATGCCCAGGCACCCATATTAGGTGTATATTAAACTGCTCAGCCATCTCATTAAGAGATCTGCGGCAGTCGAGGGCTGTTTGTGAATTTAGGGATGTTGCCTCCAGAGAATTGATGGCAGCCTTGCTGTCCGAGTAAATGACAACGCCAGTGTTGGTTACTATGTTGCGACTCAGCCACTTGGCGACTTCCCATATTGCCATTATTTCGGCTTGATAGACACTGCAGGTATCTGGTAGTCTGTGAGCTATATCCAGACTAAGTTCTTCACAGTGTACTCCGAAGCCAACCTTTTCATCAAGCTTCGAATCATCCGTGTAAAAGTGGAGATGGTTTCTATTACCTGGTATTCTGCCGACTCATTCATCTCTGGCGGGAATCATAGTGATGTAATTTCTCTCGAAGGTGTACACAGTTGGTATATAGTCCACTCGGTCGGTTACCATAGCACTACACTTTGATATCATCATGTGACCATAGTTCTTGTACCTCCACATTGATAGGCAGTTTAATCTTATTGCCGCTTTGGTTGCAACTTCTCTCGCCACAATATTAATCGGCAGTATATGGAGTAGGGCTTGTAGAGACTCGGTCGCTGTAGTCCTTAAGGCTCCGCTTATGCACAGGCAGGCAGTTCTCTGAACCTTTGTTAGTAGGTTGGTGATGGTTAGTTTGTCAGTTGCCGTCCACCATACCACAATACCGTATAACAGTATTGGACGAACTACTGCTATATATATCCAGTGGACGATTTTAGGAGAGAGTCCCCACCGCGACCCTACAGCCTTTTTGCAGGAATATAAGGCGACGTTGGCCTTCCTTACACGTTCCAATACGTTAAGTCTAAATAACATTTTCCTATCTAGAATTATTCCTAAAAATTTTGCACTTTCAAAAAAGACTAGATCTGTTCCATTTATCCGAGGTGGAGGATCCACATGTGGGACCGTAAAGAGAACCAATTCTGTCTTGTTGGGGTTAACGCCCAAACCGCTGCTTCTGGCTCATCTAGCCAACTTGTTCAGAGCCACCTGTAGGATGTCTCTGAGGACGTTTACGAATTTGCCACTCACTGCGATTGCCACGTCGTCCGCATATGCCACGACCTTGCAGCCACAACGTTCTAGATTTAGCAGGATTTCATTCACCGCTAGGTTCCAAATTAGTGGAGACAGTACTCCTCCTTGCGGGGTCCCTCTGTTTACAAACCTTGTTAGAGTTGTGGACCCTAGACATGCTGTTATGCGTCTTCTGGTGAGCAGACTTTGAATTAGTCTAATCAAACTAGTGTTAACTTTTAGATGTGAGAGTGCCGCAATTACCGCATCTGAGTGAATGTTGTTAAAAGCGCCTTCTATGTCAAGAAATGCCACCATGGTGAATTCCTTGAAATGCAGGGACGATTCGATAGTGCTCATAGTGCTAGTTCGTGCAGGGCTGATTCTGTAGACTTGGCCTTATTGTGGTCTGAAGTCTTTTGGCCTAGTGTGTGATATCTTTCCCAGCATATAAGATGACCTACCGGCCTTTTCTATGCGGGTAAAATGATCCTAGTGGTTAGGTTATTAGATAGTAAATACTATATTATAGAGTACAAACTTTACCGATCGATTATTTTAGATTAAATGCCCCTACCGGTCGTCTGTTATACACTAAATAAAGCTACAAGTATGCTACTGCAGAGAAACCTGGTTATATTTAATAGCATATATTTATTTATTTGAATTACAATACAAAGTCAATTTATATTCTTATTTTACGGTCCAGAGAAAATCCGGGTTACATAGACCATGTGTCTAGATTTTTGTAGCAACAGACCAGAGCCTCTGGTAGGAATCGAACCTCAAACTCATAGGCGAGCACGCTACCTACTCACCTACTGCGGCACTCTACTGTCATACAGATTAAATAAATTGGTCACATATAACATATTAAATGGCCCAACTGGTCGTCGGGTACAGAGAAAATGAACCTACTGATTGTCTACTATAGAGTAAACGGTCCTACAAGATGTCTATTATACCCTAAATGACCCTACTGGTCATCTAATATAGACCCTACTAGTGTTCTACTGCAGAGAAAAAGACCTACCGGTAATATATTACCGACTAAATGAATCTATTTCGCTTATTATATAAAAAATGGTGCAAATAGTCGTCTACTGCAGTGTAAATGAGCATACAGGTTGTCTATAATAGATCGTCTTATTACTGATAATATATTATACTCGTACACTAAATGGCCCTACTTGTATTATATTACAGATGAACTTACTGGACGCTTATTTTAGATTAAACGCTCCTTCTGCTCGCCTTCTGTGTAAATGTAAATATGCTACCAGTCGATATTATAGAGTACATGGCACTACTGGTCGCCGATTATAGATTAAATGGCCCTAACGATCATACTGTCATCTATTATAGACTAAATATCCCAACTAATACTTTTATTGTACTGCAAAAAGTGTATCACAAAAAATTGCGTTTTTTTTATAATTTCCACAGAACATATTTTATTGATACTTTAAATTATTTTTTTTTTGAGATTAAAATTAAGTAAAAATATTATTCTGCACTTTTATGGAATAGTACCTTTCTAACAAAGTAAAATTTCTTCAAATTTTATTTCATTGCAATCCTTAAAAGTGTACCACAAAAAATGTAATTTTTTTATAATTTCCACATAACAATATTTATTAATATTTTAAATTAATTTTTTGGAGATTAAAGTGAAATAAAAATATTATTCTGCATTTCTTTGGAATAGTAACATTCAAAGAAAGGAAATTTTCTTAAAATTTTATTTCACTAAAATACGTAAAAGTGTACCACAAAAAATTCACATTTTTTTATAATTTCCACAGAATAATATTTATTAATACTTTATATTAATTTTTTAGGGATTACTATTACTTGAAATCAGATAAAAAATTGTTCACATTGTTTATAATTTCCACATAATTAGGTCATTCTACTGCAGGAAATTTTCCTTCAATTTGAATTCATTGCTTTCCTTAAAAGTGTATCACAAAAAATTGCGCTTTTTTTATAATTTCCACAGAACATATTTTATTGATACTTTAAATTATTTTTTTTTTGGAGATTAAAATTAAGTAAAAATATTATTCTGCACTTTTATGGAATAGTACCTTTCTAACAAAGTAAAATTTCTTCAAATTTTATTTCATTAAAATCCTTCAAAGTGTACCACAAAAAATAGAGTTTTTTATAATTTCCACATAACAATATTTATTAATATTTGAAATTAATTTTTTGGAGATTAAAGTGAAATAAAAATATTATTCTGCATTTCTTTGGAATAGTAACATTCAAAGAAAGGAAATTTTCTTAAAATTTTATTTCATTAAAATACGTAAAAGTGCATCACAAAAAATTCACATTTTTTATAATTTCCACAGAATAATATTTATTAATACTTTATATTATTTTTTAGAGATTACTATTACTTGAAATCAAATAAACTAAAAGATGTTTCTGCACTTCTTTGGAATAATTTCATTCTACTGAAGGAAATATTCTTTCAATTTGAATTCATTGAAATACCTAAAAGTGTACCACAAAAAAATCGCCCTTTTTATAACTTCCGAAGTAGAATATCTATTAATATTTCAAATTATTTTTTATAGTTTAAAATTAAATAAATATATGATTATGCACTTGTTTGGAATAATACCATTCTAACAAAGGAAAATTTCTTAAAAATTTATTTTATTAAAATACTTAAAAGTGTATCACAAAAAATTCAAATTTTTTTATAATTTCCTCCTAATAAAATTTATTAGTATTTTAAATTAATTTTTAGAGACAACAATGGCTTACAATTGTATTCTACATCTATCTGTAATAATCTTTCAATTTGAGTTCAATGAATCTCTAAAAAGTGTACCACAAAAATTCGATTTTTTTAATAATTGAAAAGCATTATATTTTGAGTAATTTTTTAGAGATTAAAATTGGCCAATATTAAACAAAAGTACATTTCTGCACTTCTTTGGAATAAATTCATTCTACTGAAGGAAATATTCCTTCAATTTGAATTCATTGAAATACCTAGAAGTGTACCACAAAAAAAATCGCCCTTTTTATAACTCCCGAAGTTTAAAATCTATTAATATTTCAAATTATTTTTTATAGTTTAAAATTAAATAAAAATATTATTATGCACTTGTTTGGAATAATACCATTCTAACAAAGGAAAATTTTTAAAAAATGTATTTTATTAAAATACTTAAAAGTGTACCACAAAAAATTAAAATTTTTTTATAATTTCCTCCTAATAAAATTTATTAGTATTTTAAATTAATTTTTAGAGACAACAATGGCTTACAATTGTATTCTACATCTATCTGTAATAATCTTTCAATTTGAGTTCAATGAATCGCTAAAAAGTGTACCACAAAAATTCGATTTTTTTTAATAATTGAAAAGCATTATATTTTGAGTAATTTTTTAGAGATTAAAATTGGCCAATATTAAACAAAAGTATATTTCTGCACTTCTTTGGAATAATTTCATTCTACTGAAGGAAATATTCCTTCAATTTGAATTCATTGAAATACCTAAAAGTGTACCACAAAAAAATCGCCCTTTTATATAACTTCCGAAGTATAAAATCTATTAATATTTCAAATTATTTTTTATAGTTTAAAATTAAATAAAAATATGATTATGCACTTGTTTGGAATAATACCATTCTAACAAAGGAAAATTTCTTAAAAATTTATTTTATTAAAATACTTAAAAGTGTACCACAAAAAATTCAAATTTTTTTATAATTTCCTCCTAATAAAATTTATTAGTATTTTAAATTAATTTTTAGAGACAACAATGGCTTACAATTGTATTCTACATCTATCTGTAATAATCTTTCAATTTGAGTTCAATGAATCTCTAAAAAGTGTACCACAAAAATTCGATTTTTTTAATAATTGAAAAGCATTATATTTTGAGTAATTTTTTAGAGATTAAAATTGGCCAATATTAAATAAAAGTATATTTCTGCACTTCTTTGGAATAATTTCATTCTACTGAAGGAAATATTCTTTCAATTTGAATTCATTGAAATACCTAAAAGTGTACCACAAAAAATCGCCCTTTTTTATAACTCCGAAGTATAAAATCTATTAATATTTCAAATTATTTTTTATAGTTTAAAATTAAATAAAAATTTGAAACAAATTGTTAAATGAAAGTCGAGCTCGACTTTCATTTAACAATTTGTTCCAAATAACAATACAGGTCGAATAAAAGAATTTTACCCAAAATTAAATAAAAATATTATTATGCACTTGTTTGGAATAATACCATTCTAACAAAGGAAAATTTCTTAAAAATTTATTTTATTAAAATACTTAAAAGTGTACCACAAAAAATTCAATTTTTTTTATAATTTCCTCCTACTAAAATTTATTAGTATTTGAAATTAATTTTTAGAGATAACAATGGCTTACAATTGTATTCTACATCTATCTGTACTAATCGCATTCTACTGAAGGAAATTCTCTTTCAATTTGAGTTCAATGAATCTCTAAAAAGTGTACCACAAAAATTCGGTTTTTTTAATAATTGAAAAGCAATAAATTTTCAGTTATTTTTTAGAGATTAAAATTGGCCAATATTAAATGAAAATATATTTCTGCACTTCTTTGGAATAGTTTCATTCTACTGAAGGAAATTATTCCAAAAAAACGTTTCCGAAATATAAAATCTATTAATATTTCAAATGGTTTTTTATAGTTTAAAATTAAATAAAAATATTATTCTGCACTTTTTTGGATTAATACCATTCTAGCAAAAGAAATTTTCTTAAAATGTTATTTCACTAAAATCCTTAAAAGTGCACCACAAAAAATTGCCATTTTTTCAATTTTCAAAGTCTGTATATACGAGTATTCAAATACTTTGTTTTATTATTGTATAAAACAAAAATATAATTCTGCACTTATTTGGAATAACTTTATTCTGATAAAGGCCATTAAAATACTTAAAAGGGTACCACAAAAAATCCCATTTTTTTAATAACTTCCAAAGTATAAAATCTATTAAAATGACTACGTCAAATGTTTCTTTTGCTTGAAATGAAATAAATATTATTCTGCAAATTTTTGCAATAAGGACATTCTACTAAAGGATTTTTTTCTGCAATTTGAATTCATTTCAACCCTTAAACGTGTACCACAAACAATTTACGTTTTTTAAAAATTGTCAAGTTATATTTATACCCTACACCACACTGTGCTACAGGGTATTATAAGTTTGTTTCACGGCAGATGTTTGTAACACCTGAAAATAACACAGCTAGACCCACCTTAGTATACCGATCGACTCAGAATCACTAGCTGAGTCGATTTAACGATGTCCGTCCGTCCGTCCGTCTGTCCATGTAAAGTTGTTCGTCGACTACAGGTCGCAATTTCACTCCGATCGTTCTGAAATTTTGCAGTTTAGAGTATTTCGCGGATGTTAGGATCGCTATTGAATTTGGTTGAAATCGGTTAAGATTTAGCTATAGCTCCTATATATATGTTTCGTCCGATTTTGCTCTTTAGTCTTGTAGAAGCTGTATTTTACATCCAATCGTTTTGAAATTTAGAATGGTAGAGTTTCTTGATCCATGAACCAACACTACCGAATTTGAAGAAAATCGGTTAAGATTTAGCTTCAGCTCCCATATATATGTTTCGTCCGATTTGGCCATTTAGTCCTATAAAAGCTGTATTTTACATCCAATCGTTTTGAAATTTAGAAAGGTAGAGTTTCTTGAACCATGAACCAACATTGCCGAATTTGAAGAAAATCGGTTAAGATTTAGCTATAGCTCCCATATATATGTTTCATCCGATTTGGCTCTTTAGATCCAATCGTTTTTATACCCTACACCACACTGTGGTACAGGGTATTATTTAAGTATAAAATGTCCCAAAAGTAAATTTATGTAAACAATTTATACATGAATTACAAAATTTATATATCAGAGTTATTCAATATTACGAGAGTGGTGTAGGGTATTATATAGTCGGCACCGCCCGACTTTAGCCTTTCCTTACTGGTTTTTTATTATTCTTATTTTTTTGAACTGATACTTTTTGACCTGACAATATTTTCAGCATTAGTACATTTTTTTTGCCATGACTTTATGGCAATTTTTAACATAATATTATTTACTTTCACAAACGGTTTATAATTGAAATGACATTTTATTTTTTTATTTTTATTATAACATTGTCTTATAGCTTCGGTGACTTACTCATCAAAA
This sequence comes from Eudasyphora cyanicolor, assembly GCA_963930755.1. Lineage (NCBI taxonomy): Eukaryota > Metazoa > Arthropoda > Insecta > Diptera > Muscidae > Eudasyphora > Eudasyphora cyanicolor. The sequence goes on along the minus strand of OZ005735.1, from coordinate 22,712,613 downwards.
ACCATTTTGATAACCATTTTTGTGATTGATTGGTTGTGGGCAACGAAAAACTAAATCTAAAAATAATAAAAATCAAGTTAAAAATAAACCTTTGTGATTTTCTAATTATATCAAAGGCTAATGAACATTTTTTAAAATAAAAATAATAAATTCCTAAATCATGTGATATAAAAAGATTATTTTATATTTAAATCAATCAACTCCGATATTATTTTTATTGGCTCCGATATTATTTCTGGGAAGAAATGAACACCTTTTATGTCAAATTCAGATATCTCGGAAACTGTAAGAGATAAATCATAGTTGTAAAAGAGTTTTTTTTTATAGACATTTATTAATATTTCAATTGAGTTCAGTAGCCCCTTTACAAAATACACCCATTTCAAAATGTTGTATACCCAATGTGGCCCAATTGTGAGGTCCTGCCCATGTTTGGTACTCGTATAGCAGGATCAAATTTAAAGTCAATCGGTTTTAAAGTTTTACACTAATCGATTGACAGGGTAAGAAACGGCAAATTTACGTCCTTTTTGCGAAATCCCGCGAAATGTGGTGTGAAGGTAGCTCTAGGGATAAAAAGTCATATTGGCAAAAAACAGATGTTAAAACTAATAATTATGGAATCAGCCTCGCAACTTATCGGATCCCTTGAATGCTGGCTAATAGGTTAAGCGAACATTCTCACATAGAAATGCCCCAAATTTAATTTCCCTGGAAACAATTTGGCAAAAAGTAACAAATATGTATTATACGCCAGGAATTGTATAGAGTCTATATCATAATGTAAATACATATATAGCGGAAATTCGCGCTTTTTGTCATTAGGAAAGGGAAAAATGAGCCCAAATATGGTACCCACATCTAAAAATTACATTTTAATGGATTTTTCTCTAATTTATTTAAATATTGGCAGTAAACGAGGACAAAATGGGGCAAACAATGTTTGTATCAGTTTTTGACAACTTTTTGGTATAAAATCAGACAAAAATGGGCGAGATAATATTTTATATATGCATCTACTCCATGTCGTCCAATGTAACGAGCCTATTCCCAATTCTTATTTGACTCATTCCAATGGAATTCTTAACTACGCATTTTCAGAGATTTTTTTGTGTAATATTTCTGTTATATTACCAATTCTTCTTGTCTATTTCCTTATCATTTTAATAATTTCGAACGTATGCTTTTTTTCTTATCTTTTGAAATTTTTCGGGGAAATATTTTTTAACTGAGTATTATTATCAATCAGGTTTCTTTTACCGACAGTTTGGCTTGATGTTTATTAATTATTTCTGCAGTAGCAATGATAGTAGGTAGAAGCGACAACGAAAAAAACGATTTTAAATTCCAAAATTGTCATTGAAATAATATCAGTTTTTGTTTTTCTTCAGCATGGTATTGCGATATTCAATGAAATGATAATAGATCAAAGTCAAACGATAGAAGAGGGCAATACATTTTTAATTTTAATTTCAATATTCATAGAAGCAAATGTCGTAGAATGTAATCGATAAAGAAATGAATGAATGCAAAAAAAAATACATAGACAAAAGACAAGCGGCCTTAGGCACGCTATAGGTAAACCTTAAGTTGCATTAAAACATTTTATATGAATTTAACATAATTCTTCCCATTCTCTTAGAGAAATTATTCATGTTACAACTCTGCACATTTTGGGATTATTAGCTTTCCAATGATATATAAGTCATTACAATGTGGGCACAATAAAGCTGCTAAAAGTGTACCACAAAAGCAAATGTAGTGTTAGTAGAATAACCAACATATGTTAGCTTATTTTTACCAAATTAAATTGAAAATGTGTTTCAGCACATCTTTGCTAAAATAATATTCTATTGATCTACTATTATTTACCATTTAAGGTCTTTAAAAGCCATAGAAGTGTACCACAAAAATCAGCGCAGGCCTTTTTCTATAACCAGCAGTGTCGAGTTTCTTATTTATTAGTAGAATAACCAACATATGTTAGCTTATTTTTACCAAATTAAATTGAAAATGTGTTTCAGCACATCTTTGCTAAAATAATATTCTGTTGATCTACTATTATTTACCATTTAAGGTCTTTAAAAGCCATAGAGGTGTACCACAAAAATCAGCGCAGGACTTTTTCTATAACCAGCAGCGTCGAGTTTCTGAACTTTGTCCACTATTTCTAGAGAAGTTGTACGACGTTCTTATAACAATGCCTATTTGGAGAAAAAGAGCTTTCAATGGTATAACATTTATTAAAATTTTGACACATTGAAGCTTCTAAAATTGTACCACAAAAGCCTTTGGAGAACAGCCAAGAAAAAAAGTGAGCTTCTTTTAACCAAAATAAATTGAAAATATGTTTCTGCACATCGTTACCAAAATAATATTCAGTTGTTCTACAATTATTTACCATTTAAAGTCTTTTAATGTCATAGAACGAAAGTAGCACAAAAATCAGTGCAGGGCTCTTTCTATAACTAGCAGGATCGGGTATTTGAATTTCGACTATTTTATAGAGACTTATATATAGTTGTTAAAACTCTGCACTTTTTGAGAAAAAGAGCTTTTCAATGATATACAATCCATTACAATTGGGGTATATAAAAGCTGCTAAAAGTGTACCACAAAAGTAATTATTGAGTTTGTGCTAGGGCTTTTGGAGAACATATAAGTTACTATATATATATGATTATTTTACCAAAATAGATTGAAAATATGTTTCTGCACATCGTTATCAAAATAATATTTAGTTGATTCATAATTATTTGCCATTTAAAGTCATTAAATGTCATAGAAGTGTACCACAAAAATCAGTGAAGGGCTTTTTCTGAAACTGGCAGGACCGATTGTTTGAAATTCGACGTTTTTTAGAGAAGTTATCAATCGCTGATATGATACTGCATATTTTGAGGAAATCAGATTTCCTATAATATGTTATTCATAACAATTTGGGCAGACTAAAGCAGCTAAAAGTGTACCACTAAAGTAAATGTAATGTTTGCCCTACCACATTTGGAGAACAGCCAAAATATGTGAGCTTCTTTTTACCAAAATAAATTTAAAATATGTTTCGGCACATCGTTACCAAAATAACATTCACTTGATCTACAATTATTTACCATTTAAAGTCATAAAATGCCCTTGAAGTGTACCACAGAAATTAGCCCTTGGCTTTTCTACACCTTGCAGGGACGAATATTTGAAATTCGGCTGTTTTTTAGAGAAGTTATTCTTCGTTGTTAAACTATGCACTTTTTGAGAAAAAGAGTTTCCAAAAAAAATTAAAATCCATTAAAGCTGCTAAGAGTGCCCACCCTTAGCTTAAAATATTTTCATTGTAGCCAAATTTTCTCGAATTTATTAGCACAAAAAATCCTAGTTTAGGCTGGCAGCCGGTAAAACAGACTCACTTAGACTATACAGTCCACCACAGAGACGTAGGGGAAAACATAAGTTATACCTGCCCCTCCCGTTGAACCCATTTTGATTGCTTCAAAACGCTCAAAAGTTGGCGTATTCCAACATCAGCAAAGTTAGCTAATTCCTCAAAGAAAAAACCAGTAAGGAAAGGCAGAAAGTCGGGCGGGGCCGACTATATAATACCCTACACCTCCCTAACAATGCGATAAGGGTTATTGCGATAATAATTTGGAATAATTGGTAAATGGGTAAGAACATATATATGCGGATATATCTAATTCTGAACCCATAATAGCTAAATTAAGCAATATTCGTTCCTAAATTGAGAAACATCTTTCTGGAGAATTTTGTAATGATCGGAAGTAAAGTACAACTTCTATAGCGCTTTGTAACCAAATCAGGAGGAACATATATATGGAGCTTATATATAAATCTGAATCGATTTTCCCTGAATACTCATTCATGTAAAATAGAAACCTCTTCCTGTCGAATTTCGTACTGATCGGATATAAAATACAGTCTCTACAGCGCTTGAATGTCAAATCGGTGCTAACATATATATGGGGGCTATATCTAAATCTGAACCGATTTTCTTCAAATTTGGCAGTATTCCTTCGTGTAATAAGAAACCTCTTTCTGCCGAATATCGCTGTGATCGGATATAAAATACAGTTTCTACAGCTATTGAATTTCAAATCGGGGGTAACATATATATGGGGGCTATATCTAAATCTGAACCGATTTTCTCCGAATTTGGCAGTATTCCTTCATGTAATAAGAAACCTCTTTCTGCCGAATTTCGTACTGATTGGATATAAAATACAGTTTCTACAGCGCTTTCATGTCAAATCGGGTGCAACATATATATGGGGGCTATATATAAATCTGAACCGATTTCCCCCAAATTTTGTGTTGTATCTAAGTGTATCACGAGACTACTCTCTGTCAATTTTTGTACAAATCGGTTACAAAATGTTGCTTATACAGTGCATATATGCCAAATCGGAGGTACATATATATGGGAGCTATATGTAAATCTGAACCGATTTTAACCAAATTCAATAGAGATCGTCCTTGGGCCTAAAAAAGATATGTGCAAAGTTTCGTTGAGATCGGACCATAATTGCGACCTGTACTTTGATTACAAGAATACGTCTACAGACGGACAGACGGACAGACAGACGGACATAGCTAAATCGACTCAGAAAGTGATTACAAGTCGATTGGTATAATAAACAATGGGTCTATCTCTTCTCCTTTTGGGTGTTACAAACAAATGCACAAAGTCATATATATGGGGGATAAGTGAGAGGTCCGTTCTCGACCACCACAGCAGAACCTTTGTGCGTTTTGAGGCTAGGCCGAGCCACATAAGTCTGGAATGTATGCAGTTCCTGACTAGTGACCACCTGTCATTTATTGCTGTAAGTGTGCCAACTCTCAAGAAGAGCTTGCAGATAGCTAGAGGCATGCCCACATGTCTCAGTTCCCCTGGAGCGTGTAAGGTAGTTACTAGTCCCTGCTATGTCCCTGTAGCCCCGCAGCCATATCAGGTGAATATTAATCTGTTTAGCCATCTCGTTAAGAGATCTACGACAGTCGATGGCAGTTTTTGGATTCAGGAATATAGTTCCCAGGGACTTGATAGCAGCCTGCCTATCAGAGAAAATGTTTATACCGACTTCAGCACATTAATTTTCAGCCTTTCCGCTAGCTCCTTAATAGCTAAGATTTCTGTCTGGTAACCACTACAGTGAGCAGGCAGTCTTTTTTTTCAAGTGATAACTCAAGTTCCTCAGAAAAGACCCCAAAACCCACTTGGTTATTGAGTTTGGAATCGTCTGTATAGAAGTTAACGAATCTCCTCTGCCCTGGAATACGACCATTCCATTCTGATATCTGATTCCTGACAATATGCCGCATATATTCGCAGTATATGCGGCATATTGCACTGCTACAATATCTAGCGGTATTAAATGTAGTATGACATTTTGTGGCTCAGTTGGTGTCGTTCTCAGCGCACCTGGGATACATATGGCAGCCATTCGCTGAACCTAGTTCAATATCGCACAGAAGGTGGATTTCTGCAGAGCCGTCCACCAGACGACAATGCCCTACAAGATTATCGGTGTGACTACTTTCAATACCCCCAAGAAGACAGGTGTAATTTATGGTATCTTATTTCTCCTGATGAAAAGAACTAATTCCGCTTTGGTCGGGTTAACACCAAGACCATCACCGGAAGCCCATCTTGCAGTTGTATGAAGGGCCTGCTTTAGGATGTCTCTCCAGAAATTTCCCCCTAATAGCAATTGCTACGTCATCTGCATAGACAACGACACTGACACCCATCATCTGCAGAGAAAGCCAAATATTGTTCATGGAGAGATTCCATAGCAGAGGAGACCGAACGCCACCTTTGGGACGTTCCCCTGCTGACAAATCTATGGAGGTCAGTCCTTAACAGGGACGCATCCTTCAATAAAGCTGACTAGAACATGCAGGGAGGTTTCGGTGGACTTGCCCTTGCTTTAGGCATACTGTTGAGTGTGAATTAATCACACTTTTACATTATTTTGATGTACAATTTTTCTCTCAGTGTACCCCTTAAATATTCCTGGTAAATTCCTAGATTGACAGAGGGGATGTTGGATCAGGACTTTGGGTTTTAGGAGCCCTCTCATCAGAAATCGCTCAGAAATCCTGAAAATTTTTGCTATTTGTTTTGCTGAATAATTCGATTACACTCAATATGACAGCCCAATGGAATATGAGAGAGTAGAAGTAGGTGTCGATTTATACGGTTTATGATCTTGATCTATTGTGGTCATAAATTTTACAATTTCAGAGCTCATTCTTGGTACCAACTTGGTACACAGACTCTTTTATAGAAATATGGTAACAATAAATTCTGTGATTTAGAACGGGTTATAGTTCTTCTTCATCTCGACATTAGGGCATTACATTCTGAAGTTGAAGAAGACATATTTAGACAAGGCATCAATCAGGAGGATTCCTTCCAAGGCAGATCGTTTCCCCAATCTTTCTATTTTAGAAGGATTTTTTGTTACTCAAAAATCTTTCGGTCTCATGAAGAGATTTCACATAATACAATTCCAATTGATTTCCACAGTAATCAATGACATATCCGTTGCTCGAGCATTGCTGCAGCTGTACATCATAAAACATTAAGCAGTTCATCATTTTGGGAAATGTAAAGTACCTTGTATCATCAAAAGTACATACAACGATAACATAATGTTGTACAACTCAAGATCTTGGATATGCATCACATGATATGGGGGCGAAACAAGTTCAAACAATATCATTAACAAAGAAAAAAAAACATCAAAACTTTAAAAAATCTGATAACAAGTAACGTTTCAATGAGGAATCTCTCAAAATTTGGTTTGCATATTTATAGCGACAGGTTGTGGGAACAGAAGCATCAGTCAGCGGTTTCCAAACAAAGCAAAGACAACACTTTCAGCCCAACCCAAAGGAATATAAAAAAGGAGTCGCAAACTTTAAAAATTGAAATTTATCTCAATATTACAGCAAGTCTATAGAGGAAAAAAAGAACAAAAATGTTTAAAGGTAAAGGTTCCTTAAGCATCACACTTTCTGGGGAAAAATAATTTCACTTCTCTCACTGTAATTCTCGCCATTTAGTTCAATTTGTATCTGTGCTCTTGGTGGCTTCGTTGGGCCTTATCGCCGCCAAAGCTGTAGCCAAGGATGCCAATACTCCTACTGTCGAGGAATTGTGTGCTTTGCTTCCGGGTGCCACAATTCTTCGACCCAACACCTGCTCCAATTGGATTAAGTGTCCCACCAGCGCCGACTCTTCAGATTTTGAGGAAGGCTCCTGTGTCTTCGGCTTGTATTTCAACAAAGATGAGGGCATGTGCATGTACAAAGAGGAAATGCAGTGCCCCTATGAGGCCACCGCCACAGTCTCCAATCGTTGTACAAGCAAAAATGAAGGCACCTTCATGGCTGACGAGGGCAATTGTCATGGCTATGTGTTCTGCAAGAATGGCGAAGAAATGAAATCCGAATGTCCCAACAAATTAGTGTTTGATCCCGTCAAGGCTGAATGCGTCTACGAATACCAGTACACTTGCCCAACAGCGAAGGAAGCTCCTCAAAGTAATCCCATCTGTATGTCCCTGCCCAACAATGTCTACTTTGCTGACAGAGAAGATTGCACTAAGTACAGTCACTGCTTGAACGGTTCCCTTACATCCTATTCTTGCGGTGAAGACCAAGCCTGGGATCACCTTAAAGGTATTTGTGTAGCTGTCTCGGAGGTTGTTTGCATGCCAACCGCCCAAAAACCAGAACCAGAAAATGAAGTTTGCGGCACTAAGACTTCCGTCAAGGTGGGTCCCGTTTCCGATGGCATCTCCTGCAGTGGCTATTACTTCTGTAAAAAAACCGATGACGGCACCCGTGATCGCAAACCTGATCACTTCTCCTGTGCCACCGGCACCTTCTTCGATAACAATACCTTGTCCTGCCGCGATCGTTTGAATGTGAAATGTTCCTTGGATCGTTGCGAAGGTATGGGCAACAAGTACGTGAATGTGGCCGGCGATTGCAAGGCTTACGCTTTGTGCTCGGAAGGTGTAGCCACCGCAAAGGGTAACTGTCCCGATAATTACTTCTTCGACGAGCGTACCCAAGGCTGCACCCCGCAAGTGGTGAGCTATGCTGCCTGTTTGGCCTAAAAAGCAAGACAAGATCACGCACCAGAAGTCTTTGAATACCCATTGTCCACTTATAATCTGTCATTTTGATACAAAGTTAATAATAAAAAATTTAATAATTATGGGTTAGCAAAACAATAGTTTTAAATCACTATAGGTTAAATTTTCTATAGAAAACCTCATTTAGTTCAGCTGAATTGAAGTTTTCCTACACAAACCCGCATACAGTTCAGCTGAATTGAAGTTTTTTATTAGCTGAACTGAAGTTTTCCTATAGAAAACCTCATTCAACTCAGCTGAACTGAAGTTTTCCTATAGAAAACCTAATTTAGCTCAGCTGAATTGAAGTTTTCCTACACAAAACCGCATTCAGTTCAGCTGAATTGAAGTTTTCTAATAAAAAACCTCATTCAGCTCAGCTGAATTTAAGTTTTCTAATAGAAAACCTCATTCAGCTCATCTGAATTGAAGTTTTCCAGCTCACCTGAATTGAAGTTTTCCTATAGAAAACCTCATTCAGCTGAATGAGAAAAAAAGGTTACAGCAGCAGTGTCCTGAGTAACAATTGAAATTTTCCTAAAAATTGAGTTAAAGTTATCGTTTGAAAAGCCTCATTCAGCTAAGCTGAACTGAAGTTTTCCTATAGAAAACCTCATTCAGCTAAGCTGAACTGAAGTTTTCCTATAGAAAACCTCATTCAGCTCAGCTGAAGTGAAGTTTTCCTACAGAAAATCTCATTTAGCTCAGCTGAATTGAAGTTTTCCTGTAGAAAACCTCATTCAGCTCAGCTGAATTGAAGTTTCCCTACACAAAACCGCATTCAGTTCAGCTGAATTGAAGTTTTCTAATAAAAAAAACCTCATGTAGCTCAGCTAAATTCAGCTGAGCTGAATGAAGTTTTCTATAGGAAAACTTCAATTTAGCTGAGCTACATGAGGTTTTTATTAGAAAACTTCAATTCAGTTCAGCTGAATTTAGCTGAGCTGAATGAAGTTTTCGATAGGAAAACTTCAATTTAGCTGAGCTACATGAGGTTTTTTATTAGAAAACTTCAATTTAGCTGAACTGAATGCGGTTTTGCTGAATGAGGTCAGCTGAATTGAAGTTTTCCTATAGAAAACCTCATTCAGCTCAGCTAAATTGAAGTTTTCTAATAGAAAACCTCATTCAGCTTATCTGAACTGAAGTTTTCCAGCTCACCTGAATTGAAGTTTTCCTATAGAAAACCTCAGTCAGCTGAATGAGAAAAAAAGGTTAAAGCCGCTGAGTCGTGAGTAAAAATTTAAATTTTCCTAAAAATTGAGTTAAAGTTATCCGTTAGAAAACCTCATTCAGGTCAGCTGAATTGAAGTTTTCCTTTAGAAAACCCAATTCAATTTAGCTGAATTGAAGTTTTCCTATAGAAAACCTCATTCAGCTCAGCTGAATTAAAGTTTTCCTTTAGAAAACCTGATTCAGCTCAGCTGAATTGAAGTTTTCCTATAGAAAACCTCATTCAGCTCAGCTGAATTGAAGTTTTCCTGTAGAAAACCGCATTCATCTCAGCTGTATTGAAGTCTTCCTTTCGAAAATCTCATTCAGTCCAGAAGAATTGAAGATTATCTATAGAAAACCTCATTCAGCTCAGCTGAATTCAAGTTTTCCAATAGAAAACCATTCTTTTTCTACTGTTTTTTGGAATATTGAGGCTCTTTCTACTACCCACAACATATGTTATGATAATAATGGATAAACTACTTTCATCTCGTTCTTTGCTGTCTAAAGCTCTCGGTTTTATCAAAATGGAAATTCTAGTCGATTTATTTAGTGTCCACAAATATACGACATAAGAATATTGTTGTCATTTAAATAATAAAGTCATAAATTGTTCTCATAAAGATATTTCTCGAAGAATTTTGATAAACAAAATATTGCTGCCCATGGACGGACATCTGGTCACAAGATCCATACGAGAAAAATGATAAGAAGAAATACACAATTTTTAACAGTCTTCATTTATTTTGATAAATAAAATGTTTATTGTTCGTTTTCTCGAGAAATGTATTTCTATTGCCTAAGAAAATATTGACATTAAAAGAAAGCCAAAAATCTTCATGAATTGCAGCATTTCTGCGGGTGTTCGACGTTTGTCTCTTAAATCTGTAGTTTTTGCTGTAGCTGAAGTTGTAGTCGTCGTTGTAGATGGCGTTGAAGTGAAGTATTTAAGCTACAGTTTTAGATGGCGTTATTGTTGTAGATGTCATTGGCGTTGTCGTCGTTGTTGACCCACAAGCCACATATGTTACTTCCTCATCAACACAAAATTGGGTCCATTCATTGAAATATTGACCGCTGGGGCATTCAGATCTAGCAATTTCTTTGCCATGCTGACATATAGAAAACCCTGTACAACCATCACCATCGATGTTCGCCATCTGTAAGTGTTCATAGCCATAGGTAGCACAACGATTTAAGGTACATTTAATATCTGAGCGAGGTAGACATTGACCACCATCATCTGGATAAAAGAAACGCCCCACGGGACAGTACCCATGTATCATTTCAAATTCCCCCTCACTGTCAACACCGCAATAGTAGTAACCATCGCAGTTGACACCGTCCGCTATGAATGTTTCAGGCTCAGCGCATTTAACCCATTCAGGTAGTTCTGGCTTTGGTTCCTCACAGTTCACATTTTTTGGATCATCACAACCACCTCGGTAAGGATTAAAGAACAGTCCGCTCGGGCATGAGCCACTAATCAATTTCGATTTCCAACATAGCTGATAATCTCTACACGAATCAGGTTCTTTAATAAACACACCTTCGGCCACAATATTGCAATAGTCCTCCGGGATCATGGTGATCTCACAGGGATAATTGCGTACACAATTTTCTGTACTGGGATTAAAATTCATACCGTCTGAACAGAAGCCACGAGCTCCCACTCCATTGTCGCAATAATAGTAGGTGCTGCATGAATACGGATCTGTCACGAAGCCTTTGCTTTTACCAATCTTGGCACAGGGATCACTTGATAAACATTCAATCGTCTCGGGATCTACACAATCTCCAGTATTGTGATCATAGAATTGATCGCCACATGAGTGGGATTCCCACTCATCTCCCATGCATTCTATGTAGACAGTGCACTTACGAGGATCTTTAATTTTAGTGCCGTAAGCTATTAATGGACACAAAGTATCAGGATCAAATACGTTTTCGGATTGGGCCAATGATTGATTGGATAAAAGCAACAAATGCAGGAACAAGGCGGCAGTCAGGGGACCAGTACGAATTCTAACTAAAACGAAAGAAAAGTTTATGAAAATAGTTCGAACATCCCAAGTAAAAACTCAGCGAAGCTGAACTGAATCCCCCTTATAGAAAACTCTATACAACCAGTCTGAATTAAAGCACGCTCATTGATACACATCATTCAGCAAGGCTGAACTCAAGTTTTTCCATCGAAAACCTTATTCAGCGAATCAAATAGCATTTTTCTAAGAAAAAAACTTGTTTAAATTACTTTGGTTTAAGTTTCATTTAGAAAATTTGAGTCTTCTCTAAACACAACTATATTCAGCTAAGCTGAATTAAAGTTTTCTCAATAATATCCTTATTCAGCTAAGCTAAATAAAAGTTTTAGTAATCCAAACCTTATTCAACTAAGCTGAAATAAAAAATGTATGCAGAAAATCGTATTCAGCTAAGCTGAATTAAACTTTTTGTATAGAAATGTTCACTCATATTTTCTTAATTGAAGTTTTTATATAAAAAAATCGTTTTTACCTAATGTGAAATAAAATTTTCCTGCAGAAACTAATTCAGCTAAGCTGAATTGAAGTTTTCCTATAGAAAACCTCATTCAGCTAAGCTGAATTGAAGTTTTCCTATGGAAACCCTTATTCAGCTAAGCTGAATAAAAGTTTTCCTGTAGAAATCCTTATTCGGCCAAGCTGAATTGAAGCTTTCCTATATGGGAAAACTTTAATTCAGCTAAGCTGAATTGAAGTTTTCCTATAGAAAACCTCATTCAGCTGAGCTGAATTGAAGTTTTCCGATGGAAAACCTCAGTCAGCTGAGCTGAATTGAAGTTTTCCTACAGAAAACCTCAATCAGCTTAGCTGAATTAAAGTTTTCCCATAGAAAACCTCATTCAGCTAAACTGAAATTGAAGTTTTCCTGTAGAAAACCTCATTCAGCCAAGCTGAATTTAAGTTTTCATATAGAAAACCTTATTCAGCTAAACTGCGTTGAAGTTTTCCGATAGAAAACCTCATTCAGCTAAGCTGAATTGAAGTTCTCATATAAAAAATATTATTCAGCTGCACTGCATTATTTTTGAGATCTACTTACTTTACTGTGAAGTTTTAAAGTCTAAAAGTTGTATCAGCTCAGTTGAATATAAGTTTTTCTATAAAAACAATTGCAAATATATTCAGAAATATTCGAATATTTGTTTCTTCGTCAAATAAAACACATCTATTAACTGCAATCTGAATGATACGAGGCGTGAGTTGTGTATATAATCCAAGTCTCTTAGATACTTATTATTGTTATTATTTTTCAATCCATCATAACATCGGATAAATAAATTGATTTGGGTTATTTTTTATTTAATTCACTTTGTATGTAATTCACTTGTCTTGGACACTTACACATTTTCAAACCTTTAAGACAAACGAAAAGTGTTTCCAAAAATGTTCTGCCTTTCTATGATCTTTATTTCTCAGACTTTTCTAACCGAAAGTAAGAAGGTACAGCACAGAAATTATACATCAGTCCGATAGCTTGTGAAATGCGAGACTAACAATGGAACTGCTTATTGGCAAAGTGCTAATTAAGAACACAATCAATTTTCGAACATTTTGAAAAGGGTCCATAAAGTTGTTTATTGCCTAATTTTATTTGAAGACAGAAGAACGATAGCAAAAAAAGTTCCATAGTTTATGATATTTTGAAAAAAAAACTTTGACTTTTCTGCCGAAAATCGAAAGTACATAGGGTGGGAATTGAAAAATAAACTTCCGGTTGAAATAAAGAGATTTCAAAAAATTATTATTATGAGTAATGAGTTTTTAAATGTTCACATTTAGTATTTTTAGGAAATATTCTATAAATAAATATATATAAAATATAAAAATGTATTAGATAATTTCCATTAAAAACTAAATTTGTAAGGAAATGTCTATAAGATGGAAATTTCTTAAAAAAATTCTATAGATAAAAAATTTCGAAAAAATTGCCTACACATAAAAAACAAATTATTTTCTATATATAAAAACTATACATATTCTAAATAAATATAGTTTTTAGCGAAAGTTTTTAGGAAAAATATTTTAATACAACTAGAATTTTGGGGAAGTATTCCACCAATATAAAAGTCTAGGTCCCTCAGTTTCGGAAGTGGCGTTTATCATTTGAATTCAGTTTTTCTAAATATTCTATCTATTCTTCCTTCTTTGGTCTTACCTATAAAACAAAAATCGATTAATTGATTTTCCCGAGAGAGATTCTAACTAACAAATCTTTATCAGCTGCTAAAATCGATAAAAATCTAAAATAATGGTTAAATACGGCGCCACACTCGGCAAAGTCTAATCGTGTATACCCTTCACCTTAAAGAGAGGGGCGATGCAAATACATACATAGATACTTGCACACCTGTAGAAAAACTCTTATCTGTATTCGGTATATATGGTAAAACGCATAAGTTCACCACAAATAAAAAAAAAATTTAAAGAGATTTTTCGTAAATAAAAAACTGTTATGAAATAAATAAAATATTGCTAAGAAATTTTCTACAAATAAACAACTGCTAAGAAATTTTCTATAAAAATTTTCAATAAATGAAAAATATTCATAGAAATATAAAAAAAGAATTTATGAAAAAAAATGTCAAATATTTTCTAAAAATTAAAAATTTCTAAGAAATTTTCTAAAAATAAAAAATTTCTGAGAAATTTTCTATAAAAAAAATTCTTGGAAAAAAATGTCCAAGAAATTTTCTATAACTAAAAAATTTCTAAGAAATTTTCAATAAATAAAAAACCTCTACGAAATATTCTATAAATAAAAAAATTTGTGTTGTTTATTGTTGGTCTGTTATTCAGTCAGAATTTATTTGGTTTAAGACCATGTGTTTCATTTACATAGTAAAAATGTAGTAGAAACAAGTACAAAAAATGGTAGCGAGTATCCAAAATTGCTGGGTAGAATTGACTAATTCTAAAATATCAAAGAAATTTTCTATAAAAAAATTTCTAAGAAATTTTCTATAAATAATAATTTATAATTTCTAAGAAATTTTCTATAAATAAAAAATTTCTATTAATAAAAAATGTATAAGAAATTTTCAATAAATAAAAAGTTTCCAAGAAATTTTCAATAAATAAAAAATTTCCAAGAAATTTTCTATAAATAAAAAATTTCTAAGAAATTTTCTATAAATAAAAAATTTCTAAGAAATTTTCTATAAATAAAAAATTTCTAAGAAATTTTCTATAAATAAAAAATTTCTAAGAAATTTTCTATAAATAAAAAATTTCTAAGAAATTTTCTATAAATAAAAAATTTCTAAGAAATTTTCTATAAATAAAAAATTTCTAAGAAATTTTCTATAAATAAAAAATTTCTAAGAAATTTTCTATAAATAAAAAATTTCTAAGAAATTTTCTATAAATAAAAAATTTCTAAGAAATTTTCTATAAATAAAAAATTTCTTAGAAATTTTCCAATAAATAAAAAATTTCTAAGAAATTTTCTATAAATAAAAAATTTCTAAGAAATTTTCTATAAAAAAAAAATTTCTAAAAAATTTTCTATAAATAAAAAATTTCTAAAAAATTTTCTATAAATAAAAAATTTTCTAAGTAAAAAATTTCTAAGAAATTTTCTATATATAAAAAATTTCGAAGAAATTTTCTATAAATAAAAATTTCTAAGAAATTTTCAATAAATAAATATTCTAAGAAATTTTCAATAAATAAAAATTTCTAAAAAATTTTCTATAAATAAAAAAATTCTAAGAAATTTTCTATGAATAAAAAATTCCAAGAATTTTTCTATAGATAAAAAATGTTCTATAAATAAAAAACTTCTACAAAATTTTCAAGAAATAAAAAAATTCTAAGAAATTTTATATAAATAAAAAATGTGTAAGAAATTTTCTATAAATAAAAAATTTCTGAGAAATTTTCTAAAAAAAAAAATTCGAAATTTTCTATAAATAAAAAATTTCTAAGAAATTTTCTATAAATAAAAATTTCTAAGAAATTTTCTATAAATAAAAAATTTCTAAGAAATTTTCTATAAATAAAAATTTCTAAGAAATTTTCTATAAATAAAAAATTTTTAAGAAATTTTCTATAAATAAAAAAAATTCTAAGACATTTTCTATAAATAAAAAATTTCTAAGAAATTTTCTATAAATAAAAAAATTCTAAGAAATTTTCTATAAATAAAAAAATTCTACAAAATTTTCAATAAATAAAAAAATTCTAAGAAATTTTATATAAATAAAAAATGTGTACGAAATTTTCTATAAATAAAAAATTCTGAGAAATTTTCTATAAATAAAAAATTTCTAAGAAATTTTCTATAAATAAAAAATTGCTTAGAAATTTTCTATAAATAACAAATTGCTTAGAAATTTTTTATTTATAGAAAATTATAAATAAAAAATTTCTGAGAAATTTTCTATAAATAAAAAATTTTTGAGAAATTTTCTATAAATAAAAAATTTTTGAGAAATTTTCTATAAATAAAAAATTTTTGAGAAATTTTCTATAAATAAAAAATTTTTGAGAAATTTTCTATAAATAAAATATTTCTGAGAAATTTTCTATAAATAAAAATTTCTGAGAAATTTTCTATAAATAAAAATTTCTGAGAAATTTTCTTTAAATAAAAATTTCTGAGAAATTTTCTATAAATAAAAAATTTCTAAGAAATTTTCTATAATTAAAAAAATTTCTAAGAACTTTTCTATAAATAAAAAATTGCTTAGAAATTTTCTATAAATAACAAATTGCTTAGAAATTTTCTATAAATAAAAAATTGCTAAATTTTCTATAAATAAATAATTTCTAAGAAAGTTTTTATAAATATATAATTTCCAAGAAATTTTCTATAAACAAAAAAATTTCTAAGAAATTTTCTATAAATAAAAAAAATCTAAAAAATTTTCTATAAATAAACAATTTCTAAGAAATTTTCTATAAATAAAAAAATTCTAAGAAATTTTTTATAAATAATAATTTATAATTTCTACGAATTTTTCTATAAATAATAATTTATAATTTCTAAGAATTTTTCTATAAATAATAATTTATAATTTCTAAGAAATTTTCTATCAATAATAATTTATAATTTCTAAGAAATTTTCTATAAATAAAAAATTTCTAAGAAATTTTCTATAAATAAAAAATTTCGAAAAAATTTTCTATAAATAAAAAATGTCCAAAAAAAATTTGCTAATAAAAAATTTCTAAAAAGAATTATATAAATAAAAAATGTCTAAGAAATTTCCTATAAATAAAAATTCCTAAGAAATTTTCTATAAATAAAAATAAATCTAATAAATTTTCTATAAATGAAAAAATTTTAAATAACAAATTTCTATAAATAAAAAAAATTTTCCATAAATAAAAAATTTCTAAGAAATTTTGCATATATGAAAGAATATTCTATATTCTATAAATGAAAGAATTTCTAAACAATTTTCTATAAATGAAAAAATTTCTAAGAAATTTTCTAGAAATAAAAAAATTCTAAATTTCTAAGAAACTCATAAATAAAAAATTTTAAATAACAAATTTTATTTTTCAGTTTTAACATAACTGTTCTTTTTTATATAATTGAATCTTTTTTTATAATTGAATCTGCAATCAAGTGGTTTATGGCCAACCCACAAATTAATATATACAACCAATTTTAAGAAATTTATATATAGATAAAAAATTTCTACAAATAAAAGCTTAATTCAATTGGAACGAGTATTATCATCAATACGTAGTGTTTTTTAATGATTTCTAAATAATAAAATAAATACAAAGTTTGGCAACATATAATGTGCTTGACAGATATGTAGTACGTCTTTCTAATCGTTCAAGTAATCTCAAAACCGCGCCGTCTACTGGCGAGTGGCACAGAGAAAAAAACTGTGTTGAACTGGCAACTGTAATGATATTAGTTATTTTTTCTAAAACTTCTGTGAATTGTATCGATATTTAAAAGGTTTCAAAATTACAGATAACTTACAATTTTTAAGAAATTTTCTATAAATAAAAAAAGGAAATGTTCCACAAAAAATTAAATTAAAGAAATTTATTAAATTTTATTTATTTAAAAAAAATTCTAAAAAATTTTTTTGTAAAAAATTTGTCAATAAACAAAAATTTCTCAGATATGTATCGATAAACAAAAACATTCTAAGAATTTTATTTTTCCTACAGATATCGTCATTCAGCCAAGCTGAATTGTAGTTTTCCTAAAGAAAACGTTATTCAGCCAAACTAAATTGTAGTTTTCCTACAGAAAACGTCACTCAGCCAAGCTGAATTGTAGTTTTCCTAAAGAAAACGTCATTCAGCCAAGATGAATTGTATTTTCGTAAAGAAAACGTCATTCAGGTAAGCTGAATTGTAGTTTTTCTACAGAAACCGTCATTCAGCCATCTGAATTGTAGTTTTCCTACAGAAAAAGTCATTCAGCCATCTGAATTGTAATTTTCTTACAGAAAACGTCATTCAACCAAGCTGAATTGTAGTTTTCCTACTGAAAACGTCATTCAGGTAAGCTGAATTGTAGTTTTCCAACTGAAGACGTCATTCAGCATATCATTCAGGTAAGATGAATTGTAGCTTTCCTACAGAAAACGTCATTCAGGTACGCTGAATTTTAGTTTTCCAACAGAAAACGTCATTCAGCCAGGTTGAATTGAAGTTTTTCTATAGAAACCGTCA
This sequence comes from Eudasyphora cyanicolor, assembly GCA_963930755.1. Lineage (NCBI taxonomy): Eukaryota > Metazoa > Arthropoda > Insecta > Diptera > Muscidae > Eudasyphora > Eudasyphora cyanicolor. Next base: position 22,694,543 of record OZ005735.1, on the reverse strand, counting down.
TTCAGCCAAGCTAAATTGTAGTTTTCCAACAGAAAACGTCATTCAGCCAAGCTGAATTGTAGTTTTCGTACAGAAAACGTCATTCAGACAAGCTGAATTGAAGTTTTTCTATAGAAAACGTCATTAAGCCAATCTAAGTTGTAATTTCCCTACAAAAACATCATTCAGCTAAGCTTAATTGTAGTTTTCCTATAGAAAACATCATTCAAATGTGCTTGAGTGTGCTTTTCTTTAGGAAACCACCATTCAAATGTGCTTTTCTATAGGAAAACATCATTCAGCCAAGCTGAATTAAAGATTTACTATAGAAAACATCATTCAAATGTCTTGAATGCGCTTTTCTATATTTTCCATGGAAAACATGACAGAATCCCATTTTCTATAGGAAAAGTACAATTCAGTCCGACTGTATGATCTTTCATACAGTAAAACTACTATTCAGCTTAGCTGAATGGTGTTCTCCATGGGGAAAACTACAATTTAGCTTAGCTGAATAGTGTTTTCTTTGAGAAAACTACAATTCAGCTTAGCTGAATTTTTCGATTAATATATTTTTTTTTTAATTTTGTACCAAAATATTTAAGATATTTTATAAATAAACTAAAGTAAACCAAACTTAACAATAATTAAATTATAATAAATAAAAACATATCTATAAAACATTTTAAAAACGAGAAATTTATTCAAACAATTTTTCCTATTTGTCAAATGCGCTTTCCAACTCTCCGTTTACTTGTTCACAATTTTAGTAATAATATTTTTAATCAAATCAAAATTTAAGCTTTCTCCGGCCATAAATTTGGCTGGGATTTTTGGTGCCATTGTTTTGATGCAGGCTGGATAGGATACCGTTTCTGGAGTACAACGTTGTAATGCTTCATCGAAATATTGGCCATTGGGACATGTGTTTCTGCCGATATTTTCGCCATCTTGACACAAGGAATATCCTCTGCAATCATCACCATTCACATTTGCCATTTGTATATTCTCAAAACCTAAGCCTATGCAACGACTGTGAGCACAGGCAACATTTGTCCGTATTACACATTTACCGCCATCTTCCGGATCGAAGAAACGATTTGAGGGACAGCGTCCATAAATCATGGAAAAATCCCCTCCGGTGTTTGCCCTGCAGTAATAGTAGCCATCACAAGATTCACCATCTGAAATAAAAACTCCATCAATGGTGCATTTAACTTCGACAGGTTTTTCGGGATTCTCTGGGGTTTCTGTCACTTCGGGCTCTTCTGTCACTTCGGGTTCATCTGTCACTTCGGGCTCTTCTGTCACTTCAGGCTCTTCTGTGACTTCAGGTTCTTCTGTGACTTCAGGCTCTTCTGTGACTTCAGGCTCTACTGTCACTTCAGGCTCTTCTGTCACTTCGGGCTCTTCTGTCACTTCGGGCTCTTCTGTCACTTCGGGCTCTTCTGTCACTTCAGGCTCTTCGGGCTCTTCTGTTACTTCAGGCTCTTCTGTCACTTCAGGCTCTTCTGTCACTTCAGGCTCTTCTGTCACCTCGGGCTCTTCTGTGACTTCAGGTTCTTTTGTCACTTCAGGCTCTTCTGTCACTTCGGGCTCTTCTGTCACCTCGGGCTCTTCTGTGACTTCAGGTTCTTTTGTCACTTCAGGCTCTTCTGTGACTTCAGGCTCTGCTGTCACTTCAGGCTCTTCTGTCACTTCAGGCTCTGCTGTCACTTCTCCCGGTTCCTCAGGATCTCCTGGCTGCTTTTTGTTCACACAACGTCCTTGGAAAACATTAAAAACATATCCCTTAGGACATTTTCCATCATACAATGTCGAGTTCCAACAAGTTTGATAGTCGTGACATGAGGTGATGTCCTTAATGAGCACACCCTCCGGCACTATATTACAATAATCCTCCGGAAACATGGTGATTTCACACGAATAGTTACGAACACAACTTGCAGTATTTGGATTAAAGACCAAACCATCGGTGCAGTAACCTCGAGTTCCGACACCATTGCTGCAGTACAGATAGTAAGAGCAGGAATACGGATCGGCAACAAAACCACGATCAATCTCCAGACAAGGTTGACTTGTCAAACATTTTATAGTCTCACTATCTACACATTGTCGGGTATTATGATCATAATATTGATCACCACATGAGCCAGAGATCCACGAATCCTGCATGCATTCTATGTAGACATTACAATAACGAGGATCCTTAATTAAAGTACCATTGGCGACCAAAGTACACAGATTGTCAGGATCAAATGTGTTTTCCGTCTGAGCCAACGATCGATTGGTTAAAAGCAATAAAAGTAGTATAAAGGCGACAGTCAAAGAACCAATTCCAGTTCTAACTGAAATGAAATTTAAGAGGATTTGTTTGTATTATTATTTGTTTATAAAAAAAATTGGTGGAAATCATCATTCAGTTCAGCCGAATTGAAGTTTTCTTATAGCAAATAACGTCCTAAAGAAAACATCATTCAGCTAAGCTGAATTGAAGTTTTCCTATAGAAAAACATAATTCAGCTCAGCAATTCCATAGGACAACCCATGGAAACAATCATTCAGCCGAGTTGAACTGTTGTTTTTCTACAGAAATTATTATTCAGCTATGCTGAATTTAAGTTTTCTTGAAGAAAATATCATTTAGTTAAGCTGAATTGAAGTTTTCGCGAGTAAAACATAATTCCGTGGGATTTATAATTCCGATCAGTGGTAATGAAGTTTATGTAAGGAAAACAAAATTCCACTCGGCAGAATTGAAGTTTTCGTGAGGAAAACATCATTCAGTTTAGGTGAATTGAAATTTTCCTGAGTGAAACATAATTCCGCTTAGTCGAAATAAAGTTTTCGTAGGGTCAACATAATTCCGCTCAGCTGAATTGATGTTTTCGTGAGGGACACAATATTCAGCTGGGCTGAATTTTAGTTTTCGTGAGGAAAACATCATTCAGCTTAGCTGAATTGAAGTTTTTGTGAGGAAAACATCATTCAGCTTAGCTGAATTGAAGTTTTTGTGAGGAAAACATCATTCAGCTTAGCTGAATTGAAGTTTTTGTGAGGAAAACATTTTTCTGCTTAGCTGCATTGAAGTTTTCGTGAGGAAAACATCATTTACCTAAGCTGAATTGAATTTTTTTCATGGGCAAACATCATTCTGCTAAGTTAAATTGAAATTTTCAAGGGGAGAACATCATACAGCTAAGCTGAATTGAATTTTTCGTGGAGAAAACATAATTTGGCTCAGCTGAATTGCATTTTTTGTGGGGAAAACATCATTCAGCTAAGCTGAATTGTAGTTTTCATTAAGAAAACATCATGGAGCTTAGCTGAATTGATTATTGTTATTAGTACATTTGTTATTATGTATTAAATATTTTTATTATTATACTTGTTTGTTGTTTTTATTTCGATACCTCCATTCTAAAACACGATAAGGCGACTTAGCGTAGTCTTAGGGAGATTGCATTTTTAATTTCTTAATATTCCAAGTTATATTCAGTCAAAATTTGGTGTTTATCCGTCAACTCAATCAAAAGTTATTCACAAAACAGTACAGGTCTTTCGATTTGCATTATAAAGGAATTCCACACAAATTTAAAAAAATTATCAAACTTGGATCGCCTCTCCTGAAAAACTACCTTTTTGCACTTAGCATAGTTTAGAATGGAGGTATCGATTTGTTATCCTTTCCATCGAACTTTTTTATATATATTTATATTTATCTTATATCTCATACACTCGAGTAAATAGGAATAATATTAGTTTTAATATATATATATATATATATATATATTTATATATTTTCACAAAATCCATTTGCTAGACAAATTTGCCACTTACACATATTGAAGACATATATTTTTAGTTTATTTTTTTAGTAGCAATTCCCAGAAAAAAAATTTGCCGGAGCTATTTGTTCGGATCAAGTATACTGCTAATAGTACAACACGAATTAAGCGACTAACAATTCAATTTTTTTCGGCAATGACTTTTAGTAGAAACATTATTAACATAACCGAATTTTTAGGGGTCCATAAATTTTTAATAATTTCACTTTATGTGAGGCAAATGATAGCAAATGCTGCCATTTTTGATAAGCCGGGCGAAAGGTTGGGGGGTTTTTCCTTAAATAAGCTTCCACAAAGAAAGTGAACAATCATTCACGGTTTGAGTAAAACAACAAAATGATTGGATTAGATAAAATATAAAATAATAAAATATAAATAATAAAATATTAAATTCCAGATTAACTATTTCGATTCGTATATCTGTCCGCCTCTCTGGCCATATGTTTTTCTGGTACTCTGAAAATCTCTATATTGCCAATTACTATCAGTTATAATTTTAAAAATAAAACTACTCTTTAATAAATAGACATTCAGATATTTCCGCAATGTCCATCTATTCGTCCGTCTATCCACCCAGTGATTATTTTGAATCTGAATCTATTTATCCGCCCCCTCCCACACTTTTGTCCAACTATTGACTATTTGATTTTTTTCAAATAGTCAATTATTTTTACTAAGTAAATAATAAAAAACTTCTTTCTGAACTATGAATTTTATTTTGTAAATTTGCTAATAATAATTATTTTTATTAAACAAAATTAAAGTATTTTTTTAAATAGATATTAAAACCTATAAAAATTTAAATCGATTATTGCTGCCAATGAATTTGCAGTTTAGTCTATTCATTATCTGAAATCATATCTAACTGTATACATCAAATTTATATATATTTTTGGGTTTTTTACTTCATTATCTTTCAATTGATTTCTTTTTAATATTTTTTTTTTGTCAAACTAAGAGTATCTAGGAAACTTGTCGAGAATCTTATGCGTGTGTTTCTTAGGCACACAATAGTGATCGATTAAAATGATTTAAAGCGATATTTGCAAACTAAGTTTACGTTAAGAAGAACTCATCAGGCAGATATTCGTTATCAGATCTGAAAGCTTTAAATTGAAATCTTAGAAAAGGGTATAATGATAAGCTTTGTTGTGGGTAGTAGCTTTTCTGATCAATACATTAATGAAAAAAAAAACACTTTTTTGTCTACGTATATTGTAGATTGAGGTGGGACGGATTACGATTTTTTTAATCTTATGATACGAGTACATCATATAAGTCGGCACAAAACAGGTATAAATAAAAGTTCTTTTAAAACTGATAACAATTGAGTGAAATTTCGATAAGAAAAATATATCAATATAAATCGACTCAATCATAAAGCAGCACTAATCAATTTAAATATCTTCAGTGAACTTATAAATCGATCAAATTCGTTGCGATTACATTTCATTACACCATGCAACAACATTCTTGTCGAAGAACTGTGCATAACATTTTCTGATGTAATATGGTGTCATAAACATGAAAAAAATATTTAAAAAAATTTGTATAGATATTTTTGTTTTTTTTTTTTTAATTTTCTTTAAAATTTCCATTTTCTTAGAAGTTGCCTTTAAAATTCGGAAAATACGGATATGAGGACTACATATAATCTATATATATAAAAATGGTGTGAAAAATGTATAGTAATTCATCAATTGAGAACGGCTGGACCGATTTGGCTCAATTTTTTTTTCAGTTCTTCGTATTTGCCTGGAGAAGGTTGTTACGAAAGAAAATTTTGGGAAACCCCTCCGGAAAAGTCGGAAAATTGGGAAAATCGAAAATTGCTATTTCTTGCGAGATTCCTACTGTTCCTATCTACTGCTCTCTTTTTGAATCCAATTTTTTTTATTAATTTTCTATTAAACAAAAAAGTTTTCTATTAAACATATGTACGAGTATGTGCTATTTTTCTTGCTGCAATTCATTCGAGTTTTGCGTATTGTTACACTGATTTCGCGTATCACATCGGCAAACGGTACAAGCATTACGATCAATTAAAATTCAAATTCAAAATTCAGTTCGAAAATTTTTTCAGATAATAAGTTTGAGTATAAGAGGTAAGGTTATCTTATTGGATTGCGGGCACTGCAAAATCATAATTTCGGATGAATGCACGATGGCGCATAAACGAGCTCTGGAGGCAGTTGACCGAACGATGAAGGATTTACGACGTGATTTGAGACAATTTGGTGAGTCTATGATATTGCTCTCCGGAGATTTTCGTCAAACGCTTCCCGTCATCCCGAAATCTACTGCCGATGAAATTAATGCATGCCTGAAATCGTGGTCTTTGTGGCGGCATGTCAAGAAGTTGAAATTGACCACGAACATGAGAGTCGCGTTGCAGAACGACTCATCGGCTCTTGAATTCTCGAAACAACTGTTGGCGCTTGGCAATGGCCAAATTACTGTTGATGTTTCCACTGCATTGATATTGTTCCCGGCAAATTTTTGCGAGTTCACATCGTCGAACGAGGAACTCATCACCAAAGTGTTTCCAAATCTCGATTAGATTAGTGAACGGGCAATATTAGCATCGAAGAATAAGGACGTCGCACAGTGGCGCCCGTAGAGCAAACGAGGTTGCAAAAATCAAAATTTTCATGTGCGCCGACGAAGTTTTGAATAAACCCATGTTATAGAAAACTTTTCAACGATTTCAAATATGCTACTCTTAATAATATCACATTTTTAGTTTAGAAGATATAACCGTTCAAAGATGACCGACTTTCGGTTTTCAAAAAAACATACAATTTTTAGTCAATTTGTTGCGATTTCAGGTGTAATATCACGAAAAATAGGTAACGAATCGCCTTATTTTTTGTTTGTATTTATTGATGTATTTATTAAATGTATAATGATAAAAAAAAATTAACTGTTTGCTTTGTGTTTCTCCTGGTAAAACACTATTTAAAAACTATCCGTTTTTTCACTATTTTTCAACTTTGACGGAAAATAAAAAAAATCTATATTTTTCTATATTTGCCATATTTTCAAAATATGTTCTTTGGTTATTCCTTTACATAATCCCAAAGGTTTTATTTGCCTCTAGGCGCCCCTTTGGCTTCTAGAGGTGAAAAAGGTAAAAAAACGTGGTTCTTGATTGGCAAAAATCAAATCATTAACCCTTCGTCATACACATGTTTCTATAGTCACATTCGTAACACATGGGTCAGGCCAGACCAACTGTGTATTCATTTTGTAAAACAATAAACAACTCGCGTAAACTTCTGTAACTGGCACTCATGATAGAATTATTGGGAAAATTAGCTGTACGGACAGCATGGGATGCCATCATTTCCAACATGAAAACCCTTTTTTGCCTGAATTCGTGGAAAGAACTAACAATTCTTGGAAAAACAAAATTACGTGATAAAATGGACGCAACAATTGCTCAGTGAAAATCGTATTCTAGGGATCAAAATAAGAAACTTTGCCGAAGGAACCATACCTCTAAAACGAATTCTGATGTCCCGGAAAAAATCCCACTTTGACCCATTTAGAGTGCTCCAATCGAGTTGCTCTGTTACAGGGAAAATTTCTGGACCCTGTTAACTCTCAAAGAGGTGATCACAATTGGCCACAGAGATCTTGTGATTTAACACCGTGCGACTGCTTCCCTTGGGGCCAAGTGAAAGATAAGGTCTACGCCAACAGCACAGCGTCGATTCAAGACCTCAAAGATAGAATTCGTGAGGCTATCGAGGACATAGGGCAGCCACATTGCGATTTGGTTATGGGAAATTTCATGAAAAGGATATGGTCCTGTAAGCGTGGTCGTTAGGCCGGGTCGATTTGTGGGGAGGCAAAAAAAGTCGCCATTGCTCAGTGAAAATCGTATTCTAGGGATCAAAATAAGAAACTTTGCCGAAGGAACCATACCTCTAAAACGAATTCTGATGTCCCGGAAAAAATCCCACTTTGACCCATTTAGAGTGCTCCAAACGAGTCCAAATGTATGACCGACCCCCACTCAGTGAAGTGCTCAGTGAAAATCGTATTCTAGGGATCAAAATAAGAAACTTTGCCGAAGGAACCACACCTCTAAAACTAATTCTGATGTCCCGGAATTTGGGTCGAACTTTTGGGTAGGGGCAAATTTTGAAAAATCCCACTTTGACCCATTTAGAGTGCTCCAATCGAGTCCAAATGTATGACCGACTCCCACTAACTTTGGAGGCCCGACCCAACCATGCCAGTGGCACACCCCTGGAACCCCCTGGGGGTTCACCTCTTTGTGATCACCTCTTTGAGAGTTAACACGGTCCAGAAATTTTCCCTGTAACAGAGCAATGGTTTCGTTGCCTTGTGTGGCACGTAGCGCCGTCTTGTTGAAAGTAAACGTTGTCCAGATCAATACCATCCAACTCAGACCATACAAAAATCATTAATCATCTCTCGACAGCGCAATCCATTTACCGTAACTGTTGATCCAACCTCATTTCGAAAAAGTAAGGTCCAATGACCCCGCCGGACCATAAATCGCACCAAACAGTCACACGTTGAGGATGGAGAGGCTTCTCAACAATAACTCTTGGGTTTTCCGAGCCCGAGATGTGACAATTTTTCTTGTTGAAATGGGCCCCATCAGTCAAGATGACTTTTCGATGATTTTCGATTTTTCGAATTTTAATAATTTCAATGCGTTGTTGAATCGTTTATCGTTCCATTTTTATACCCTACACCACACTGTGGTACAGGGTATTATAAGTTTGTTTCACGGCAGATGTTTGTAACGCCTGAAAATAACACAGCTAGACCCACCTTAAAGTATACCGATCGACTCAGAATCACTAGCTGAGTCGATTTAACCATGTCTGTCCGTCCGTCTGTCCGTATGTCCATGTAAAGTTGTTCGTCGACTACAGGTCGCAATTTCACTCCGATCGTTCTGAAATATTCCAGTTTAGAGTATTTCGCAGCTGTAAAGATCCCCTATTGAATTTGGTTGAAATCGGTTCAGATTTAGATATAGCTCCCATATATATCTTTCGTCCGATTTAGCCCTTTAGTCCTATAGAAGCTGTATTTTACATCCAATCGTTTTGAAATTTAGAATGGTAGAGTTTCTTGATCCATGGACTAACATTGCCGAATTTGAAGAAAATCGGTTAAGATTTAGCTATAGCTCCCATATATATGTTTCGTCCGATTTTGCTCTTTAGTCCTGTAGAAGCTGTATTTTACATCCAATCATTTTGAAATTTAGAATGGTAGAGTTTCTTGATCCATGAACCAACACTACCGAATTTGAAGAAAATCGGTTAAGATTTAGCTATAGCTCCCATATATATGTTTCGTCCGATTTGGCCCTTTAGTTCTATAGAAGCTGTATTTTACATTCAATCGTTTTGAAATTTAGAATGGTAGAGTTTCTTGATCCATGAACCAACACTACCGAATTTGAAGAAAATCGGTTAAGATTTAGCTATAGCTCCCATATATATGTTTCATCCGATTTGGCCCTTTAGTCCTGTAGAAGCTGTATTTTACATCCAATCGTTTTGAAATTTAGAATGGTAGAGTTTCTTGATCCATGTCAAATGTCAAAGAATAAAAGCTTCAAAAGTGACAGCTACCGAAATACCGGATGATTCAAAATAACACCTCTTGTTGGAAAACCCTGTATTTAATATTTCCCCAAAAAAAAGTTTTTTGTTGGCACGAAAAAATCCATAAAAAATAGAAAATAAAATCGCAAAAAATTGTTGTTCCATCCAACAAGGCCTATTTAAAGGAAATCCATGGATAACTGTAGAAATTATAGAACTTTTGGTAGAAATCCGAGGCCACATTTTGTAGTTATCAAAATCTCGAATTTGAACGGCTTTTTATTATTTTTAACTCATTTGAATGAAAAAGAGAAAAAAATAGATAACATTGTTCGATAATTTTTGAGTTATCGAAATTTCAAAAGCCACTACGCCGTGTCAATTTTTTACTGTTTCGGCCAGGGCAAAGATTTTCTCCTCTGAGCTATGTCCAAATACGAACAAATACGCGGACCAAAGTGTATTTGCGTGGAATCGCTTAATATGGAAGTTATAGATTACTGATTCATTTCTTGAATAATAAAAGTTAACAAAATTATCGAGTTTTTGGATAGTTTTATAATTTACGATTTTGAGTCCGTTAAAACGAAAAACGCGGTCTGTGTGGAATCGATAACCATGGGGGTTGTCGGCTATAAAGGCAGTTATCGACAACTAAAAAAGTTGTTGAGTTTTTAGTTATTAAAATAAGGGAAAAAGTTATCGATTTTTCTTTTTTTTTCAACTTTTAATTTTCAATTAATGCAGTTGACGATAACTAAAAAGTTTTCGAATATTGATGTGATTTGTTCTTCTAATTTACGATTTGGAGCCCGCCCATTAACAAAATTATCGAGTTTTTGGATAGTTTTATAATTTACGATTTTGAGTCCGTTAAACAATGGGGGTTGTCGGCTATAAAGGCAGTTATCGACAACTAAAAAAGTTGTAGATTTTTTAGTTTTTAAAATAAGGGAAAAGGTTATCGATTTTTCTTTTTTTTAACTTTTAATTTTCAATTAATGCAGTTGACAATAACTAAAAAGTTTTCGAATATTGATGTGATTTGTTCTTCTAATTTACGATTTGGAGCCCAGTGGCACGAAAAACGAGCACCAAAGTTTCTGCGATTTATCGTTTGCCAAGGAAGTTATTGATAACTACAAAAATTGTCGATTTTTTCTTCTAACTTTCGATTAGTACAGTTATCGATAATTAAAAATAGTTATCGACCATTTTTTTAGTTTTTTTCTACTAATTTATGATTTTGAGTCCATTGGGACGAAAAACACTCACCAAAGTGTCGTTTGCATGGAATCGATAACTATGGAAGTTATCGATTACTAAGACAGTTATCTATAACTTAAAATTTATCGAATTTTGTATCTTTCTTTAAATTTTCGATAAATGTAGTTATCGATAACTAAAAAAGTAATCAAATATTTTTTAATTTGTTTCTCCTAATTTACTATTTTAAGCCCATTGGAACGATCAATGCGAACCAAAGTGACTGTGAATGGAATCGATAACTATGGGAATTATCGATAACAAAAAAGTTATAGATTTTTTATTTTCGAGGAAAAAGTTGTCGATTTTTTATTTTTTGTTCTAATTTACGATTTTGAAACCACTGGAACAAACCACGCGGACTATCGTCGGTGCATTGTCTCAATATCTATGGGAATTGTCAATTACCAAGGAAGCTATCAATAATAAAAAAATTACCGATTTTTCAAATATTTTTTCTAAAAATTTCCGATATCTAAAATTTATGGAATATTCTTTGATTTTTCTTCTTATTTACGTTTTTGAGGTCACTAAACGAAAAACGCGGACCAAAGTGTCTGCGTGGAATCGATAAATACGGTAGTTAGCGATTACTAAGGCACTTATTGATATCTGAAAAGTTATCGAGTTTTGTAACCAAAAAAGTTTTCGAATATTCTTAAATTTGTGTCTTCTAGTTTACGATTTTGAGTCCGTTGGAACAAAAAAACGCAGATCAAAGAGTCTTTGTATGGAATCGATAACTATGGAAGTTATGGACAACAAAAAAGTTACCTACATATTTATTTCATTGCCTTTTTTCTTTAATATTTTTTACTAAGACAATTAACGACAACAAAAAAAGTTCTCGATTTTTTTTATATTGTTTCCGATTTTGTTCGTCTAATTTTAGATTAATATAGTTAACTAAACTCGATAACTAAAATGTTTTCGAATATTTTTTTTTAATTTTCTTCTAATTTGCGATTTTGAGCCCATTGAAACGAAAAACGCCCACCAAAATGTCTTTGCGTTGAATCGATAACTATGGGAGCTATAGATTACTAAGGCAGTTATCTATACATAACAAAAAAAAATCGAATTACTTGCTTTCATTAAATTTTCGATTAATGCAGTCATCGATAACTAAAAAGTTCTAGTATGTTGTGATTTTTTTCTTCTAATTTATGATTTTGATGGAAACTTTGCATGGAATTGGTAACTATGGTAGATTTCGACTACTAAGGCAATAATCGATGACTAAAAATTTTATCGAAATTTTTAATTTGTTTCTTTTAATTTTAGATTAATGCAGTTCACGATAACTAAAATGTTATTGAATATTTTTTGATTTTTTCTCCTAATTTACGATTTAGAGCCCACTGGAACGAAAATCGCGCACCAAAGTGTCTGCGTTTTATCGATTACTAAGGATTTATCGATAACTACTAAAGTTATCGATTTTTCTTATAATTTTTGAATAACACAGTTATCGATAATTAAAAAAGTTATCGAATATATGTTTCTTTTTCTACTAATTTACGATTTTGAGTCAAGCGTGGAATTGATAACTATGAAAGTTATCGAAAAAAAGGTAAAATAGTTTTTTCTCTAATTGCTTGCTTTCGAAAACTAAAAAAAGTTTTCGATTTTTCTTATAATTTTCCATTAATACAGTTATCAATAATTAAAAAGTTATCGATTATTTTTTTATTTTTTCTACTAATTTACGATTTTGAGTCTTGGCGTAGAAAATATAGCTAATTATAACCAGTAAGGAAAGGCTAAAGTCGGGCGGGGCCGACTATGTAATACCCTACACCACTCTCGTAATATTGAATAACTCTGAAATATCAATTTTGTAGTTCATGTATAAATTGTTTATTCTTAATTTCAAAACGATTGGATGTAAAATACAGCTTCTATAGAACTAAAGGGCCAAATCGGACGAAACATATATATGGGAGCTATAGCTAAATCTTAACCGATTTTCTTCAAATTCGGTAGTGTTGGTTCATGGATCAAGAAACTCTACCAGTCTAAATTTCAAAATTATTGGATGTAAAATACAGCTTCTTCAGGACTAAAGAGCAAAATCGGACGAAACATATATATGGGAGCTATAGCTAAATCTTAACCGATTTTCTTCAAATTCGGCAATGTTGGTTCATGGATCAAGAAACTCTACCTTTCTAAATTTCAAAACGATTGGATGTAAAATACAGCTTTTATAGGACTAAAGGTCCAAATCAGACGAAACATATATATGGGAGCTATAGCTAAATCTTAACCGATTTTCTTCAAATTCGGCAGTGTTGGTTCATGGATCAAGAAACTTTACCATTCTAAATTTCAAAATGATTGGATGTAAAATACAGCTTCTACAGGACTAAAGAGCAAAATCGGACGAAACCTATAAATATATATGGGAGCTATAGCTAAATCTTAACCGATTTTCTTCAAATTCGGCAATGTTGGTTCATGGATCAAGAAACTCTACTATTCTAAATATCAAAACGATTGGATGTAAAATACAGCTTCTTCAGGACTAAAGAGCAAAATCGGACGAAACATATATATGGGAGCTATAGCTAAATCTTAACCGATTTTCTTCAAATTCGGCAATGTTGGTTCATGGTTCAAGAAACTCTACCTTTCTAAATTTCAAAACGATTGGATGTAAAATACAGCTTTTATAGGACTAAAGAGCAAAATCGGACGAAACATATATATGGGAGCTATAGCTAAATCTTAACCGATTTTCTTCAAACTCGGCAATGTTGGTTCATGGTTCAAGAAACCTTTCTAAATTTCAAAACGATTGGATGTAAAATACAGCTATTATAGGACTAAAGGGCCAAATCGGACGAAACATATATATGGGAGCTATAGCCAAATCTTAACCGATTTGCTTCAAATTCGGCAATGTTGGTTCATGGATCAAGGAACTCTACCATTCTAAATTTCACAACGATTGGATGTAAAATACAGCTTCTATAGGACTAAAGAGCAAAATCGGACGAAACATATAAATATATATATGGGAGCTATAGCTAAATCTTAACCGATTTTCTTCAAATTCGGCAATGTTGGTTCATGGATCAAGAAACTCTACTATTCTAAATATCAAAACGATTGGATGTAAAATACAGCTTCTTCAGGACTAAAGAGCAAAATCGGACGAAACATATATATGGGAGCTATAGCTAAATCTTAACCGATTTGCTTCAAATTCGGCAATGTTGGTTCATGGATCAAGGAACTCTACCATTCTAAATTTCACAACGATTGGATGTAAAATACAGCTTCTATAGGACTAAAGGGCCAAATCGGACGAAACATATATATGGGAGCTATAGCTAAATCTTAACCGATTTTCTTCAAATTCGGTAGTGTTGGTTCATGGATCAAGAAACTCTACCATTCTAAATTTCAAAATTATTGGATGTAAAATACAGCTTCTTCAGGACTAAAGAGCAAAATCGGACGAAACATATATATGGGAGCTATAGCTAAATCTTAACCGATTTTCTTCAAATTCGACAATGTTGGTTCATGGATCAAGAAACTCTACCTTTCTAAATTTCAAAACGATTGGATGTAAAATACAGCTTTTATAGGACTAAAGGTCCAAATCAGACGAAACATATATATGGGAGCTATAGCTAAATCTTAACCGATTTTCTTCAAATTCGTTAGTGTTGGTTCATGGATCAAGAAACTTTACCATTCTAAATTTCAAAATGATTGGATGTAAAATACAGCTTCTACAGGACTAAAGAGCAAAATCGGACGAAACCTATAAATATATATGGGAGCTATAGCTAAATCTTAACCGATTTTCTTCAAATTCGGCAATGTTGGTTCATGGATCAAGAAACTCTACTATTCTAAATATCAAAACGATTGGATGTAAAATACAGCTTCTTCAGGACTAAAGAGCAAAATCGGACGAAACATATATATGGGAGCTATAGCTAAATCTTAACCGATTTTCTTCAAATTCGGCAATGTTGGTTCATGGTTCAAGAAACTCTACCTTTCTAAATTTCAAAACGATTGGATGTAAAATACAGCTTTTATAGGACTAAAGAGCAAAATCGGACGAAACATATATATGGGAGCTATAGCTAAATCTTAACCGATTTTCTTCAAATTCGGCAATGTTGGTTCATGGTTCAAGAAACCTTTCTAAATTTCAAAACGATTGGATGTAAAATACAGCTTTTATAGGACTAAAGGGCCAAATCGGACGAAACATATATATGGGAGCTATAGCTAAATCTTAACCGATTTTCTTCAAATTCGGCAATGTTGGTTCATGGTTCAAGAAACTCTACCTTTCTAAATTTCAAAACGATTGGATGTAAAATACAGCTTTTATAGGACTAAAGAGCAAAATCGGACGAAACATATATATGGGAGCTATAGCTAAATCTTAACCGATTTTCTTCAAATTCGGCAATGTTGGTTCATGGTTCAAGAAACCTTTCTAAATTGCAAAACGATTGGATGTAAAATACAGCTTTTATAGGACTAAAGGGCCAAATCGGACGAAACATATATATGGGAGCTATAGCTAAATCTTAACCGATTTGCTTCAAATTCGACAATGTTGGTTCATGGATCAAGGAACTCTACCATTCTAAATTTCACAACGATTGGATGTAAAATACAGCTTCTATAGGACTAAAGGGCCAAATCGGACGAAATATATATATGGGAGCTATATCTAAATCTGAACCGATTTCAACCAAATTCAATAGCGATCTTAACAGCTGCGAAATAATCTAAACTGCAAAATTTCAGAACGATCGGAGTGAAATTGCGACCTGAAGTCGACGAACAACTTTACATGGACAGACGGACGGACGGACGGACAGACATGCTTAAATCGACTCAGCTAGTGATTCTGAGTCGATCGGTATACTTCAAGGTGGGTCTAGCTGTGTTATTTTCAGGTGTTACAAACATCTGGCGTGAAACAAACTTATAATACCCTGTACCACAGTGTGGTGTAGGGTATAAAAATTATGGAATTTAATTGTTCGTTGTTTCGAACTTCAACGTCCTTTAACTAAATGAGATATCGATAAGATGCCCCTTAATTTGTCTTCTTATTTTGAGTTGCTCAATCCAAATGGCCATCCATCCAATGATATTACAATACTCTCCCCGAATAACTGTATAATCTCGAAATAGAGAACATGTTGTAAAATATCGAAAGAATAATAATTTATCGGAGTGGAATTGATCTGTCCTGTACTGCTTAACATCTTTTTATCGATATTTCTCATAAAATGTTAACTTATTTATAGAAAATGTTTTTTTTTATTTCTAAAAACTCCTTTACTGGAAAACTGGTTGTAAATGATAATTAAGTCACAAATTTCCTCTCAATCCTACAAATAAAATAAATTTTTAAGTGATTTAACTGCCAGTATTGTGTTTATACGCTGTGAAATACACACATAGTTTAGTCATCCTGTCTAAAATCAAGGTAAACTCTAGATAGCTTAACTGACTAATAAATCGATTGGCAATTGTTCTCTTCACTCTCGTCCTCTCTCTCAACGATGGTTATTAAGAGAGTAGAATTTGAAGATCCAATTATTTCCCCATCGTATTTAGGCTTAAATAATTCTCTTAAAATCCCATTAATAATGGTTCTCCTATATAGGAGTACTACAATTTAATCCAAAAATAAGTTACACACGTTTCGGAACTAAGATACCTGTTTCCTCAAATAAGTTAAGATAATAAGAACTGCCAAATCATGGCGGAAAGTGAATTCATTGACTGTCGCCGCTCAATGTGAATCACATGAACCTTCATAGGAAATAAAAAAAAAAAAAACAAAAAACTAATCAATGAATGTGAAATCCCAAAATATCGTCTGACAATTGGACTGACCGGCTACAATCTTTTTCTGATATTAGCAAAATATTCTTAATTTAGTGTATGTCAAATTCGTGGAAATCAATTTTACTGTCGAAAAAACAAGTCTGCATAATCGTAATTGAAGACGAATGAAGATAATGCTTCCAACGACATATCGAGAGTGCGTATGAAGTGATAAGAAAATAAATTCTGGAATACCCAGAGAAAACATTTTCCTTATTTGTTGATTTTTTAATAATACGTATATAAACAATTAATCAGAAACCCAAATTAATAAAAAAATGTGATTTGCTATACATTTCCAAAGAAAAATATAGTTGAATAGAAATTTTGCATTCAGTTACTTTTTAAAACTGAGCGAAGAACGATTGAAATTGCAAAATATAATTTATAACAAATCCTTTCTATTTTCCTATCTCTTCAACAGAAGATTTACTCCTGAACTTAGAATGTTCATTTCGATAAATATGTTATCGAAATTTTAATTCAAATTTTAAAAGGATTGGCAAAATTAACATTAGTTTATTTCTATACTGCCAATAGAAACCGTTTTCCTGCGTCCAAAAAGTAATCAAACAATATAACCACATATAAAAATCCCCTAAAAACTTAAGTTAACATTTTGATAACACTAAAATAAAAGCGTACTGAAAATCAATGAATTTTTCGTAAAGTTTAAGATTTCGGCAATGATTTCGAGCCAAAGACAATCGCTATAAAAATAAGAAGGTTTTATAGTTAATTTAAAGACGTGAATAGTATTTGTTTTGGGGATGCATTTCATAGAATTAAGAATTTTGGGTAATAAAACTAATTAAGTTTGGTCTTAAAATAAGCACATTTTTGCGTAAAATATCATATAATTTAAAACATTATCGTAATAAAATTTAAAATGTTTGTCCTTTAAAATGTTTGTCCTTGATATAAGAATATACTGGTAATTAATTTAAGGCATACATGAATTTAAATACAGTTTTTTTTTAAATATGTATGGAAAATTCGTTACATTATATTGATTATAATGTTACTCTTTTAAATGGATCATTTTCTTTGAAATCATTTACTATTCATAGAAAATTCAATAACACAACACTTTATCTTTCTAAAAAAATATTTTATTTGTTATATTTTATATTGGAAAATACAAAAAAAATATAAAATATTTGAAATATTTAGTCACTCTTCTACGACACAAATTCTCATAATAGATCCATACAAAATTTGCTGTACTAAAAGTTAAAAAAAATATTTATGTAAGATATTATTAATAATAGAAACTTATTGAAAGTGGCGAAAGTGACATTTTTCATATAAATTGAGTTATCAAAAATAATTTTCTCAAAAAAAATCAATCGTGACTTAGATTTTAAAATCGTAAGTTTTGTTAGCAAACAAAACTACAAAAACTTATTAAAAATTACTTCTGTAAAACAAAAGCTAATGCTGCTTATGACATTCTTAACCCTGGTGTTAGATTAGCAAATCTGTACGAATCCTAGATTAAGAGTCCATTTGGTCAACATTACATTTTTCATATAAAATGAATATGGAAGACAATATTTTATATTTATTTTTTTTCAATACTTCGTGAAAAGAAAGCAGCTTATTTACAATTATTTTTGAGCAAATACGCTTATTATTCTGATTTTAGTAAAACAAAAATATTCCTTGGACAAAATTATAAGGCAATATATGTATATACATACATATATTACCGTTTATAAAGGAAACGATACAAAAATTGGACCAAATGGGCCTAACCTAACAGCAGGTTTAATTATGAAGTACTTATGAAGCAAGTATGAACACGAAATCAAGGAAAAATTTAAACTAAAATTAAAAAAAGGAAAAAATCTTTTTAAATAAATTATATTTGGAAAACTTTTTAACAATAACTTTGTTTGTGTGAAAACACGTATTTTATATGTGAACGTCAGTTCGCAAATATATTTTGTTCTAATACATTAATATATGCGTTCCAAATTAAATTTCTTGATTTTCAAATAAAATATATTTGTTCAGAAATACATAATACTTACAAATATTGTTTCCAAATCAATTTCCTTTCAATTCAAACATTCCCATGTAGGTGTATGCTCACTTATTTTTTGCAAGTTATAAATGGCATTCAGCACTGCATTTTTCATATATCCATCACATTTATCTTCAAATATTGCGCGATCTAAAATTAAAATAATTAAATTTTTTCTGAAAATCAATGAAATAAAATTATCTATAAACAAAAAAAATGCAAATAAATTTTTTCATATCACAATTGGAAAACGCTGAAAACTAAGGGAAATATTTCAACCGTTCATATATTACGTTGAAATATTTTGTAAAATTTGCCACTCTTCTCACAAAAGACCCATTCTAAAATTGTTTTGCTAAAAAAATTCAAAAAGATAGTTATATGTATAACATATTATTAATAATAAATTTCTATATTGCCACAAATAATTTTACATTTCTGCATTATGCGCTGGTATTTTTAATAAATAAATACTTTCAATTAAAATGTGCTTTGTTAATTTTGTAATTGCCAATAAGATGTTTATTTCAGGATAATAATATTATTTTTCACGTACCTAAACATTTTCCCATTGTCTCTTTCAGTATTACAAAATCTATTACTCACATTTTTATCATCCATTTGGCACAAATCTCTTCACAGGACTTACAAACAAGATCTCCTTCAAAAACGCATGTACATACATCGCAATAAATAATATACAGCAAAAATAACTTTGACACACGCACTCCCTTATCACAGAGATCGATGGTGACGGTATAACCACATGCATACACACATGTACACGACGGTTTCATTTGTTGTTGTTGCTATGCTTTAGCAAAAATAACTGTTAACAGCCCATATACTTACAGCACGTATACTTACATATTCACAGCAATCAAATTTTTTCACAATCCGCGTCCCGAAAACAGACAACCGTTTCCTTCCATCGCTTGTAAATAACTGACGATTTAAAAGAAAACGAACAACAGAACTGTTCTCTATTTTCTCTTCTAGCATTCCATAACAATTATTGATTCACACATTACCAAACAAAACTGATTCTCCGAGCGAGAGAGGGAGGGAGAGATTGTATAATTCTCTCCTATGTATTCTTAAAAATAATGACAATAGTCATAAAATTTATTACCAAGACAGCCTTTCCTTTAAGGGGAGCATAGCCTTTAATTTATTTCTCAAATATCTCATACTGTTAATTAAGTCCGATTCGGCATTAAAACTATGACATGTCTACGTCGTAGTGTTAATGTAGAAAATCCTTAAAAGTATTGAAATATTACTTAAAATAATGCGGATTGTCACAAAATAATGATTTTTTTCTTTAATTTAAATGCGTACATTTAAAGAAGCGCGTACACAAAACTAATGATTAGATAGACATTAATTCAAATTCAAAAAACTTTATATTAAGGAAAATTTCGTAAAAAACGTGTAAATTTTCATTATTTTAATGAAAATTGTCATTGAATTGATGCCGAGGTAGCATACTTAATATAAGAATGTGTCATCATTAGTTTTATTACTATTTTTTTTTCAGTGAAACATTAATCTAAATTCTCAATTCATTCTCAATGTGGATACAATGGCTTTTAATCTCGATCGGTGAACTCTGATGAATGATCCACCAATCACCTGCTCAATGACCCTTCTGAGGATTAATGTATTTAATCGGAGATCACTGACTTCTGGCGGTGGCTTTCAAGTGGGATCAATGACTTTTTCCAGTGGTTCATTGATTTGAAAACTGAGTTCAATGAGAAAACAGTGCTCTTACAATCGGTATGCACGTCCTTCAATCATGCCCCAAAGACGTTTGAGAGTTCAATGACTCTTCTTTCATTGTCAAGGAACTTTGGGAGTCTTAATTTGGATTTTATTCCGATGACAATAAACCTTGGAAGGACAGATGTCCTTTTACAAGGTCATAACCTCTGAATGACCGACATTAAGAACCTTATTAAAATGAATGATCCCTGACCTTTGTAGCAAGGACTATTAATCGGGGTTCTATGATTCTACCAAATGTGTCAAGGATCAATACGGGTCTGTTCTGTAGCAAGGTGATTTGAAATCACGGTGATTTTAAAATCACCGGCGACTTACAATCACTGTTGGAGTTCGAAATCGCCCGGTTTATTATTCATTGCCTCCCAAAAAAGATTGTTCGAAATATGTTTGGGTGATTTCGAACTCCAAAAGTGATGTTAAGTCGCCGGTGATTTTAAAATCACCGTGATTTCAAATCGCCGTGATTACAGAACAGACCCGATAATCAGGCATAAGCTACCTTTCATAGGGTTAATGACTTTATGTATTTTTAATCCGACGACAACAATAACCTTTGAATGGATCGATCACTTCAAGCAATTATCATGAACTCTGCTATAGGTGAATGACCCATAATTCCCTGGTCAGTGAGCCTTCTGAAGGTTATTGTAATGGCCTTCATGTGGTATTATTGCCTTTTCCTAGTGGTCCATTAATTTTAATCCGGTGTGTGCACTTTAAAAACATAAGTTCAATGAGATTTGAAGTAAGGCTTGAATCAGGGGCCACTGACTTTTGAGAGGAGTCAATGATTCTCAATTCATTGTCAAAGAACTTAGGTAGGATACAATGACTTTTGTTGCACGGATCATTAACCTCTGTTGGAGATGAATGATCCCCATTAATAATCATTTTCAGAGTGAGGGAATTAAGCTGAAGAAAATGTCATTGATCCCTGACATTCGGTGCAATAGCTTCTAATACTATCTGATGTACACTTCAACTACAGATTAGATAACCCAATTGTTCGTCTATTATATTATATAGTATTATGCCCGATTGGACGTCTACTGCAGAGTATATGGCCCAATCGGTCGTATACTGAAGAGTAGATGACTCAATTGTTCATCTACTGTAGAGTAGACGGCTCAATTGGTCGTCTACTGTAAAGTAGATGACCCTATTGATCGTCTACTATAGAGTAGATGGCATAATTTGTCGTCTACTATAGATTAGATGGCCCAATTGGTCGTCTACTGTAAAGTAGATGACCCAATTGGTCGTTTACTATAGAGTAGATGACATAGTTGTTCTTCTGTTATAGCTTAGATGATCAAATTGATCGTCTACTATAGAGTAGGTGACCCAAATTGGTCGTCGCCTCTTTAAACTCAAGATCAATGGTCATTTGTAGTAATTGTCGACTTTTAAGTCCATAGATAATGACACTTAAGTCATTCTCAATAGCCATTAGGATAATTGAATACGACCTCTGAGGTCTTTCTCTATAATTATACTAGAATCGACCTATGAGGTCTTCATATATACTAGAGGTCGACTCTAGTATAGATGAACCCTCAGAGGTCGACTCTAGTACAGAGGAAGACCTCTGAGGTCGACTGTAGTATAGAGGAAGACCTCTGAGGTCGACTGTAGTATAGAGGAAGACCTCTGAGGTCGACTCTAGTATAGGGGAAGATCTCAGAGGTCGACCCTAGTATAGGCGAAAACCTCTGAGGTCGGCTCTAATATAGACTATAGGATAGAGGAAGACCTCAGATGACGACTCTTGTATACTCGTATATGAAGACCTCACAGGTCGATTCTAGTATATAGGTAGACCTCAGAAGTCGACTCTGGTATAGAGGAAGACCCCAGAGGTCGATTCTAGTATAGAGATAGACCTCGGAGGTCGACTCTAGTATAGAAGAAGACCTCAGAGGTCGACTCTACTATAGAGGAGACTCCAGAGGTTGTCTCTAGTATAGAGGAAGACTCCAGAGGTTGTCTCTAGTATAGAGGAAGACTCCATAGGTTGTCTCTAGTATAGAGGAAGACTCCAGAGGTCGTCTCTAGTATAGAGGAAAACTTCTGAGGTCGACTCTAATATAGACTATAGGATAGAGGAAGACCTCAGAGGTCGACCCTAGTATAGAGGAAAACCTCTGAGGTCGACTCTAGTATAGAGGAAGACCTCAGAGGTCGACTCTAGTATAGAGGAAGACCTCAGAGGTCGACTCTAGTATAGAGGAAGACCTCAGAGGTCGACTCTTGTATAGAGGAAGACCTCAGAGGTCGACTCTAGTATAGAGGAAGACCTCAGAGGTCGACTCTAGTATAGAGGAAGACCTCACAGGTCGACTCTAGTATAGAGGAAGACCTCACAGGTCGACTCTAGTATAGAGGAAGACCTCACAGGTCGACTCTAGTATAGAGGAAGACCTCACAGGTCGACTCTAGTATAGAGGAAGACCTCAGAGGTCGGCTCTAGTATAGAGGAAGACCTCAGAGGTCGACTCTTGTATAGAGGAAGACCTCAGAGGTCGACTCTAGTATAGAGGAAGACCTCAGAGGTCGACTCTTGTATAGAGGAAGACCTCAGAGGTCGACTCTAGTATAGAGGAAGACCTCAGAGGTCGACTCTAGTATAGAGGAAGACCTCAGAGGTCGACTCTAGTATAGAGGAAGACCTCAGAGGTCGACTCTAGTATAGAGGAAGACCTCAGAGGTCGACTCTAGTATAGAGGAAGACCTCAGAGGTCGACTCTTGTATAGAGGAAGACCTCAGAGGTCGACTCTTGTATAGAGGAAGACCTCAGAGGTCGACTCTTGTATAGAGGAAGACCCCAGAGGTCGTATCTACTAGAGAGGAAGACCTCAGAGGTCGATTCTAGTATAGAAGTAGACCTCAGAGGTCGTCTCTGGTATAGAGGTAGACCTCAGAGGTCGACTCTAGTATAGAGGTAGACCTCAGAGGTCGACTCTAGTATAGAGGAAGACCTCAGAGGTCGACTCTAGTATAGAGGAAGACCTCAGAGGTCGACTCTAGTATAGAGGAAGACCTCAGAGGTCGACTCTAGTATAGAGGAAGACCTCAGAGGTCGTCTCTGGTATATAGGAAGACCTCAGAGGTCGTCTCTAGTATAGAGGAAGACCCCAGAGGTCGTCTCTAGTATAGAGGAAGACCCCAGAGGTCGTCTCTAGTATATAGGAAAACCTCAGAGGTCGTCTCTAGTATAGAGGAAGACCCCAGAGGTCGACTCTAGTATAGAGGAAGACCTCAGAGGTCGACTCTTGTATAGAGGAAGACCTCAGAGGTCGACTCTTGTATAGAGGAAGACCCCAGAGGTCGTATCTACTAGAGAGGAAGACCTCAGAGGTCGACTCTAGTATAGAGGAAGACCTCAGAGGTCGACTCTAGTATAGAGGAAGACCTCAGAGGTCGACTCTAGTATAGAGGAAGACCTCAGAGGTCGACTCTAGTATAGAGGAAGACCTCAGAGGTCGACTCTAGTATAGAGGAAGTCCTCAGAGGTCGACTCTAGTATAGAGGAAGACCTCAGAGGTCGACTCTAGTATAGAGGAAGACCTCAGAGGTCGACTCTAGTATAGAGGAAGACCTCGGAGGTCGACTCTAGTATAGAGGAAGACCTCAGAGGTCGACTCTAGTATATAGGAAGACCTCAGAGGTCGTCTCTAGTATATAGGAAGACCTCAGAGGTCGTCTCTAGTATAGAGGAAGACCCCAGAGGTCGCCTCTAGTATATAGGAAAACCTCAGAGGTCGACTCTAGTATAGAGGAAGACCTCAGAGGTCGACTCTAGTATAGAGGAAGACCTCAGAGGTCGACTCTAGTATAGAGGAAGACCTCAGAGGTCGACTCTTGTATAGAGGAAGACCCCAGAGGTCGTATCTACTAGAGAGGAAGACCTCAGAGGTCGACTCTAGTATAGAGGAAGACCTCAGAGGTCGACTCTAGTATAGAGGAAGACCTCAGAGGTCGACTCTAGTATAGAGGAAGACCTCAGAGGTCGACTCTAGTATAGAGGAAGACCTCAGAGGTCGACTCTAGTATAGAGGAAGACCTCAGAGGTCGACTCTAGTATAGAGGAAGACCTCAGAGGTCGACTCTAGTATAGAGGAAGACCTCAGAGGTCGACTCTAGTATAGAGGAAGTCCTCAGAGGTCGACTCTAGTATAGAGGAAGACCTCAGAGGTCGACTCTAGTATAGAGGAAGACCTCAGAGGTCGACTCTAGTATAGAGGAAGACCTCAGAGGTCGACTCTAGTATAGAGGTCGTATCTACTAGAGAGGAAGACCTCAGAGGTCGACTCTAGTATAGAGGAAGACCTCAGAGGTCGACTCTAGTATAGAGGAAGACCTCAGAGGTCGACTCTAGTATAGAGGAAGACCTCAGAGGTCGACTCTAGTATAGAGGAAGACCTCAGAGGTCGACTCTAGTATAGAGGAAGACCTCAGAGGTCGACTCTAGTATAGAGGAAGACCTCAGAGGTCGACTCTAGTATAGAGGAAGACCTCAGAGGTCGACTCTAGTATAGAGGAAGTCCTCAGAGGTCGACTCTAGTATAGAGGAAGACCTCAGAGGTCGACTCTAGTATAGAGGAAGACCTCAGAGGTCGACTCTAGTATAGAGGAAGACCTCAGAGGTCGACTCTAGTATAGAGGAAGACCTCAGAGGTCGACTCTAGTATAGAGGAAGACCTCAGAGGTCGACTCTTGTATAGAGGAAGACCTCAGAGGTCGACTCTAGTATAGAGGAAGACCTCAGAGGTCGACTCTTGTATAGAGGAAGACCTCAGAGGTCGACTCTTGTATAGAGGAAGACCCCAGAGGTCGTATCTACTAGAGAGGAAGACCTCAGAGGTCGATTCTAGTATAGAAGTAGACCTCAGAGGTCGTCTCTGGTATAGAGGTAGACCTCAGAGGTCGACTCTAGTATAGAGGTAGACCTCAGAGGTCGACTCTAGTATAGAGGAAGACCTCAGAGGTCGACTCTAGTATAGAGGAAGACCTCAGAGGTCGACTCTAGTATAGAGGAAGACCTCAGAGGTCGACTCTAGTATAGAGGAAGACCTCAGAGGTCGACTCTAGTATAGAGGAAGACCTCAGAGGTCGACTCTAGTATAGAGGAAGACCTCAGAGGTCGACTCTAGTATAGAGGAAGACCTCAGAGGTCGACTCTAGTATAGAGGAAGACCTCAGAGGTCGACTCTAGTATAGAGGAAGACCTCAGAGGTCGACTCTAGTATAGAGGAAGACCTCAGAGGTCGTCTCTGGTATATAGGAAGACCTCAGAGGTCGTCTCTAGTATAGAGGAAGACCCCAGAGGTCGTCTCTAGTATATAGGAAAACCTCAGAGGTCGTCTCTAGTATAGAGGAAGACCCCAGAGGTCGTATCTACTAGAGAGGAAGACCTCAGAGGTCGATTCTAGTATAGAAGTAGACCTCAGAGGTCGTCTCTGGTATAGAGGTAGACCTCAGAGGTCGACTCTAGTATAGAGGTAGACCTCAGAGGTCGACTCTAGTATAGAGGAAGACCTCAGAGGTCGACTCTAGTATAGAGGAAGACCTCAGAGGTCGACTCTAGTATAGAGGAAGACCTCAGAGGTCGACTCTAGTATAGAGGAAGACCTCAGAGGTCGACTCTAGTATAGAGGAAGACCTCAGAGGTCGACTCTAGTATAGAGGAAGACCTCAGAGGTCGACTCTAGTATAGAGGAAGACCTCAGAGGTCGACTCTAGTATAGAGGACGACCTCAGAGGTCGACTCTAGTATAGAGGAAGACCTCAGAGGTCGACTCTAGTATAGAGGAAGACCTCAGAGGTCGACTCTAGTATAGAGGAAGACCTCAGAGGTCGACTCTAGTATAGAGGAAGTCCTCAGAGGTCGACTCTAGTATAGAGGAAGACCTCAGAGGTCGACTCTAGTATAGAGGAAGACCTCAGAGGTCGACTCTAGTATAGAGGAAGACCTCAGAGGTCGACTCTAGTATAGAGGAAGACCTCAGAGGTCGACTCTAGTATAGAGGAAGACCTCGGAGGTCGACTCTAGTATAGAGGAAGACCTCAGAGGTCGACTCTAGTATATAGGAAGACCTCAGAGGTCGTCTCTAGTATAGAGGAAGACCCCAGAGGTCGCCTCTAGTATATAGGAAAACCTCAGAGGTCGTCTCTAGTATAGAGGAAGACCCCAGAGGTCGTATCTACTAGAGAGGAAGACCTCAGAGGTCGATTCTAGTATAGAAGTAGACCTCAGAGGTCGTCTCTAGTATAGAGGTAGACCTCAGAGGTCGACTCTAGTATAGAGGAAGACCTCAGAGGTCGACTCTAGTATAGAGGAAGACCTCAGAGGTCGACTCTAGTATAGAGGAAGACCTCAGAGGTCGACTCTAGTATAGAGGAAGACCTCAGAGGTCGACTCTAGTATAGAGGAAGACCTCAGAGGTCGACTCAAGTATAGAGGAAGACCTCAGAGGTCGACTCTAGTATAGAGGAAGACCTCAGAGTTCGACTCTAGTATAGAGGAAGACCTCAGAGGTCGACTCTAGTATAGAGGAAGACCTCAGAGGTCGACTCTAGTATAGAGGAAGACCTCAGAGGTCGACTCTAGTATAGAGGAAGACCTCAGAGGTCGACTCTAGTATAGAGGAAGACCTCAGAGGTCGACTCTAGTATAGAGGAAGACCTCAGAGGTCGACTCTAGTATAGAGGAAGACCTCAGAGGTCGACTCTAGTATAGAGGAAGACCTCACAGGTCGACTCTAGTATAGAGGAAGACCTCAGAGGTCGACTCTAGTATAGAGGAAGACCTCAGAGGTCGACTCTAGTATAGAGGAAGACCTCAGAGGTCGACTCTAGTATAGAGGAAGACCTCAGAGGTCGACTCTAGTATAGAGGAAGACCTCAGAGGTCGACTCTAGTATAGAGGAAGACCTCAGAGGTCGACTCTAGTATAGAGGAAGACCTCAGAGGTCGACTCTAGTATAGAGGAAGACCTCAGAGTCGACTCTAGTATACTTATAGATGAAGACCCCTGAGGTCGACTCTAGTATACCTATAGATGAAGACATCAGTGGTCGACGATAGTATAGAGGAACCCTCAGAGGTCGACTCTAGTATAGAGGAAGACCTCAGATGTCGACTCTTGTATATATGAAGACCTCACAAGTCGACTCTAGTATAGAGGAAGACCTCAGTATTCATCTATATGTATGCTAGGGTCGACCTCTGGGGTCTTCATCTATTAGTATGCTAGAGTCGACCTCTGGGGTCTTCATCTATAAGTATACTAGAGTCGACCTCTGGAGTCTTTCTCTATAGTATAGTCCACCTCTGAGGTCTTCCTCTATACTAGAGTCGACGTCTGAGGTCTTCCTCTATACTAGAGTCGACTTGTGAGGTCTTCATTTATACAAGAGTCGACATCTGAGGTCTTCCTCTATACTAGAGTCGACCTCTGAGGTCTTCCTCCATACTAGAGTCGAATTGTGAGGTCTTCCTCCATACTAGAGTCGAATTGTGAGGTCTTCCTCCATACTAGAGTCGAATTGTGAGGTCTTCCTCTATCCTATAGTCTATATTAGAATCGACCTCAGAGGTTTTCCTCTACACTAGAGAGGTTTTCCTCTACACTAGGTCTTCCTCTATACTAGAGTCGACCTCTGAGGTCTTCCTCTATACTAGAGTCGACCTCTGAGGTCTTCCTTTATACTAGAGTCGACCTCTGAGGTCTTCATCTATAAGTATACGAAAGTCGACCTCTGAGGTCTTCATCTATAAGTATACTAGAGTCGACCTCTGAGGTCATCCTCTATACTGGAGTTTACCTCTGAGGTCATCCTCTATACTGGAGTCGACCATTGAGGTCTTCCTCTATACTAGAGTCGACCTCTGAGCTCTTCCTCTACACTAGAATCGACCTCTGAGGTCTACCTCTATACTAGAATCGACCTCTGAGGTCGGTTTTATTTAAACATTTATCACTTTTTAACATATTTTCTTTATTTAGTTACTCAAAATATTAATGAAACGGCGGTATAATTAAATGTAGATTACAAATTAACTTTAAACCGATCTAAGTTACATTTCTGTTGCAAACAAGTTAAAGCAGATTCAAATGACAGTTTATTGGCTATGGAATAGTTTATATATTTTAAAAATATATTTTATTATATATGTATTTTATATAAAACATTTTTTCAGGTTTTGTTTGTTTCTCACGATATGTACTCTTATAAAATAGAAAAAGAAACGGAGAGGAAATCATGATCCGACCATAAAGAAGCTGCTGCATTTGAGGTTAAGTCGGTAGATTTCGATTTAGTTGAACTTGCGGTTAAACCTGAAGTTGTCGTTGTTGTTGTAGTCGAACTACCATTTGAGTCTGCAGTTTGCTTTACAGTTGTAGTTGTCGAAGAACATTCATTTGGATCTCAACTTGTAGTTGAACTCATGTTGTCTGAGGAACTTGAAGCTGTAGTAGTTGTGGTTGCAGTGGAAGTATCTGCGGATACTGCGGTTGTTGAATTGGCACAAGCGGCATATGTTACCACAGTGTTAACACAAAGCTGAGACATTTCATCAAAATATTCACCACTTGGACATTGAGCTTTTGCAATTTCTTTTCCATACTGACATAGGGAAAATCCGGTACAACCATCACCTTCGATATTTGCCATTTGTATGAAATCCTGACCCATGGTAACACAACGATTAAAGGGACAATTAATGCTGGTTCGTGCCAGACACTGGCCACCATTGGCGGAATCAAAGAAACGATCTACGGGACAGTTGCCGTGTATCAATTGAAAATCGCCATCACTCTGGGCTGAACAGTAGTAATAACCATCACAGCTTACACCATCCGATATGAATACCCCACCTTCAGTACATTTAATTTCCGCCGGTATATTTTGATCCGGGTCATTGTGATCGACACAATCCACATTCTTGGGATAGTCACATCCTCCGCTGAAGGCATCAAAATAAAAACCACTAGGACAAGTACCATTTAGTAATTGCGAGTGCCAACAGGTCTGATATGCAGAGCATGAGTTGGGCGATTTAATGAACACTCCCTCGGGTACTATATTACAATAGTCCCCCGGCAGCATGGTGATCTCACAGGGATAATTGCGTACACAATTACTTGTATCTGGGTTATAATTTAAACCGTCCGAGCAGGTACCTCGAGATCCCACTCCATTGATGCAATAATAGTAGCCATTGCATGAATATGGATCGGCCACAAAGCCTTGGCTTTGACCTTTCTTGGCGCACGGATCACTTGATAGACAGGTTATGGTAGCAGGATCTACGCATGTTCCGGTATTTCGATCAAAAAATTGATCACCACAAGAACCCGAAGTACTGGTATCATTCATGCAAACGATGTAGACATTGCAGTAGCGGGGATCCTTGATTTTGGTTCCATTAGCTATTAAAGGGCATATCTCATCGGGATTGAAGTCATCATCGGCTTGGCCAACGGTTTGGTTAATTAAAAGAACGAATAACAACAAAAATGTGGTGGTACAAGTGGCTCTGGCAATGTTGGGTTTGACTGAAATTAAAAAAAAACATTTTAGCTTTAGTTTAAGATCATTTTTATGGATATGTGGTCTCTAGGAAACAGCGCTAGAATCTCATATTCAATTTCAATTAGGGAATTTCTCTAAATGGTTTTATATAATATCTCTGGATGTTAGATTATTTGCTGAACATATCTTGCCAATCCGTAAATGAGGGATGATAGGACTAAAATCTCCTAACTCGATGTGCTGAATGCCAAAAAAGAGTGGGAATTATTTTACCCCCACAGGGAATGCTAAATGCCAAACAACGAAATGGTCGGTTATTGACTTAATGATATGTATTTATTCCCGGACGAGTGTCTTTAGGCTATGATTAATGACACATGCAACAGTAGGTGAGGTTAGCTTGAAACAGAGAAGACGTTTTACGGTCTCATAGCCATGGACGACACTGAAGTCAGTGGATCGATCTGTTGTGCGCTCCTTATTTATCGGATCGTTACACGAATTTCTCTCACGATCTTTCAGTCAAATCCTCTGATATGAGTCAGATCGGTCAATGTGATGTACCCGAAGTATCGGGTTCAAGCATGTGCGAAAACTGGACAATGACAATATTCCATCGCTTCGATCTCATCCTGCAAGTCTGGCATTAGAACTTCAATCCTCTATCAATGTTCTCTAGTTCAGCGCTAATGGCCTCTAAACCGTGATCCTTGATGTTTGCCTGAATTTAATGATCGAATCGCCCCAGTAGGCGAGTTGGCAGCATACTCGCCTATGAGTTTGGAGGTCGTTGGTTCGATTCCCACCAGAGGCTCTGGTCTGTCGCTACAAACATTTAGCCATATGGTCTTTGTAACCCGGCCTTTCCCTGGACCTTTAAATTTAAATATAAATTTACATTGCGTTGTAATTCATATAAATAAATAATCAGTGGTCAAAACTTTATCGACTAACGACCGTTTATCCTATAGTTAGAGCCAACCTAAAGTTATAGCTGTCAAATTGTATGAAATTTTTATTTTTTAACTGTGAATTAGCTCTATCCGGAGGTTGTGAAATTGGGGGTAAGTGTTGTCGATTGAATTTTGTACCAACATTTATATTTCCTCCCTGTTATGACATTTTAAAATAAAACATTTAAACAGTAAGCAATTCTGGACTCAGTACCTAAAGTCGGTTTTAATATTTTTTTTTTTTCAGCTTGTCACAAATTGTCTGGAAACTGTCTAACTGAATTCGAGGACTAACCTCAATTGTCGCAGATCTCTTAGAGAGATGGGTGAAAAGTTCAAGCATGTAAGATAGTCCAAACCATGAACTATCTTACATGCTCCAGGTGAACTGGAATATGTGGTCATCCCTCTGTGACATTTCTTTTTGAAAGATAATGCCCTTATGGCAACAAATAACAGGTTGGCACCAGCAGGAACCGCTTTTATTCCAAGCTGATGTTCGCCTGCTGTCATTATCGAGAACGGACGTCTCACTTGGAGGGTTTGTCTTGACGGATCACTGCCTCATTTGGCGGCACACAGAGACACTAATGGTTTTGTCAAACCACTTGCAGAATCTGAGGGGCGAAGAGAAGAAGGAATCAATAGAACTCTTTCTTAGTGTGGGCTCCGCTCTCTCTAGAAGAGGACGGGCTGTCTGCTTTTGCGAGCCAGTAATCTTGACTGATGTTAACATCCGCAAACTTTGGACTGATCACTGTCATATTGGACAGCATGCTGGGAGACTAATGATTTTGCCAAATGACTTGCAAAAGCTGCTTTGCGAATATGAGGAGGTATCAATAGAACTACTTCTGTGTCTGGGCTTAGATTTCTCTAGGAGACGACGGGCTGAGCTCTTTGGCGAGTTAGCTAACATGACTGATGTTAACATCCGCAAACTCTGGAGCTTACTGAAGCAGATCTCTTAGAGGAAGGGGTAAAAGTTCAAAGTTTCCTCTGATACTGAAACTGGGACCACAAACTCATTTTGAAATATAATGCCCTTATGGCAACAAATAACAGGTGGGTACTGCTGTGCAACGAGAATGAGGAATCAATAGTTCTATTGTTCTATTTTCTGTGTGAGCTCCGCTGCCCTCTTTTGCGAGCTAGTAAACTTGACTCATGTTAACATCCGCAAACTCTGGATCTTACTGAACTAATCCTCTATATAGAGCCAATAACTATACTAGAGTCAACCTCTGAGGTCTTCCTCTATACTAGAGTCGACCTCTGAGGTCTTCCTCTATACTAGAGTCGACCTCTGAGGTCTTCCTCTATACTAGAGTCGACAGGTCTTCCTCTATACTAGAGTCGACCTCTGAGGTCTTCCTCTATACTAGAGTCGACCTCTGAGGTCTTCCTCTATACTAGAGTCGACCTCTGAGGTCTTCCTCTATACTAGAGTCGACCTCTGAGGTCTTCCTCTATACTAGAGTCGACCTCTGAGGTCTTCCTCTATACTAGAGTCGACCTCTGAGGTCTTCCTCTGTACTAGAGTCGACCTCTGAGGTCTTCCTCTATACTAGAGTCGACCTCTGAGGTCTTCCTCTATACTAGAGTCGACCTCTGAGGTCTTCCTCTATACTAGAGTCGACCTCTGAGGTCTTCCTCTATACTAGAGTCGACCTCTGAGGTCTTCCTCTATACTAGAGTCGACCTCTGAGGTCTTCCTCTATACTAGAGTCGACCTCTGAGGTCTTCCTCTATACTAGAGTCGACCTCTGAGGTCTTCCTCTATACTAGAGTCGACTTCTGAGGTCTTCGTCTATACTATGGTCGACCTCCGATGTCTTCCTCTATACTAGAGTCGACCTCTGAGGTCTTCCTCTATACTAGAGTCGATCTCTGAGTTCTTCCTATATACTAGAGTCCACCTATAAGTTCTTCCTCTATACTAGAGTCGACCTCTGAGGTCTTCCTCTATACTAGAGTCGACCTCCGATGTCTTCCTCTATACTAGAGTCGACCTCTGACGTCTTCCTCTATACTAGAGACCACTAATTAGGTCTTCGTCTAAACTAGAGTCAACCTCTGAGAATAGCCTAAAGGGCATTTCCTTCTTCGAAATGTCATTGATCCCAAGTTACTGTCTATTGACTCATGATCATGATCAATAATTACTGGCCTAAGTCTATGATCCGTGAACCTCCCCTATATTAGGGCCGATAACGGAGGGTTTCCTCTATATTAGAGCCAATAACTATACTAGAGTCGACCTCTGAGGTTTTCCTCTATACTAGAGTTGACCTCTGAAGTATTCCTCTGTACTAGAGTTCGACCCCTGAGGTCTTCCTCTATACTAGAGTCGACCTCTGAGGTCTTCCTCTATACTAGAGTCGACCTCTGAGGTCTTCCTCTATACTAGAGTCGACCTCTGAGGTCTTCCTCTATACTAGAGTCGACCTCTGAGGCCTTCCTCTATACTAGAGTCGACCTCTGAGGTCTTCCTCTATACTAGAGTCGACCTCTGAGGTCTTACCCTATACTAGAGTCGACCTTTGAGGTCTTACCCTATACTAGAGTCGACCTCTGAGGTCTTACCCTATACTAGAGTCTACCTCTGAGGTCTTACCCTATACTAGAGTCGACCTCTGAGGTCTTCCTCTATACTAGAGTCGACCTCTGAGGTCTTCCTCTATACTAGAGTCGTCCTCTGAGGTCTTCCTCTCTACAATGGCGACCTTTGAGGTCTTCCTCTATAATAGAGTCGACCTTTGAGGGGTTACCCTATACTAGAGTCGACCTCTGAGGTCTTACCCTATACTAGAGTCGACCTCTGAGGTCTTCCTCTATACTAGAGTCGACCTCTGAGTTCTTCCTCTATACTAGAGTTGACCTCTGAGTTCTTCCTCTACACTAGTCTTCCTTACTATAGTCTCTGATGTCTTCCTTACTCTGATGTCTTCCTTACTAAAGTCGACATCTGATGTCTTCCTTACTAGAGTCGACCTCTGATGTCTTCCTCTATAGTAGAGTCGACCTGTTAGGTATCCATCTATACTAGAGTCGACCTCTGAGGTCTTCCTCTGTACTAGAGTCGACCTCTAAGGTCTTCATCTATACTAAAGGACATTACCTTCTCCGAAATAAAGAAGGCCATTGATTGGAAATGTAAAAATCCTCCATGCAATCCGAGATTGCCTAATACAACACTGATGATTCGTGTCCTTGATATTTCTGGTAATCCAAAGTCTTATTCCTGTTAGTTCATATCTCCGATTTTTTCGACACAACTGATGGTGTTGCTGCTGGAGTTTGGCGTATGTCGGATATCATTGATTCATCACTATTGGTTTATGTCCTTAATATTGCTGGTGATTGGCAAAGACAATTGAAGGCATAGACACCATTTGCAAACGCTTTTCACAAGATGACACAACCCATAAATTCTATTTTCGAATGCCACCTATGGAGAGCTTTGTTGTTATATTGACAATCAGCTCTGATAAGGTATCTTCATACTTTCAATTGTCTTTGGTGATTAGAAGGCCCTCTCTGAGTGGGTTTATGACTTTAAGTATTTCGAATCGAGTCCTTGGTCATTTTTCATAAAATTCCTTAAAGCCCGCTCTCTATCAGTTGATGCCAAATAAAATTTAATGCGTAGTTCTGCAATAATCTAGAATCCAGAACGATATTGAACGTCACGAGATAGCAGCACGAACTGAAGTATCTGTCATATGAAATGAACATTTCAATAAATGTCTAGATTTCATTTTTAATTTTAATTATTATTATTTATTTAAAAAATAATGTATATTTATATGCACTAAAATCCAACACTTAAACAATTTTCCCATTTAAAATCGCTGAGAATATTTGTAAACGATTTTTATCACTTGTCTTTGCTCAGCGATAAGATACGACTCTAATTCCAACGAAATTTTACGCTGAATGAACTGTTTTTCTTTATTTTTCTTTTTTTTGAGGGTCGGATTTTAACTAAATTGTGTATGTAATTTATAGTATTAACACACTCACACATTTCAAAAGCATGAATAGAACGATGAAAGTCCAAGTGAAATTAGTTCTTCCCGTTTGTTTTATTTTTTCTCTTCAGTATGTTTTTTCTAGTAATTTCCTCTAAGTTATGCCTAAGAAATAATAGTTGACCAGTGTCTAAATACACCGTCGTTTGGACATGAGTACACTAATTAATGAAATACACGACTAACATCGATTTGTTTTCTAACAGTTCCTTAAGTATCAAACAATATTAAAATGTACTAGTTCATAAATTATTGACAATTGCCAAGATAGAACAGCGAAAAAACGTTAAAACAAACTTGAATAAATGCTCTCTCCGGTGGCGATAGGCAGTAGCGTTGGAAGGTTTGTATTTGGGGAGGAAGTTCAAACAGAGATGGGATTGTTTCATTGGCCGGATAATAATGTGTTTTAGGATGAAGGAGGACTTCCTTCATACTATAGTCGATCTCAGAGGTCTTCCTCTAGATCGTCCTCCATACTCTGAGCTCATCCTCTATACAAAAGTCGACCTCTGAGGTCTTTCTATATACTAGAGTCGACCTCTGAGGTCTTTCTCTATACTGGAGTCGACCTGTGAGGTCTTCATCTATACTAGAGTCCACCTCTGAGGTTTTCCTCTATGCTAGAGTCCACCTCTGTGATCTTCCTATATACTAGAGTCGACCTCTGAAGTTTTCCTCTATACTAGAGTCGACCTCTGAGGTTTTCCTCTATACTAGAGTCGACCTTTGAGGTTTTCCTCTATGCTAGAGTCGACCTCTGAGGTCTTCCTCTATACTAGAGTTGACCTCTGAGGCCTTCCTCTATACTAGAGTCGACCTCTGAGATCTTCCTCTATACTAGAGTTGACCTCAAAGGTCCTACTCTATACTAAAGTCGACCTCTGAGGTTTTCCTCTATACTAGAGTCGACCTCTGAGGTTTTCCTCTATGCTAGAGTCGACCTCTGAGGTCTGCCCCAAATCCTGAAGTCTTTCTCTATACTAGAGTCGACCTCTGAGGTGTACCTCT
Source organism: Eudasyphora cyanicolor (assembly GCA_963930755.1). Classification (NCBI taxonomy): domain Eukaryota; kingdom Metazoa; phylum Arthropoda; class Insecta; order Diptera; family Muscidae; genus Eudasyphora; species Eudasyphora cyanicolor. Next base: position 22,658,609 of record OZ005735.1, on the reverse strand, counting down.
ATACTAAAGTCGACCTATGAGGTCTTTCTCTATACTAGAGTCGACCTATGAGGTCTTTCTCTATACTAGAGTCGACCTCTGAGGTTTTCCTCTATGCTAGAGTCCACCTTTGTGGTCTTCCTATATACTATAGTTGACCTCAAAGGTCCTCCTCTATACTAGAGTCGACCTCTGAGGTATTCCTCTATACTAGAGTCGACCTCTGAGGTTTTCCTCTATACTAAGGTCGACCTCTGAGGCCTTCCTCTATGCTAGAGTCGACCTCTGAGGGCTCCCCTAAACTCGAGTCGACCTCTGAGTTTTTCCTCTATTCTAGAGTCGACCTCTGAAGTCTTCCTCTATGCTAGAGTTGACCTCTGAGGCCTTCCTCTATACTAGAGTTGACCTCTGAGGCCTTCCTCTATACTAGAGTTGACCTCTGAGGCCTTCCTCTATACTAGAGTTGACCTCTGAAGCCTTCTTCTATGCTAGAGTCGAGCTCTGAGGTCTTCCTATATACTAGAGGGCTCCCCTAAACTCGAGTCGACCTCTGAGTTCTTCCTCTATACTAGAGTCGACCTCTGAGGTCTTCCTCTATACTAAAGTTGACCTCTGAGGCGTTCCTCTATACTAGAGTCGACCTCTGAAATCTTCCTCTAGACTGGAGTTGACCTCAAAGGTCCTCCTCTATACAAGAGTCGACCTCTGAGGTTTTCCTCTATGCTAGAGTCGACCTCTGATGTCTTCCTCTATACTAAAGTTGACCTCTGAGGGATCCCCTAAACTCGAGTCGACCTCTGATGTCACCCGTAAACTCGAGTCGACCTCTGAGTTTTTCCTCTATGCTAGAGTCGACCTCTGTCAGATGCATTCTTCTATACTATAGTCGACCTCAGAGGCGTTACGAGTATTAAATACTGGAATCGACCTTAGAGGTTCTCCGCTCTACTAGAGTCGAATTCTGAGGCATTTCTCTACACTAAAGTCGACCTCAGAGGTATTCGTCTATACTAGAGTCGACTTCATAGTTCTGCACCTAAACTAGATTAGTCTTAAGAGGTCTTCTTCACTAGTAGAGTCAACCTCAGAGGTTTTTCTTTATGTTAGACTCGACCTTAGAGATATTTCTCTATAATAGAGTCGACCTCAGATATCTTCTTCTATATTAGACTCGATCTCAGAGATTTTCCCCTATACGTAAGTTGACTTCCGAATTTTACATCTATACTAGAGTCAACTTGAGATTTCTTCATCTATACCAGATTGGACTTCAGAGAGGTTCCTCAGTACTAGACTTGACATCAAGATTCTAGATTTGGCTTGAGCTCATGACAACCACGATTCAACCATCCAGATAAAAATAGTCAGCAAAGCAACAACCTATCTCTCTATCTTCGAGTTATTCCATTTAACACTGATATGGTTCGACGTTGACAGTGCAGAGCCAGAAACGATTACTTCTTGTCTTCGTTGTAGTTGCTTTGACAAAAATGCTAGCAATCGCGGTGCAGTCTACGGATTGGGTCACCATTACCTGGATAGCTTCAGCAGGCCCTTGGTCTCCTATAATCCATTTGATGAATTCGTATGTGGATGACTGATTCAAACCGTCAGCTGGAAATATATTTTTGGGTATTGCGGAACTCTAATAGCATCGATCCAACCTGTCAGGCTTTGTTGATTATTGACAGAACCACTTTTTGACAAGAATTACACATCTCACTCTTCATCCTGATAGATCAGAATAGAATGAACTTTACCGATACCTGCAATAACCTATCTCCACTTTTATTCATATGGTTCGATGCTTGATGGAAAACTTGCCTCGGGATTACACTGTAAAGAACTTATTTTTGATATAGCTCACAGAGCACCAGATACCTGCAGTGTTTATTAAGCAGAAATATTAAATGGCAATAAGTAAACTCCCCAAGTGACTGGGTCACATCATAATGATCAACACTGGTGTCGTCAGTTACAGCTCGAGTAAACTTCGGCTTAGGCCTGGTAGCTACACATATCAGACCACTATTGGACATGACAAGGTTAAAATATCTACTCGAACTAGAGTCAGTTCTGACGGGCTACTGTCTGATCAACGAACATGCCATGGCGTTGGGAATTGAGTCCAATAACATCTGTAGAAGCTGTGGAGAAGAGGAAGAAGTGCATTTCAGTACATTGAGCACCTGCTTTGTTTGTACTCCGCATTGAGTAAACGACGTCTGGATATACTGGGATCGGCCTTGCTAGGAAGTCCGACAGATGTGGATGGTACCGATATCCGTATTACTGACGCTTCCAAACTTAACAAACAAGCGTGCTTTGTTGCCTTTTATAATAAACTAGGGCTACCCATTGCAACAAGACTGTCTGATCAGCGTAGTCTTTACCTGGCAGAAAACTTTGCTATAAGAGTGTTAGCAGAATAGCTTACCAGGCAGAAAACTTTGCTATAAGAGAGTTAGCAGAATGGCTTAGAATTAATGTGCGGAATAAAGTCGGTAGCAGTGTTTTCTCTCACAATTAGGCAGGTATAGTCACAGGAAACTGTCATTCTAAATTTAAACATATGGCTGAATATGTGGACACGTCTCTGACGACCAGCAAGCTCTTCTGGAGATATAATACCCTTATGGCAACAAATGACAGGTGGTTGCTAGTCAAAAACTAAATACATTCCAAACCCCAAAGGTACCACAGCCATACTAAGTTCACTGGACCAAGCCGATGATAAAAATAAATGTGAGGCTAGGGTATCGTGCCGTCTTCTATAGAGAGCACGCCGCAGGCACAGAAGGTGCTCTGTTGATTTCCCCTGCTCTAAGTCATCGCAGCTTCTGCAAAAGTCGTTGCGAAAGACCTAAAGTATCTCTCGTGCCGTCCAATAAGGCATTGGTCCAATACCACTGACAACAAGTGAGACGTCCGGTTTCGATGACGTTTGACCCTCCACATAGGTAATATTTGCCATCGTTTACTGCACATCTTTAGCATATTTTGCCTCACTAGGAAGCAGCTCAATCGGTATCATAAAGGGTTTTCCAACAAGTGGTGTTATTTTGGTATTCAAAGAAAAATTCAATTTTTTGAGATAAATGATCAGATGTTTATTTCATAATAAAGAGGAAGGTATGCCGTTAATTATGAAAAACAACATCAGCCAAATGGCCACCACGACCACGCTTACAGGACCATATCCTTTTCATGAAATTGTCCATAACCAAATCGCAAAGTGGCTGCCCTATGTCCTCGATAGCCTCACGAATTCTATCATTGAGGTCTTGAATCGACGCTGGGCTGTTGGCGTAGACCTTATCTTTCGCGTGGCCCCAAAGGAAGAAGTCGCAAGGTGTTAAATCACAAGATCTCGATGGCCAATTGTGATCACCTCTTCGAGAGATAACACGGTTCGGAAACTTTTCCCGTAACAGAGCAATGGTTTCGTTGCCTGTGTGGCACTTAGCGCCGTCTTATTGAAAGTACACGTTGTCCAGATCAATACCATCCAACTCCGACCATAAAAAATTATTAATCATCTCTCGATAGCGCAATCCATTCACCGTAAGCTCATTTTCGAAAAAGTAAGGTCCAATGACTCCGCCGGGCCATAAACCGCACCAAACAGTCACACGTTGAGGATGGACAGGCTTCTCAACAATAACTCTTGGGTTTTCCGAGCCCCAGATGCGACAATTTTGCTTGTTGGCGCAGACACCGAGGTGGAAACGGGCCTCATCAGTCAAGATGATTTTGTTTCGTTCGTATCGTTTTTTTGTTCGATAGTTTTTTGATCGTTTTGTATCGTTCGATGATCGTGTATCGTTCTATTTTTAGTAATGGCGTAGTTTCTACTTGTCAAATGTCAAAGAATAAAAGCTTCAAAAGTGACAGCTAACGAAATACCGGGTGATTCAAAATAACACCTCTTGTTGGAAAACCCGTCAGACCCTATACTACGCCGGAGCTGCATTCAGAATGGCATTTCTGACAACCCCTGATAACAACCTGCGTTGGGAGTACTTTGGGCCTGTTATATTTAGCATTTAACGAGATTGAGCCTTAACCCTTTCACTAATGTAGGTCATGTTAGGTTTGAATGTTGCCAACATTAAAACTATAGTTGTCTCTCTTTGACTCCCTCTGGTACTTGGACCTATCATCTGTGTATTGCCAGATTATTTTGTTTAAACTCGAGTATGGTTTAAATAGCGACGTCGACTTCTGGCGAATTAGTTCTTGAATTATCAGACGTCATCCGCCGTACGTCTCCATTTAAAGGCTGTGTTAAAGTAATGTCTTCTGTTACTGCTTTTCCCCGCTTCTGTTCTCTGCTACGACACTGATTTTTTGATAAAAAAAAATAAATAAATTTAGTTAGCATTAAGACACCTAAGTATGAGTACGTTTTTGTCTCAAGTACCACTGAAGCCTCGCTATGATATCAACAGTTGATTAATCAAAATCGGAGACAGGGTTTTTTCGAAATAAAAGTGTACGTTTACACCTTATCACCCGTTAACATTTTCAAGTTGAAGTCATAATTTGACACTTCGATAAACATTGTTTATATTCGTTTACCCCAATACATTTTAATTTGACAGTCTGGCTTTTGTCATTCTACTTTTTTTCAGTTGTGACCATTCTTTCAAATATAATTAGGGTGTTGATTGTTAGCCGGATTTTATTAGCTATTTTTAAACACAAATAGGAAAATATAGAAACTGAGTTAATTGTGTATTTTTAAACTCATATAAATAAACAAATAATCATTTAATCCTTTTTCAGTGGCCCATAATTCTTCAAGTGTATATCGTCAAGTGGCGTCATGCGCCATTTATTGCAACAATTGACTTACTTCCATTAACGTTTCGATTGGTAATCGTGTTTCAATAAATCTGTTTTAATGATGTTTATAAATTTTTGTCTGACATTTGTATTTGTTATCATTCCACCGTAGATTAAGTAAATATGGTTAGTGAATTGGTAGTTTTATCAAAGCAAAAAATCATATTCAAATGCTCCTTTTTGTAGACAAAAAGTTCATGATTGTCGGACTTCTTAAATAACGCAAAGGATCCATATCTAGTATCGTCTACCAGGAATCAGGTAGTTAGGTAAATAGGTTAGGTTAGGTTAATAAGAAATGTGAGTCACGGCAGTGCTCTAAGCCGTTTTGGCTCTGCGGCTCTCTTGAAGCCCTACGAACTGGTAAAGCCAACAAACTCGCGTAGAAGTGACCTATATTTAAACTCCATGGATTAGCGGCTCCCTTGAAGCATTGCGCACTGGTAAAGCCAACAACCTAAATTTCAAAGCTCAGCGGCTCCCCTGGATTAGCGGAAACAGTCCCCAGGTAGCTGCGACTCTACGAGTATGTTTCAGAAGTCTTGGTGTAGAGAGCGGAACACAGAAGTAAAACTATGAGATTTTCCTGGTCCCTCCCGTACAAACTTTCCGATTCTTTTTAATGAGTTGGCGGATGCTAACATCAGCTAAGTATGTCAGCTCACTGCTGAAATGTGAGCCGTTTTGGCATAGCGACTCATTTGAAGGAGCGAAAACGCTCCACAGGTCGCCGCTGCTCTACGTTTCAGAAGTCCTGTAGTAGAGAGCGGAACACAGAAGTAAAACTATGTTATTTTCCTGGTCCCTCATGTTCAACCATCCCGATTATCTTTAAAAGTCCAAAAGTTTGCAGGGGCTAATATCAGCTAAGTGTGCCAGCTCACCAAAGAACGTTTGAAAGCCCTGCCGTGAGGCAGGGCTTTCAAACGTTTTGGCTTGGTTTGTATACCTGCGCATGGGTAAAGCCAAAAATTTCGCATAGATATTACCCAGACTTCAACTCTCAGGGGAATCTCTGGAGAAGCGGAAACAGACCCAGGTAGCCACGGCTTTACGTTTAAGAAGCACTGTTGTAGAGAGCGAAACACAGAAGTAAAACTATGTGTACTTCCTGGTCCCTCCCAAGAGTTGGCGGTTGCTCAAAGCTCAGCGGCTCCCCTGGATTAGCGGAAACAGTCCCAGGTAGCTGCGACTCTATGTTTTATATTTAAACTATGACATTTTCCTGGTCCCTCCCGTACAGACTTCCCGATTATCTTTAATGAGTTGGCGGATGCTAACATCAGCTAAGTGCGTCAGCTCACTGCAGAAATGTGAGTCACGGTAGGGCTTTCAGCGGTTTTGGCTCTGCGGCTCTCGTGAATCCCCGCGCACTGGTAAAGCCAACAATCTCGCGTAGAAACTACCTAACGTTCAACTCCTGGCGACTCCCTTAAATGAGAGGAAATGCTCATTAAAACGCGACTGTTCTACGTTCGAGAAACCGTATTGTAGAGCGGGACATATAAGTAAAACTATGTGATTTTCCTGGTCCCTACTGTTAAATCATCTTGAATATCTTTAAAAGCCTATGAGTTGGCAGATGCTAACATCAGCTAAGTGTGCCAGCTCACTAAAGAAACATGAGTGAAGGCAGAGCTTCTCAGCCCTTCTTGGTCCCTCCCGTTTAATCATCCCTATTATCATCAATAGCACAAGCGTATGCTAACATCAGCCAAGTGTGCTAGCTCACCAAGGAAATGTGAGTCACACCAGGGCGTTCAAAAGTTTAGGCTGATCGACTCCATAGCCCGCACTGGTAAAACTCTGCGGCTCCCTTCAAGCCAAACGCACTGGTAAAGCCACAATCACACGTAGAAATTACTTAACAGTCAACTCATAGCGACTCCTCTGAAGGAGCGTAAACGCTCCATAGGTCGCCGCGACTCTACGTTCGAGAAACCGTATTGTAGAGAGCGGGACAAAGAAGTAAAACTATGTGATTTTCCTGGTTCCTCCTGTTAAATCATCTTGAATTTCTTTAAAAGCCCAAGAGTTGGCAGATGCTAACATCAGCTAAGTGTGCCAGCTCACCACAGAAATGTGAGTCACGACAGGACTTTTCCCTAGAAATGTCACAATTACACTGTTCTAGGCAGCGGAACACACAAGGAAAACTATGAGATTTTTCTAGTCCCTCCCGTTCAACCAGCCCAATTACTGTTAAAAGCCTACAAGTTGGCGGAGTCTTACATCAGTCAACTTTGCCATCTTATCAAATAAATGTGAGTCACGACAGGGATTATCAGCCGTTTTATGTCTGGGGTTCGCTTGGAACCCTACGAACTGGTAACACCAACTGTTATCTGCTCCATTGGAGTAGCGAAAACAGTCACCAGGAAACCACGGCTCTACGTTTGATCACGCTTGTTCTAGAGAGCGGAAAGAAGTAAACAATCTCACGTAGAAATGCCCTAAAATTCAAATCTCAACGGCTCCACAGGTAGTCGCAAACCTACGTTGGGGAATACCTGTTGTAGATAGCGGGACACAGATGTAAAACTACGTGATTTTCCTGGTCCCTTCCGAGCAAGCTTACCAAAGACATGTGAGTGTCGACCGGGGTTCTCAACTGTTCTGCGGTTCTCTTGAAGCCTTGCGCAAAGGTAAAACAACGATTTCATTCACGGCAGCATCCTGGGACTAGCAGCAACGCCGCGCCTATCTGAGGCTCTAATTTTGAGCAGCTCTGTTCTAGAGAGAGCGGGATACAAACACAACAAGTCGATTCATCCTCCTCTTCGTCATCGCAGCACCTGCAAAAGTCGATTCTCAGGTCATTCTATATCTTTGCCTACCGTCCAATAAGACAGTGACCGGTCATGACCGACTCAATAAGAGACAGGTCCTGCCTAAATAAGAACGGTGATGCGTTGGTACGATTTTATTTTTGGCAGTGCCACATCAGCTTACAATGTATACACTTCTTGACCAAAGGTTGTCAAAAGATGGTATATCTCAAGGGGTTCGTCTGGAGCATGAAATGTATTTATTTTAGCCTATTAAATTTAACTACAATATCTCACAAGGAGTTCCCCTAGAGCATGTAATGCAGTTCCCTGGAAGGTCCCTGTGGCACATCAACTATATCAAGTCGATTTTGAAATGCTCAGACGTATCCTTTAGAGAACTGCGGCAGCCAAGTGTTGTTGTTAAATTCAGAAATACTGAAAACAGCGATTTTATCCCGGTAATCCCTGGCTATAGAAGAATATATGTCTTCCAACCTTTGCCAGAAAGTTATATCTCAGTCTCCAAAGTAATTGCGCAAGGTCTTCAATACATTTTCGTAACGTTTAACAAGGTAGTAACCCGTTACGTTAGACATGATATGTTGGACTTCCGGTCTCGATAACGATAACAGGGCGTTGGATCATTAAGAGCGTAGAAGAGGTCACATTAGCTTGCAATGTATGCAGTTCCTGACCAGCGACTACCTGTCATAAGTTCGCTAACTCTCAGGAAGCGCTTTTAGGTAGCTAGATGCATGTCCACATTTTCTCCTTGGATCACTTAAAATAGTTCATAATATTGCAAATTCGTCTGTTGTTGGCAATTCGTGAATTCAGGAAGACAGTTTCCTGGGATGGCAGCCTGACTATGAGAGAAAATATTATTACCGACTTTAGTTAGAACATTAAATTTGTTTGGAGCCGATTGTGTATAGGATCCCGAATTTCTTATACCCAGTACATAATGTTTAGGTTAGGTGCCACCAACTTATGTAGATCAATTGAGGTTCTTCCAGTGTTATCAAAGGTCCAGTAGCCCCTCAACTAGACCAACCGGTTTAGTACACAAAGTTATCAATGAGACGAATATCGGTACCAGTCAGATCTGTCGGACTTCCTGGAAAGGCCAATCCCAATATATCCACTCGTCGTTTACTTCATGCGCAACAGAAACAACGCAAAGTTAGGGGAATTTTTCCGCCTAACTATGGAACCAATTATAGATTTCAAAGAACTCCCAGACAACTGAAGAACAGATGTATAGCTGTAGTCCCTTATTTTTTTTCCCATTGTTAGTTGTTGTTTTCATGAAACTACTGACCTGTCCATTAACATTTGCAAAGCCATCAATTAACAACATAGAACAATAATCTATAGCAGCAAATCTTTAAAATTGAAATCAAAATATTTCAAAAATTACTCACTTTGTTTTCTTCTTGGCTGGTACACCAAAAACAATTTAAGAACTTACGTTATCCCAATTAGTTTTAGATATTGAATTTAATTGACAGCATAAAATAGATCAATCATATTGTTGAAGTGAAAGGAATAAAAGAAAATTTTTTCTAATATGTATATGTCGATCAAGTAAAAAATGGGCTGTGCAAAGAAGTATAAAATCGCAATTTTTTAAATAAATAAATCAGTTTTCTTTAAACGACAGAAGTAACGACATTAATCGAATTCTTACGGTCAATAAATAGTCAGAAATTATGGGTAAGTTAGGGCAAAGAATATCCATAACTAACTTAATAGTCTCGTAAGCTGAGTGTTTAAGAAATCCCATGACTCGTCTTGTTGTCGAATCAAATGAGCTTTTTTACGCTTTGTCAGTTGGACTCGACAAATTCGGCAAAAACTTCTGTCTCACTTAATTCAGGAGTTTGATCGGAGATGTCACATTCATTCCTTCGACAAAGAACTATTACGTCCCTGGATGTCGCTTTTCAGTTATAGAATGATGAACCTGTTGCTCTGTAGCTGATGCCTCACCAAATTACCTTAACTCATTCCTTTAAACGATCGCCTAATTCCAGGTACCATTCGCCCTCCGAAAAACAATCCATTCTCCCTCGATTAGGAAACCCTATGTCCTTTATGAATTATTTCAAACTAGAATGATCAATTTTTGCGCAGTTCCTGATGTCGGACACTTCATTCAGGAGTTTAAATGAAGATTTCACACTCATTTACTAGAAAAGTTCCACAGGATTACGTCCTCCCGTTATAACAGGTTGAACCTGTTGCTCTGTAGCTGATGCCTCACCAAATTACCTTAACTAATTCCTTTAAACGATCGCCTAATCCCCGGTACCATTCGGCCTCCGGAATTGGCAGTGAACATTCCATTCTCCCTGATCAATTAGTGCGCAGGTCCTGATGTCGGACACTTAATTCAGGAGCTTGAGTGGCCACTGTGCCACTGGATTTGGAACCTACGGCTCTGTAGCTGATGCCTCACCAAATGCCTTTACTTGTTCCTACATATGATCACGTAATCCCGGATATCATTAGGCCTCCGGAATTGACAGTGAATATTCCATTTTCCCTCGACTAGGAAATCCTATGTTGTTGATAAAAGGTTTCAGTCTAGAATGAGTAGTTACGGCTCAGATCCTGATGTGAATTTGAGCTAGAGCTTCGTTTCTCACTCGCCAATAAAATCCCTTAAACGTTGATACCTTCTTTCCATCTAGAATGATCAATTGTTGCTGAGTTGCGGACATTAAATACATCCAAATCCGTGAAGAATCCATCCGATTTTTGCTTAAGAATTTCGGTTAGAAATCACCAAATTTGGTTTGAGAACGTCGCATATTGATTTAATAATCTTTTTTCGCCTATGAACCATTGAGCTGCATCAATTGTTTCATAGATCCTGATGTGGATGTGTAATTGCTTTAGGACTGCGGTTAGCAATCATTGAGCTACGGAACTATTTGGTTAAGATTCCGTGTAACAAGTCTTCCTCTCTCGTCATTGTGAAGTGTACTTATCTGGAATAATAACTTCTTATTCAGGAGCTTACATCACATCCTCACCATTTGCATTAGAGTGATGACCTTCTTCCAGACAGCCTCTATGATGAAGTCATTCTCGGTTACCATAGATTACGATGTGAAGACCTTCAACTACTCACGTTTGTTCCGGTATAAAAAGATCAGGAATAGGCGGAGAAGAATTCATGCTCATACCACTACTATTTTTCGGTTACTATTGACTAAATTAGCCCTAACGATAATTTTCCCATTTTTCATATGACTCTGTAAATAGATCTTTCCAACTTCGTTTGAGGTATTTATTTTTTTTCTTTGACCATGAGCCTTTGTTCTGTTAATATTTGGATATCTTCTGCCATTTATTCGACCACTAGTTTGGACATTTCATTGGACATCGAACGGCTTTATTCATGATTTGGGTTGTTGAGTTAGCTCATGGTTAAGAACCACAAGAGTTTCTGTTAGCAGTAACGCCTAAGAGTTTAAGGGGGATTGCAAAGCCGACTAGGGCTTCCTTTAGAACAATGATGATACCAGTTCGTAGAAGTCTAGTACTCTGAATTTTACGGAGTAGTTTATTACATCAAAATAGTTTATATACTTTCTCCTCTTTCCAGGTTCGAAAACCCACAACGTGTGTGCCTTGCTTTTGGCCTTGGCCGCTTTCATCCATGGCTCTTCCGCCAAATTGAATATGAATCATATATGCGCTCTGGTCAATGATGGTCTTTTGATTTCCGCTCCAGATGCCTGTGATACTTATTACATGTGCCAAGGTGGCGTAGCTACTGTTCAAAATTGTTCACCTGGACAATACTTTAATAAGGAAGGCCAAAATTGTGTATCACAAGATCAAGTTCAGTGTGCCGCCGCGACTAGTGTACCATGCTCTGGTTATGCACTAAAATCTTGGGCACCCGTAGCTGGATCCTGTACTGACTTCTACTATTGCAGCGAAAATGGTCCAGAACGTTCAACCTGTCCAAATGGTGAATATTTCAATCCCCTTAAACAAGCCTGTGTCTATCCAGACCAATACTACTGTGTACCGGAAACATCCGATTCAGCTGGCAGTGGTGATTCTGCTTCCAGCTCTGAAGATGACACTGGATTGTCCGTAATAGTAACAGTGAACTTATGCAACTTCATACAGAATGGTATATTCTTTGGTAGTCCTTCCGCCTGTAGCGGTTGGAATAAGTGTGTCGACAATGTGTTAGTCAGCGGTGTTTGTCCCAACGACTTGGAGTACGATGTTTTAACCATGCAATGTCAATATCCCCAGGCTGTTACCTGTTCTCAAGTAAACTATTATAAACACTAATCTAGCCATTTCTAAGCAATACTCGTAATATGATATACTGTTTTACTTTCATTTTGCAGGTCACAAATGATCCTTATCTCACTAGCAGCAAATGCAGCACCCAAGGTACCAAGAAGAGTGGTACCGCATGCGATACTTATTTGGTTTGTGATGGTTCCAACTATCAAGTGGCTCACTGTTCTAGCGGTGAATTTTACGATACAGTCAGCCAAACTTGTGTTGATCGCTTGGATGCTCGTAATGACTGCGATCGCTGTGAGGGTTCCACAAAAACCTTCGTAAATATGTACTCGGCCAGCAACTGTACGGGATATTTGTACTGTTTGAATGGCGTTGAAGCCTCTAGTGGTTATTGTCCCAGTGGCAGCTATTTCAATGAAAATTCTGGTGCTTGTGTTGAAGGTATCAGTGATCCTTTATTTGGCTGTTGCAATCCAAAATATTACAGCAATGATAGCACCAACGAGTCAAGCACCGATAAGTCAAGCACCGATGAGTCAAGCACCGATAAGGCAACCACCGATGAGTCAACCACCGAGAAGTCAACCGCCGATGAGTCAACCACCGAAGAGTCAACCACCGATGATTCAACCACCGTAGAGTCAACTACATGAAATACATATAGGTGGGTCCAGCTCCCTGGACAAAATCATTCTGTTTTTGAAATTTAAATAAATATAGTTGTTGCAATCCAAAAAAACTAATACTGTTATCGCAATGTATGATTACCATCGAACAATATTTTTAGTAGATGTAGAGGTAGAGGTAGAGGTAGAGGTAGAGGTAGAGGTAGAGGTAGAGGTAGAGGTAGAGGTAGAGGTAGATGTAGAGGTAGAGGTAGAGGTAGAGGTAGAGGTAGAGGTAGAGGTAGAGGTAGAGGTAGAGGTAGAGGTAGAGGTAGAGGTAGAGGTAGAGGTAGAGGTAGAGGTAGAGGTAGAGGTAGAGGTAGAGCTAGAGGTAGAGGTAGAGCTAGAGCTAGAGGTCCAGATACAGGTACAGGTACAGGTACAGGTACAGGTATAGGTACAGGTACAGAGGTAGAGGTAGAGGTAGAGGTAGAGGTAGAGGTAGAGGTAGAGGTAGAGGTAGAGGTAGAGGTAGAAGTAGAGGTAGAGGTAGAGGTAGAGGTAGAGGTAGAGGTAGAGGTAGAGGTAGAGGTAGAGGTAGAGGTAGAGGTAGAGGTAGAGGTAGAGGTAGAGGTAGAGGTAGAGGTAGAGGTAGAGGTAGAGGTAGAGGTAGAGGTAGAGGTAGATGTAGATGTAGAGGTAGAGGTAGAGGTAGAGGTAGAGGTAGAGGTAGAGGTAGAGGTAGAGGTAGAGGTAGAGGTAGAGGTAGAGGTAGATGTAGAGGTAGAGGTAGAGGTAGAGGTAGAGGTAGAGGTAGAGGTAGAGGTAGAGGTAGAGGTAGAGGTAGAGGTAGAGGTAGAGGTAGAGGTAGAGGTAGAGGTAGAGGTAGAGGTAGAGGTAGAGGTAGAGGTAGAGGTAGAGGTAGAGGTAGAGGTAGAGGTAGAGGTAGAGGTAGAGGTAGAGGTAGAGGTAGAGGTAGAGGTAGAGGTAGAGGTAGAGGTAGAGGTAGAGGTAGAGGTAGAGGTAGAGGTAGAGGTAGAGGTAGAGGTAGAGGTAGAGGTAGAGGTAGAGGTAGAGGTAGAGGTAGAGGTAGAGGTAGAGGTAGAGGTAGAGGTAGAGGTAGAGGTAGAGGTAGAGGTAGAGGTAGAGGTAGAGGTAGAGGTAGAGGTAGAGGTAGAGGTAGAGGTAGAGGTAGAGGTAGAGGTAGAGGTAGAGGCATAGGGATATCCCTAAAAACCCTACATCACAAGTTCTCTAATTCAAAATGCATTCACATGCATGCAATTGGAATCCAGGCTCTCCAATGGCAAATGGTTAGAAATACCCAGCAAAATCTTGGAGAGTACATGTCATTACCACTTGCATTACCTAGTAATGACATCTTATTACCCTCTGCATTACATTCAGCTAACAAATAATGCCTTACTGGATTGCGTAATTATTATTAAGCGATTTTCATATGAATCGAGAGGTAGGGCAGTGGTTATGATTCTAGACAAAGAAACCATGTGGTCGCTAGTTCAAGCCCACCTCCCGGCTAATCGCTAATTACGCTCTTCCCAATTTTACTCTCTTCTCATTATCACCTCATACCACCATAGATGGTGGTGAACATGCAATACCAACTCGGAAATATTCACCACCACCACACAAACACACTCATAAAAGTATTACTTACGTGCACGCTTACTTTTGAATAATTGTAAGCGTGGGGGTAAGTGGTTATTCTTCAGCTTCTTGTATGCTTGAGTGGCAGCACTTACCTTAATGACATGTATATGTAAAAATAATCCAAAGTGAGGTCAAATAATAAGCAGTTACTAGTTTTGAATTTAGCTTTCCCGTCAGATTATTTGGTAATGAGAAATTTTTCTGGGTAGACATCTGCACACAAATATGCCCACGATGCGACCTGAGATATAACATATCCTCGTAATAGAGAAGAAAAACTTTATACGTTAGTGTCTGTTCTGACATAACACTGTCCAATCGGCGAACACGCCAGCAGGTTGGGAATTGTGTCCTGCAGATGCAGTGGGTATGAGAAAGTAGTGCTTTGTTACTACATATATAGCATTGAGTCAGCGGTGTTTGGATATTCGACCTTTTTTCGAAGTCTGACATATATTGCCACATTGGGTAACGAACAGCTAGGTTCCGATGAGTGACAATTGGGCCCGAGGTAAAACCAGATGTCTCTACCAAAGTGTAGGGTCTCTTCTAGAGAGAGCGGGGCACAGACAGACACAGAAAATCTTCAATTGATTCCTGCTCCTCTTCATCTCCTCAACTTCTGCAGATATAATTTCGCAAGAAATCTGCATGCCGTTCAATAAGTCAATGATCCGGCACGACAAGGGAAACGTCATGACGCAATAACAACGGCAGAGCGTTGATGCCTTTGGAGTTAAGGTAGGGCCACGATGTCGAACGTTAACGTCCGACGTCTTTCTATGCGACAAACGGCTGACTTGCGACCCAGTAAAAAATGCATCAGTCAGTATGTTTTCATTCACTTAGTCATTCTAATGCCTTTTTGTAGGTCACAAATCAGCTGTTTGTCGCATAGAATTTAAGCGTTAATGTGCGATACCAGGCAGTAACTATTAAAGATGCTGTATTCTTACATCTGTACCTCTATCCCAAGTCGCTGTATGACTTTCTGTCAAAACTCAGTATGAACACATTTGACGGAACATTAACGTCCGAATTAGGTACGGGCAAAATAGGGGAAAATATTGACATTGAACTTCTGATGGAACTTTATTTGAGTTTAATAAAAAATAATTAAATAAATTATGGTCAAACAATGTGCCAATAATGTTTTCTTATTATCTATTACCATTATTTATCTTATTCGAAAATAAAAATTAATTAGAAACCATTTTTCTTTTTTTTATATATATATGAACTAAAGTTCTTCGATATTATTTTCGGCTTAATCTTATCGCAACTAGATTAAAGGCATTTCGCAATTTTCCTAAGATTAGCGCGAATTATGTTGTCTCTTGCCTATACGTTCTTTTACAGTAGAAGAATGGACTGAGTAATTATATTAAATAAATTTATATGCATTAGAAATTATATTCAAGATAATGCTTAGATATATAAAAGGTGGATATTTGAATTTTTAAAAACAGTATTATCGCGGCGTACTTAAGTTCAAGACAAAATACAGAGTGAAGTGAGAATTTCTAATAGATATACTTAAAAAAGAAAGATTATGGGTAAGTGAAAGGATTAACCGGAAGAATGAATAATATACAAAATGGATTCTTATTTAGAGGCTCCTCGTGTCAATGACAAGGACTGACTTTTTGGTTGATTTGTCTACAACTAAATGCGAAAACAAAATTAACAAAAAATGCTATAGCTAGTGAAAAGCTTATACCCAAATTTAGAAAATAATATTTTTAAAAAGAACTGTCTAATTTACATACTGCAAATTAGACAATATCCAGAAATGGAAGTATCCATTCAAGGAGAATAACTTTTTTTAAATTAGGTTAGCTGGGTGGAGCTAACATTAAGGCCGCTTCAATGCGATGGCCAACGCCCTTGGAATTATCAAGGCAATTCTTTTGGAAGTGATAGCTCACCACAGGAAAACTCAGGACTATTCCTCAGGTACAAATTTTAAGTTCAGCTGTATGACCATACTCTTCACATCTGGGAATGGCGTCGAGGATTACCTTAATCCTCCACCTGTAACAAGCACTCGACCCGCGATTTTGGGTTTAAAACACAACTACTATGAAACTTCCCGAAGGATCGTTATCACAGATATGTGGTAACGGCCCTGTGGAAACAACCAGCTAATGCAACTCCACGTGACCAACGCCCCTTAGAATTACCAAAGCAATGCTTTAGGTAGTGGTAGTATCCCACAGGAAATCCGAGGTCAATTCCACAGGAACCAATTCGAAACATAGCTGTATGGGAATGCGTTTCTCCTCTGGGAATGGGGTCGAGGATTACCTAAAAACTCTGTTATTCTAAGGATCGTAGCACCAGGGTTGTTAGCCAACTCCACCTGGAGCAGCGCTCGATCCGCGATTTTGGGTTTAAACCATAACCACCATGAAACTCCCAAATCGCCGTCAGCACAGTTACATGAGAACGGCACTGTGGGAACAACCACCTGTCCAAAGCACCTTAGAAATACCAAGATAATCCTTTTGGAATTGGTATCTTCCTACAGTAAATCCGAAGTCTATTCCACAGGTACTAATTCGAAGTTCAGCTTTATGAGCATAACCTTCAACTCTGAGATTGGGGTCGAGGATTACCTTAAACCTCTGCTATTCTATGGGTCATAGCGCCCCGAGTTATTAGGTAACTCTGTCTGTATTAAGCGATCGACCCGCGATTTTGGGTTTAAACCACAACCACAATGGCCGTTATCGCAGTTTCGTGGGAACGGCCCTTTAGTATCAACCAGGTTATTCAACTCCAACTGATCAACGCCACTTAGATTTACCAAAACAATCCTTTAGAGAGTGATAGCTTTCCACAGGAATTATGAGGTCTATTCGAAACTTAGCTGTATGGGCGTACACTTCACCTCTGAGAATGGCGTCGGAGATTACATAAAACATCTGCTATTCTAAGGGTCATCGCGCCCCGGTTTATTAGGAAACTCCACCTGGAGCTAGCGCTCGACTCGCGATTTTGGGATTAAACCCCGAAGGACAGTTAACACAGATACGTGGTAACGGCTGTGGGGTTCTATTACTTCCTCCTACCCTTCGTAACGGCAGTATCTCTGTAACTGCTGTCTCTCAATAAGCCGTCCTGACAGACACCATAAGTTAGAAATCCGGTTGCGGTAACAACATCGGGAGTATATGCAGAGCCACATCAGCTTGCAGTGTATGCAGTTCCTAACTACTGAACATCTGTCATTTATTGCCATAATGGTATTATTTGTAGATAGAAGCATATAGCCTTCTAGAGAGAGCAAAGAAGATACACTGAAGGTGTTCTATTGATTCCTCCTATTTTTCGTAACAGCAGCTTCTGCAAAAGTCTTTTCGCAAGTCCTCTGTGTACCGTTCAATAAGGTGGCTACCCGACATGACAGACATCAAAAGTCAGAAGTCCGGTTAGGAAAACAACAGTAGAACGTTGGTGCGTTCATCGGCATGCATCTGCTGCCATAAGGGCATTATCTCTAGATAGAAGCATGACGCCTTCTAGAGAGAGCTGGCAAAAGACACTGAAAGTGTTCTATATGTAGTTTGTACCCTACTGTTTGGACCCGCAGCTTCGGCAAAAGAAATTTCTTCTGTCATAAGGGCATTGTGTCTAGAGAGAAGCCTGTCACCTTCTAAAAAGAGCAGAGCATAGACACTGAAAGTTTTCTATAGATTGTCGTACTTTTCATAACCGCAGCGTCTGCAAAAGTTTTTTCGCAAAACCTTCAGTCTCTACCGACATGACAGACATTAAAATTCAGAAGTCCGGTTGCGATAACAACAGCGGGGCGTTGGTGCGTTTGGAGTTTATGCCGGCCACATCAGCATGGATATGCTATCATAAGGGCATTTTATCTAGATAGAAGCATGTCGCCTTCTAGAGATAGCTGGGCACGGACACTGATGGTGTTCAATTGCTTGTACCCACAGCTTCGGCAAAAGTAATTTCTTCTGTCAGAAGTCCGGTTGCGATAACAACAGCAGGGCATTGGTGCGTTCGGAGTTTGCAGTTCTTGACTAGTGACAATCATGGTGTTGCTCCGTTAGGCAGTGTATTCAGTTCCTGACTTGTGAACATCACCTGCTGCCATGAGAGCATTAACTCTAGGCAGAGGCGTGATCACATGCCTTTATCAAGATCCATTGTGATATTTCATCTTTAAGGTCAACTGACCACCACAAATTTCCCATCTATAGTTGTAGACGGCTATAGTTAGACCGATTATGCTACGAGTATAATGCTTTAGCTAGATATAATGGCCTGACAACTTTTTTCCTGAATTCAAAAACTGTACTCGACTGAGGCAGATCTCTTAAAGAGATGGATTAATAGGTCAATAATCACCTGATTTGGGTGCAGGGCCACAGGGATATTCCAGCGAAATGCAAGGTTAGGTTAGGTTGAGAAGAGGAGGCGGCCAAATTCCGCCTCATGTTCTTGGAAGCACACATCAGCCAGTATTCGGCCTGTTGTGCGCTCTAATTGTTAATGGCTGGTCCTTGGAATGTTATTTTAAGAACTCTGTACTATCGACATAGTCCTTAATCGTCCCTAAGTTGAGTCAAATCTGGTATAGTATAATTTCCTAAGAAACGGAATCTATTTTCACTATTCCATAGCGTGATATGATGCCCATATTTTTAGTTCAGAACGCGTAACTTTAGCGTTTTCTAGGGTTGTTGTTTGCAAGTCTCTGGCGCTAGATGCCAAGGCATTTGATTTCTCTTTATCCCTTACTCCGCAATGATATGATGCATATAGTGCCGTGTTCGGAGTAGGCGTTAATCGCCATTTTAGAATCTAAAACTATCCTCGACTTCACCGTTCTAGACGTCATTGTCCAGATAGCCATTTGGCTATCTGTGAAGATATTCACATTTGTTGGTCTTGTGTTAGCGCCAAGCCAACTCACACATTCATATGGAATAACAACAAGTTCCAGATGTTGTCTGCACTACGGTACCATCAATCCAAGATTGTCTGTCTGGTATCAAGGTCTCACACTCAGCAACAATTGATTTTTCAGGTATTCTGTCGAATACTGATGCTATGTCAGTTAAATCCACCGTCACTACCTCAGCTATCTTTTGATGATATGACTTGTGATCGCTTTCGATCCATTCGCCCATCACTTTGAGTCTCGTCGCCGTGAGGCCTGCTTCATATCTAATCTGTATTTCTATTGGTTGGATATTTAAGATCGTCGACCACTCCAATGGATGTGGTCCTTATTGCCCCGCTTACGCCAGCGAAATGCAAAGTTGATGAATTTGTATGACACTGAGGTGGCCCTGGTCACACTTCAAACGCTCCAAAGCCTCACTGTCTTTGTAGTGATCGTACGTATTAAGGTGAAGGGCCAATGCAAGCTGAATGCGGCGCGGCGTGTCCGAAAAGTTGATATTTATTCATTCATATCCGCCCCGCCGCTTGATTTGGCATCCTCAGATTAAAAACTTCTCAATCTGACACAATTTCTTGTTCAACTTTTATTGAAAACAACCACATGTTTTTTGTAATGGACAATGCTGAATTATCGTGTCTATCATGACGCGTCTCTGCATTTTTTGGACGACGTGCAGATACTGAAGGTTGCGTAAACTTTTGACGAAAGCTGCGGTGCGAATAGGAGGCAGTAGAAGGCAGAGGCTATTCTATGTTCACATTTCTTTGAGGAGTTAGCAAACTCATGTTAGTATCCGGAAATTCTCGAGCTTTTTTAACCAATCACATTGGTTCACGTTCCTGTCGTATCGCCTGACATACCGCCTGTTATTGTAAACCTCTCCTAGCACATAAGCTCTACAGTTTCCTTTTCACGCTAACATATGCAAATATAAAATTGTTTCATACAGTACCAGTTCATAAAGTGACAGTCTTAGAAAATACATAAGCATATTGCAGTTCTCTCATTCAGAAAAAAATCATAAAGACTTAACCCTTATTCCCTTCTTTTCTAAGGCAAACAAATTTTAGCCAGCGTTGCCCTCCTAGTGGCATTGGCAGTAAATGGAGCTTCGGCCGCATATAATGTAACCAATTATTGTCAACTTGTGAAAACCGGTACAAAATTGCCCAGCTTAGATTCGTGTCAAGACTATTTTGTATGTCAAGCGAAAGGTTATACTGAAGAGTCCTGCTTATCCGCCGAATCCTTCGACAAAAATGCCCAAAGCTGTAAGGCCTCATCGACGGTTAAATGTAACTATGGCGTAGACAATCCATGTTCCAGTACGACACTGGGTTGGGTAACAAATCCAGAGGATTGTACAGGTTGGGTTCACTGCAAAAACAATGCTGTCGATGGTAGTGGTTCCTGTCCCGCAGATCAAAAATTCGACTCCGAGACGCAGGCATGTGTTTGGGGAAAATGCACCAACAGTAAGGATGATGGTCTTGTAGAAATTGAAGATCTCTGTGAGCTAATGGCAAATGGTGTTTTCTTTGGTGATTTCGAGGATTGCAAAACTTATCATAAATGCATAAATAATGTAATGACCAATGGTACTTGCCCAGGTTCATATGTAAGTACAACTGAATTTCATATAATTACACCTTGTAAAGATTTGTGTTAAACCTAAATTTTTAACTCTTAACTATAGGTGTATGATGCTGCCAACAATATGTGCCAGACCCAAGCGGGTGACATGTGCGCTCGCGTCGATAATCCATCTGCTCCACCAACTGAGACCTGCGATGCCACTCTCGAGGGTACTACTAAGGGCGATGCAAAGATCTGTTCGGTCTACTATGTGTGCACAGACGGCGCATGGGTTAAAAACACATGTGATACAACTGGACAATATTACGATATTATCTCCGATAAGTGTGTAGCCCGCCAACAGGCCGTTGTCACTACAGGATGTAATCGTTGCCAGTATGCCACCGTTACTTGGGTAAATGCTGTTGATCCCAAATGTCAAGAGTATCTGACATGTGCTGCTGATGGTTCAGTAGCTGCAGAAGGATCTTGCTCCACAGGCTACTTCAATGAACAACGCCAAGTGTGCATTAAGGATGATTCTGGACTGGAGGCATATAGTAAAAACAATGGAGCTTGTTATGATGGTGCTCAAGCAACAACAGTAATTCCAGACACAACCAATAGTTCAGGCGCAGACGATTCTTCAACCACAACCGATAGTTCAGGCGCAGGCGATTCTACAACCGATAGTTCAGATACAACCGATACAACAACGGAGGACGATACAACAACGGAGGACGATACAACAACGGAGGACGATACAACAATCAATCCCGACGCTACCGAATGAGCATTAGTTTTCTTTCAGTAAAAAAGCAAATTTTTTGCATACAAATTAAAAACATTTAATTTAAATAAATACATATTTTTCGAAAATGTTGGCATAATCAGAGATATTCGTTTGCTTCCATCATCTTTCAATGGAGATTCGTCGAGAATTTGTAGTTGAAGTGTCGTCCCTTTCCTAAAAAGTTCATCGGCTTTGGAGTTCCCCGGGATATCCCTATGCCCATGTATCCATATCGATACCTCCATTCTAAACAATGCTAAGTGCAAAAATATAGTTTTTCAAAAGAGGCGAAGAAAGTTTGATGATTTTTTTTTAATTTGTGCGCAATAATTCGTATCAAGTGACCTGCACTGTTTTGTGAATAGCTTTTGATTGGGGTGACGGATATACACTAAATTTTGAATGAATATAACTTGGAATATTTAGAAATTAAAAATGCAATCTCCTGAAAAGCATGCTAAGTGTCGTTATGAGGTTTGCCTTAAACAGGTTGAGCAGTTCGTTAAGAGATCTGCAGCAGTCGATGGCTGTTTGTGAATTAAAGAATGTAGCCTCCCATAGTTAATGGAAGCCTGCCTGTCCGAGTAAATGATGACACAAGTGTTTGGGCAGTATGTTACGATTCAGCCACTGTTCTTATTGTCATTATCTCGCCTTGAAAGACACTGCAAGTATCTGGTAGTCTGTGACTTATATCAAGACTAAGTTATTCTCATTAAGCTTCGAACCATTTCCCACAAAAGTGGGGATACTTTCTATTTCCTGTTCTTCTGCCAACCAATTCCTCTCTGTCAGGTATCTTAGTGGTAAAGTTCCTGCCGAAGGTGTACATACACCATTAGTTACAGTCCACTCGGTCGGGGTTTTCCAACAAGAGGTGTTATTTTGAATCACCCAGTATTTCGGTAGTTGTCACTTTTGAAGCTTTTATTCTTCGACATTTGACAAGTAGAAACTACGCCATTACTAAAAATGGAACGATACACGATTCAACAATGCATTGAAATTATTCAAATTCGAAAAATCGAAAATCATCTTAACTGATGAGGCCCATTTCCACATTGGTGGCTACATCAACACACAAAATTGTCGCATTTGGGGCTCGAAAAACCCAAGAGTTATTGTTGAGAAGCGTCTCCATCCTCAACGTGTGACTGTTTGGTGCGGTTTATGGTCCAACGCGGTCGTTGGACCTTACTTTTTGAAAAATGAGGTTGGATCAACAGTTACGGTGAATGGATTGCGCTATCGAAAGATGAGTTGGAGTTGGATGGTATTGATCTGGACAACGTTTACTTTCAACAAGACGACGCTACGTGCCACACAAGCAACAAAACCATTGCTCTGTTACCGGAAAAGGTTCCGGACCGTGTTATCTCTCGAAGAGGTGATCACAATTGGCCACCGAGATCTTGTGATTTAACACCTTGCGACTTCTTCCTTAGGGGCCACGTGAAAGATAAGGTCTACGCCAACAGCCCAGCGTTGATTCAAGACCTCAAAGATAGAACTCGTGAGCTATCGAGGACATAGGGCAGCCACTTTGCGATTTGGTTATGGGAAATTTCATGAAAAGGATATGGTCCTGTAAGCGTGGTCGTGGTGGCCATTTGGCTGATGTTGTTTTTCATTATTAACGGCATACCATCCTCTTTATTATGAAATAAACATCCGACCATTTATCTCAAAAAATGGCATATTTCATTGAATACCAAAATAACACCTCTTGTTGGAAAACCCTTTATTACACTGCAATGTAATAGTACTTCAAGTGGCTGTAGTTCTTATCCATTACTGATATATTTAAGGACAAATGAATCTTAAGACTGCTTCTGAGGTTTTCCTGCATTGCAAAATTCTGTCAATATTTCAATAAGGTGATCTACATCCTCGTCTCGCCATCGAGATTTAATATGGTTTATGGTTTGGTCTTTTTGTCTCCAAGGAGTGCGCGTAGAGTCGACTTTTTGATATGTTCTCAATATACCAGAGTCATCAATTTCTAGAGGTCATAATTTACGCTAGAGTCGACTCTTCAGCGGAGGCCTTCCTCCATGTTCGAGATGACCTCATCAGATGCTATCCTCTACACTGTAGTCGACTTTATCCGAGGGCTAACTGCTATATTCTTCAGCCGATCTCATTGCTTTGCTGCACATTAACTTGGTCACAATGGAGGTCTTCTTCCTCTATATTAAAGTCTTCTTTCTCTATACTAAAGTCAATCTAATTGAAGGGTATCTCTACAATAAATTCGACCTAATTAAAAGTCTAACTATATACTAGAAACGACCTCATTGTAGGTCTTAATATTCACTAAAGTCTACCTTATTGAATGTCTAACTCTATACCAGCGTCAACCTCATTGAAGGTCTTCCTCTTTACTAGAGTCGACCTCATTAGAGGTCTTACTTTACACTGAATTCGACATCATAGGAGATTTTCCTCTGAGGTTGCCTCTATTCTCGAGTAGACATGATTGGATATTTTTCTCTATCCTAGAGTTGAAGTCATTGGCGATTTTACCCTATACTAGAGTTGACCTAACTGAAGGTCTTCCTCTATCCTAGAGTAGAATCTCATTGGAAATTACTCCTCTATATGTACTCTAGTACATATACCTCATTGAGGGTCTTCCTCTATGCCAGAGTCGACCTCATCAGAGGCATTGCTCTAGAACAGACTTGACCGTATAAAAGGCCCTATTCAGAATAGAAAACATCATCACAGATCTTCCCCAGAGAAGTCTCTCGCAATGTTTTCTCCCATAGATACTATCGAACAAAGAAGACGTTTGATAGTCCCTATGAGAGCAAACATGCTTAGCCTATTAAACTGGGTTGCCATTACACACTTTACATACAGACACGATAACTTTATCCTGATTTCTTGGAAAAAGTCTACCAACAAATTAGTGGAGCAAAGGAGATATCGATGTTTTTACATTTTAATCGACGAAGGAGTAGCCAATTAGAGGCCTTATTAGAAGTGTTCTCCTGCTCTAGAGACGAACCCTTCTTAAAAGGTCTTCCACTTACCACGTCTCCCTCTATTAAGTCGACCTTTTCCGGATTCGAAGAGTTGACCAATTTGTTTGTACTAGAGTTGACATCTATTGTAGGATCGATTTGTACAAAGGTCTCCCTTTGTACTAGAGTTGACATCTGAGATAATTCTCTATACTGTAGACCTTTCTTCTTCCTCTATTATAAAGTCGATCCCCCGGAGGTCTTTCTCTATACTAAATAGATGCGACCTCTCTGAGACCATCCCCGATACTAGAGTCAAACTCATCAGAGGACTTCATCTATACTACAGTAAACTTTTCCAGAGGACTTTCATCACAATAAAGGCCATGAGTCGACCTCTGATATCTGTTCTGAGGTCTTCCTCTATACTGGAGTCGACCTCTTAGGGTTTCCTCTATACTAGACCTCTGAAATATTCGTATATAGTCAACCTCTGACATCTACCATTATACTAGAGTCGACATCTGCGTCGTTTTCTATACCAGATTCCCCCTATGAGGTTTTCCTCTATACTATAGTCGGCCTCTGAGGTCTTCATCTATATTAGAGTCGACATCGCCGGTTTTCCTCTATACTCGAGTCGACAAGTGTGATCTTCCTCTATACTAGGGTCGGCCTCTGAAGTATTCATATATATTTGAGTCGACCTCTGAACACTTCAATCAAGTCAATCTCTGAGGTGTTCCTCTTTACTAGAGTCGACCTCTGAAATATTCCTCTATACTAGAGTCGACCTCTGAAGTCTTCATCTGTACTAGAGTCGACCTCTGAGGTCTTGCTCTATACTAGAGTCGACCTGAGGTCTTCCTCTATACTAGAGTCGATCTCTGAGCTCTGCCTCTTTACTAGAGTCGACCTCTGAAGTCTCCCTCTATACTTTTCAGAGTTATATCTCTATTCAGAACTATGTTTCTTTTCAGAGTTGTATCCATGAACTAGAGAGGATTTTTTCAGAGGGGTTCCTCTATAATACAGTCGATTTGAACACAGGTTATCCTCTAAAATACAATACGAGTATACTATAATCGAACTCTGAGGTATTCCTGTATACTAGAGACGAACTGGTCATTACTGATGGTTGTTCTATCGTTGAATACTATTGAAATATCATAGCTGATGACTTTCCTTACGAAAAAGAACACTTATTCGTTTCTGCTGTTCTCTCAATATTTACGTTAAAAAAATTTTATTACGTTATAAAGTATACTTTTAGGTGTTAAATTTAAATACATAACGCAAAATATGTTTATCTATTATTATTGGGATTTTTATAGATTAGTTTACAAAATAAAAAATAAATATATAATCATATATATCTTTGTGGCTACAAGTGATCTATCTGCCCACCCATAGCTTTAAGTACAGCGGGCAAAGCTACTGGAAGAAAATGTCCTTGAATAAACTGTTGATGACTTTTCGTATAGAAAAGTTCATCATTGATAAATTTTCGTATAGAACAGTTCATCGTTGATGACTTTTCGTATAGAAAAGTTCATCGTTGATGACTTTTCGTATAGAAAAGTTCATCGTTGATGACTTTTCGTATAGAAAAGTTCATCGTTGATGACTTTTCGTATAGAAAAGTTCATCGTTGATGACTTTTCGTATAGAAAAGTTCATCGTTGATGACTTTTCGTATAGAAAAGTTCATCGTTGATGACTTTTCGTATAGAAAAGTTCATCGTTGATGACTTTTCGTATAGAAAAGTTCATCGTTGATGACTTTTCGTATAGAAAAGTTCATCGTTGATGACTTTTCGTATAGAAAAGTTCATCGTTGATGACTTTTCGTATAGAAAAGTTCATCGTTGATGACTTTTCGTATAGAAAAGTTCATCGTTGATGACTTTTCGTATAGAAAAGTTCATCGTTGATGACTTTTCGTATAGAAAAGTTCATCGTTGATGACTTTTCGTATAGAAAAGTTCATCGTTGATGACTTTTCGTATAGAAAAGTTCATCGTTGATGACTTTTCGTATAGAAAAGTTCATCGTTGATGACTTTTCGTATAGAAAAGTTCATCGTTGATGACTTTTCGTATAGAAAAGTTCATCGTTGATGACTTTTCGTATAGAAAAGTTCATCGTTGATGACTTTTCGTATAGAAAAGTTCATCGTTGATGACTTTTCGTATAGAAAAGTTCATCGTTGATGACTTTTCGTATAGAAAAGTTCATCGTTGATGACTTTTCGTATAGAAAAGTTCATCGTTGATGACTTTTCGTATAGAAAAGTTCATCGTTGATGACTTTTCGTATAGAAAAGTTCATCGTTGATGACTTTTCGTATAGAAAAGTTCATCGTTGATGACTTTTCGTATAGAAAAGTTCATCGTTGATGACTTTTCGTATAGAAAAGTTCATCGTTGATGACTTTTCGTATAGAAAAGTTCATCGTTGATGACTTTTCGTATAGAAAAGTTCATCGTTGATGACTTTTCGTATAGAAAAGTTCATAACTTTTTGTATAGAAAAGTTAATCGTTGACGACTCTTCGTATAGAAAAGTTCATCTTTGATGACTTTTCGTATAGAAAAGTTCATCGTTGATGACTTTTCGTATAGAAAAGTTCATCGTTGATGACTTTTCGTATAGAAAAGTTCATCGTTGATGACTTTTCGTATAGAAAAGTTCATCGTTGATGACTTTTCGTATAGAAAAGTTCATCGTTGATGACTTTTCGTATAGAAAAGTTCATCGTTGATGACTTTTCGTATAGAAAAGTTCATCGTTGATGACTTTTCGTATAGAAAAGTTCATCGTTGATGACTTTTCGTATAGAAAAGTTCATCGTTGATGACTTTTCGTATAGAAAAGTTCATCGTTGATGACTTTTCGTATAGAAAAGTTCATCGTTGATGACTTTTCGTATAGAAAAGTTCATCGTTGATGACTTTTCGTATAGAAAAGTTCATCGTTGATGACTTTTCGTATAGAAAAGTTCATCGTTGATGACTTTTCGTATAGAAAAGTTCACCGTTGATGACTTTTCGTATAGAAAAGTTCACCGTTGATGACTTTTCGTATAGAAAAGTTCATCGTTGATGACTTTTCGTATAGAAAAGTTCACCGTTGATGACTTTTCGTATAGAAAAGTTCATCGTTGATGACTTTTCGTATAGAAATGTTCATCGTTGATGACTTTTCGTATAGAAATGTTCATCGTTAATGACTTTTCGTATAGAAAAGTTCATCGATGATGACTTTTCGTATAGAAAAGTTCATCATTGATGACTTTTCGTATAGAAAAGTTCATCATTGATGACTTTTCGTATAGAAAAGTTCATCATTGATGACTTTTCGTATAGAAAAGTTCATCATTGATGACTTTTCGTATAGAAAAGTTCATCATTGATGACTTTTCGTATAGAAAAGTTCATCATTGATGACTTTTCGTATAGAAAAGTTCATCATTGATGACTTTTCGTATAGAAAAGTTCATCATTGATGACTTTTCGTATAGAAAAGTTCATCATTGATGACTTTTCGAAAGTTCATCATTGATGACTTTTCGTATAGAAAAGTTCATCATTGATGACTTTTCGTATAGAAAAGTTCATCGTTGATGACTTTTCGTATAGAAAAGTTCATCGTTGATGACTTTTCATATTATAGAAAAGCTCATCGTTGATGACTTTTCATATTATAGAAAAGCTCATCGTTGATGACTTTTCATATTATAGAAAAGCTCATCGTTGATGACTTTTCGTATAGAAAAGTTCATCGTTGATGACTTTTCGTATAGAAAAGTTCATCGTTGATGACTTTTCGTATAGAAAAGTTCATCGTTGATGACTTTTCGTATAGAAAAGTTCATCGTTGATGACTTTTCGTATAGAAAAGTTCATCGTTGATGACTTTTCGTATAGAAAAGTTCATCGTTGATGACTTTTCGTATAGAAAAGTTCATCGTTGATGACTTTTCGTATAGAAAAGTTCAAAAGTTCATAGTTCAACCCGGTAGAACCGGGTTTTTTCTGCATAACAAAACAGTATGAAAATTTCCGTTTGAAAAACATTTTCCTTTTTAATAACAAAAAAGGCGATTTTTTAATATTAAATTTTTAAAAGCGATGTCTTCTGATCAGTTCATCGTTAATGACTTTTCGTATAGAAAAGTTCATCGATGATGACTTTTCGTATAGAAAAGTTCATCGATGATGACTTTTCGTATAGAAAAGTTCATCATTGATGACTTTTCGTATAGAAAAGTTCATCATTGATGACTTTTCGTATAGAAAAGTTCATCATTGATGACTTTTCGTATAGAAAAGTTCATCATTGATGACTTTTCGTATAGAAAAGTTCATCATTGATGACTTTTCGTATAGAAAAGTTCATCATTGATGACTTTTCGTATAGAAAAGTTCATCGTTGATGACTTTTCATATTATAGAAAAGCTCATCGTTGATGACTTTTCATATTATAGAAAAGCTCATCGTTGATGACTTTTCATATTATAGAAAAGCTCATCGTTGATGACTTTTCGTATAGAAAAGTTCATCGTTGATGACTTTTCGTATAGAAAAGTTCATCGTTGATGACTTTTCGTATAGAAAAGTTCATCGTTGATGACTTTTCGTATAGAAAAGTTCAAAAGTTCATAGTTCAACCCGGTAGAACCGGGTTTTTTCTGCATAACAAAACAGTATGAAAATTTCCGTTTGAAAAACATTTTCCTTTTTAATAACAAAAAAGGCGATTTTTTAATATTAAATTTTTAAAAGCGATGTCTTCTGATCAGGAATCTTGCACCAAATTTAGTCCTGTTGGATAGTAGTTATGAGTTGGATTGTGATGAATATTGTCATTCGAGTCAAACGGTCCTTTTATCTCATACTTATAACTAATTAGCTATTGTATTTAGAAACATTTTCCAAAAGTGTTATCGATAGTCTTTTCTTCAACCTTTAAAAAAAAAATAGCAAATATATTTTCATTACTTTTTTGCAAAATTAAACTTTTTTGAAATTTTGGTAGAAACCTTTGTTTTAATTTTTGATTTTTTTGCTCAAAAGAAAGCTTAGATAATTTCCTTTAAAAGCTTTGTGACCTATTAATGGGATGGGACCTGTTGATATAAACCTCTGAAAAAAAATTAACGTTCAACCAAACATTTTAGCATTTCAGATGGGAAAAACAACCGTTTGACAAAAATGTCAATATTTGACACCCTCCAACTCGGAAAATCCTTAAAATTGGAATTGTGTCTCATAACTACTATCTGATAGGGCTACTTGGTGCAATTTTCATCCCGACAGAAGACATCCCTTTTAAAAATTAACCCACTTGACATGAAATTCCCCTTACGTAGTTCAGTCAAGAAAATAATAATATTTCGGGGTATTAAATAGAATATTTAATAGAGGTACTAAATCTTTATACATATATATTTTATATACACACTTTAGTGCAGGTGGGTATATACGAGTATATAAATATATAAGAGTATACACTAGTCGGTTTACCCAATTGAAATTTTCTTACTTGTTTTTGTTTCGGTTTGGAAGTGGGAGAATGCGTTTACTTTTCACATAACTTCTGCGCGTATGAATCATTTATTTTCTTTAAATTTTTGTAATTTGTATAGAAATTGGTGAATGGCTTCGTATTCTAGCAAAGTTGCCGAGTCTTTTTAGGCCATATAAGGAGATCTTTCATATTATTATCTTAATATGTGATATTTTGTATATAAAGTTGTAAATAATTTTTAATATTTTAGTGATAATAAAAAAACCGGAAAACCGGTGGAAACAAACGAAAAAACCGGTTGCACCGGTTGTTCGAAATTCATGATTTTGAGAAAAATCGGGGACGGTGGAAGCAAAAAACCGGTGGGCCGGTTTATTTTAAACCGGTTTTGATCACTCTAATAGAAAAGTTCATCGTTGATGACTTTTCGTATAGAAATGTTCATCGTTGATGACTTTTCGTATAGAAAAGTTCATCGTTGATGACTTTTCGTATAGAAAAGTTCATCGTTGATGACTTTTCGTATAGAAAAGTTCATCGTTGATGACTTTTCGTATACAAAAGTTCATCTTTGATGACTTTTTGTATAGAAATGTTAATCGTTGATGACTTTTTGTATAGAAAAGTTCATCGTTGATGACTTTTCGTATAGAAAAGTTCATCGTTGATGACTTTTCGTATAGAAAAGTTCATCGTTGATGACTTTTCGTATAGAAAAGTTCATCGTTGATGACTTTTCGTATAGAAAAGTTCATCGTTGATGACTTTTCGTATAGAAAAGTTCATCGTTGATGACTTTTCGTATAGAAAAGTTCATCGTTGATGACTTTTCGTATAGAAAAGTTCATCGTTGATGACTTTTCGTATAGAAAAGTTCATCGTTGATGACTTTTCGTATAGAAAAGTTCATCGTTGATGACTTTTCGTATAGAAAAGTTCATCGTTGATTACTTTTCGTATAGAAATGTTCATCGTTGATGACTTTTCGTATAGAAAAGTTCATCGTTGATGACTTTTCGTATAGAAAAGTTCATCGTTGATGACTTTTCGTATAGAAAAGTTCATCGTTGATGACTTTTCGTATAGAAAAGTTCATCGTTGATGACTTTTCGTATAGAAAAGTTCATCGTTGATGACTTTTCGTATAGAAAAGTTCATCGTTGATGACTTTTCATATTATAGAAAAGCTCATCGTTGATGACTTTTCGTATAGAAAAGTTCATCGTTGATGACTTTTCGTATAGAAAAGTTCATCGTTGATGACTTTTCGTATAGAAAAGTTCATCGTTGATGACTTTTCGTATAGAAAAGTTCATCGTTGATGACTTTTCGTATAGAAAAGTTCATCGTTGATGACTTTTCGTATAGAAAAGTTCATCGTTGATGACTTTTCGTATAGAAAAGTTCATCGTTGATGACTTTTCGTATAGAAAAGTTCATCGTTGATGACTTTTCGTATAGAAAAGTTCATCGTTGATGACTTTTCGTATAGAAAAGTTCATCGTTGATGACTTTTCGTATAGAAAAGTTCATCGTTGATGACTTTTCGTATTAAAAAGTTCATCGTTGATGACTTTTCGTATAGAAAAGTTCATCGTTGATGACTTTTCGTATAGAAAAGTTTATTGTTGATGACTTTTCGTATTGAAAAGTTCATCGTTGATGACTTTTCGTATAGAAAAGTTCATCGTTGATGACTTTTCGTATAGAAAAGTTCATCGTTGATGACTTTTCGTATAGAAAAGTTCATCGTTGATGACTTTTCGTATAGAAAAGTTCATCGTTGATGACTTTTCGTATAGAAAAGTTCATCGTTGATGACTTTTCGTATAGAAAAGTTCATCGTTGATGACTTTTCGTATAGAAAAGTTCATCGTTGATGACTTTTCGTATAGAAAAGTTCATCGTTGATGACTTTTCGTATAGAAAAGTTCATCGTTGATGACTTTTCGTATAGAAAAGTTCATCGTTGATGACTTTTCGTATAGAAAAGTTCATCGTTGATGACTTTTCGTATAGAAAAGTTCATCGTTGATGACTTTTCGTATAGAAAAGTTCATCGTTGATGACTTTTCGTATAGAAAAGTTCATCGTTGATGACTTTTCGTATAGAAAAGTTCATCGTTGATGACTTTTCGTATTGAAAAGTTCATCGTTGATGACTTTTCGTATAGAAAAGTTCATCGTTGATGACTTTTCGTATAGAAAAGTTCATCGTTGATGACTTTTCGTATAGAAAAGTTCATCGTTGATGACTTTTCGTATAGAAAAGTTCATCGTTGATGACTTTTCGTATAGAAAAGTTCATCGTTGATGACTTTTCGTATAGAAAAGTTCATCGTTGATGACTTTTCGTATTATAGAAAAGTTCACCGTTGATGAGTTTTCGTATTATAGAAAAGTTCATCGTTGATGAGTTTTCTTATTATAGGAAAGCTCATCGTTGATGACTTTTCATATTATAGGAAAGCTCATCGTTGATGACTTTTCATATTATAGAAAAGCTCATCGTTGATGACTTTTCATATTATAGAAAAGCTCATCGTCCATGAACTTGGCTGAAAAATAATGGAACATTCTTTGGTATCGCAACCATTTTTCTTTGTCTTAATGGACAACATTTTGGAAAATTAGTAATATTGCACAAATTAAAAGCACTTTTGTTTTCATACACCATAAAAATTACCAATCTTATCAGGAGAAGAATTATTTATATTATTTTCACCTAATTTAATCTCATTTATATATTAACTTTAAATAGAATCAATGCGTATTTTGTCACGTATTTTTTTTTTTGCGTCTTATTTAATTTAATTGATTTATTTTAGTTTTATATTCAAATACTAATTAAAATTTGCAGAAAAACAATAGGATGGCAGTTGCAAAACAGTAAAAACATAAACATGATCTTAAAAATTACTCTTCTTGTTAAGCGAAAAAAATTTTCTAAAAGAGTGATCTCCCACCGTTCTGTTTTGTTTTCTGGCATATTTCAGTAGAAAGTTCGAGATGACGCCATCTACATCTCAACTTCACTATTTTGCGGGAAATGGCGTTCGTTATTTCTTACTCATCATATGATGCGAAGCCGAAAGTGTAAGACATCAAGGATGTGTCGTAAAACCCAAAAACTTTTTGGTGCCTGATGAACTTTTAAATCAGAGATCTCTTAACTGCAAGCCCGCTGTGGTGCCATCTACATCATATATTCTCCTTTATTACAGGGAAAATAAGCTGAATTGTATTTTCATTATGCCCTAACATTACTGAAAGGAGATTAGAGAGAGCTATGGATCCCAGATCGAAGGAATGTCCTAACGAAATAGTGATCATATATATCCGCAGCTTCTGCAAAACTCATGATGCACGACCTTTAACCTTCCTGCATGGCGTCTAATAAGGCACTATCTCGTCATGACAGACACGATGCCTGAGACGTCAGGCAGGACCACATCAATCTGGAATTTATGCAGTTCCTGAATGATGACCACCTCTCATTTGTTGCCTTGAGGGCAGCATCTCAAGAAGAACTTGCTGTTCGCTAGAGGCATTCCCAAATAAGTCTGTTCCGCTGGAGGGTGTAGGTTAGTTCCTAGTCTTGCAAGATCATATGCTTTACAGTCCCCGGTTTTGTCCCTGTGGCTCGTCACACATATCAAGTGACCATTGAACACTTCAGCCATTTCCCTAGTGGATTTGCGATAGTAGAGGGCTGTTTTTAAAATCTCGAGTTCCTCGTATTTTATGGGAGCCTGACTATCATAAGCCCGTTATGCTGAAGCGTGTAAGGTAGTTAATATGCTTTGCAATTCCCGTGTATGTCCCTGTGGCCCGGCACACATATCAGGTGAAATCGGCCAAATCCTTATGAAATCTGCGATAGTCTTCGGAACTTATTGAATTCCGGGATTCCAGGAACTTTATGTCAGTACCTTAATTTGTAGCGAATCTGCTTCCTCTCTATAGCTAAGATCTCTGCCTGGTAAACACTACTTCGGCTACCTTGTGAGTGGCTATTCGCTCGACGCCGAAAAAACATCTGTTTCATAGGGTAGCGTCCACCCCTTCGAATAAGTACAGGCCTAAAATGTTGCATTTTTGCACCGTGGAAGTGCAACATTTTTTACAAAAGAAAGCGAAACCCTTTCAAAATGCAGGATTTTTTTTATTTTTAGGGCGAAAGGCAGAAAAATTTAGCATTTTTTGGCACAAAAGTAAACACCATAAGATGAGAAAACGCTGGAATAAATTTAAAGGTATCGCCACCAACATAACAGAATGGATGAAATGTGTGAAGGTCCTGTGCTCCTTTTAGGAACTTCGCGAATATATATAAATTCTGGTAGCCTTTTTGCAATGGATAGCTCAAGTTCCTTAGAAAATACTCCCTCCCCAGGGATAGGGCCACTTCATTGTTATCTATCAGGTATAAAAGTGGGATATTTCTTTGGTGATTCAGGTATAGTGCACTCACCGATCCATAGAAGGTCACACTATGCCCGTAGCTATTTTCTGACCAGAGTGACAATTCCCTAAGTCTAATATCAGTAGATGCGGTATACAATTAAGAGCATTAGTTGGGGTCAGTCATTCGCCGAACTGTATTTAGTATTGCGGGCATAAGATGGATTTCTGCAGAGCCGCCCAGGCCAGACGACAATGCAATACAGCATTATCGGTCGGTCTGGTGCTGTATAGAACCAGCATTTTCATGTTGCCTTTTACAGGTAGAAAGCACGCTTTCGCAGTCTTTTTGCGTTTTCAAGAATATTGGTTTGAAATGCCTGAGTATTTTGCGCTTTCTGATGGTTACTCGTATATTGCAATTTTCTTCCTTGGAGACAGTTACAACTGTTGGTTCCTTATATCCACTGTTGAAAGAGAATTACGGAAAGCCAGCCTAGCCCAGTGGTGGTGTGGAGGGTCTGTAGGATCAATAGCATGTCTCTAGGAGTAGTCGGAAACGTCCCTCCAACCGCTACTGCCGCAGCGTCTGCATGGACAAAAATCCTAACTCGCATCTTCTCCAGAGAAAGGAGAATATTGCTCCCGTAGTGATTCCAGAGCAGAAGAGAAAGAACTCCTTCCAGCTTACAAACCTGCCAAGGTCAGTTGACCCTAAGCTAGATGAAATGTTTCTCTTAATCAGTCATCCCATCCTGCGGTAGTATGAAGGGTCTGCTACATGATGTCTCTAGGAGTAGACGAAAACGTCCCTCTAACCGCTACTGCCGCTTTGTCTGCATAGGCAATAACCTTAATTCGCATCTTCTCTAGAGAAGGCAGAATATTGCTTCTGGAGTGATTCAAGAGCGGAGGAGAGAAAACTGCGAAAAAAAGTAAAATGTGCCGCATAAGGTGAGTTCGATTGCGAAAAAAATTTTGCACCGTCGACGCAAAATTCTGAAAAATCCAAAAATTGTGTATAAAAGTCCAGTTTTGAGGAAAAGAGCAAAGAAAATGTTGCCCCTTGTTTGCAGAAAAGAAAGCGCCATTAATTAGCAGGTTATAAATGAACCTTCGTATAATGTTTTCGACCTCCAGGATTGCAGATCCATAACTATTGCATATTCCTTAAAGAGAGAGATCTTTCAATAAAGCTGTGATCAATTTTAGACCTAAAGTACACTGAAAGAAAAGTATACTGAAAATCATTGAAATTTTCTTAACTTTTAAGATTTTTGCTTTGATTTGGCTCCAAAGACAAAGACTTTTAAAATAAGTACATCTTGTACGACAATTAAAGTCAATTAATCATCTTTAAATCTGGACATCAAACATCTTTGAAAGAATTACGCCGTATAATTCGATGAGACTTCACATTTTTAAATCTATTACGGCTAGTGCTTACATTAAATCCATAAAATGACTTTAGATTGAGTACATTCTTTAATTATACCAAACACATTCTGTACTTTCCACAAGTGTAAAATAAGTTTCGTAAAATTTTTTATTTAATTTTTTGTTTAAACATTTATGCTAATGATACCCTCACTTTAGTGTGACGAGTCTATATATCATTTTTATTATTTTCTTTATTAAATTATTATTTTTTAAAACATTTGATTTCGATAAACAGTTTATTCAGTAGCCATTGTGTTTAATCTAGTTTTCTTCATATTAGAGGGAATATGAGAATTTATTCTAATGGATAATGAAATATTTTGCAAAATTTTTCCTTAAACGAATAGTTCTCTTTGTATGAGCTGCGGTAGCTGTTGCTATTAATGTAGAATTAAAAATGTCAACACGCGCAAGCGCACAAAACCTTTATCTACCACAGCTCAACATGATCTGATTCCAAAGAATTTCAAACAAACTTCATTGTAACTCTCGCTATTATTCTCAATTTGCGACAAAAGAGGGTCTAAATTGTCCTCCTGCAGATAAAAACGATCTCTTAATTTAAAAGATAACTAATCGTTAATTCAAAAATACCAAAAAACTGGTCTGAAAATTAAGGGTATATTGTCTTTAAAAGCATGGCATGAGAATTTCTACAATTTTAAGGGAAAAATCTTACAAACTATTAAAATTTATACTATAGTATTTGTACTACAATCAATTATTATTTCTTTAATTTTATGACGTAACGTTAAAGTCAACATGACATAGTGTTATGGACATCTTATCATAGAAGTAAGGAATTTTAATTTAAACGAATAAAAATTTCTTTGAAATCAAGTAAATTTTCTCAAATTTAAAGAAATTTGTTATTCAAACAAAGACAGATTAAATCTATGATTTAAGGGCAAACTTGTTTTTAATTTCATATCAAATTTTTTTTAAGTGTAGCTATCGATTAATCTCTCAAGACTTTTAAGGAGAAAATACAATGATAGATTAATCAGCTGGATATTTTTTTTTTTGCTACTGTATAGAACGGCTTTCTCGCCTTTTGGATGAAGACAACCTAAGTTTCTATTCATTATTCCCTCACCTTAGAGAGGAGGGTATATGTATATCATTTGCTACGAGCCAAAAGTGTAACACATCGAATGAGTGACCTAAGATCCTAAGTATGTTCGGCGGATATCCATTTTGGGTCATTTTAAGTCGAATGAGCAATGTCCGTCCGTCTGTCTGCTGGCTAGTGCGCACGATAATTCTCGAAAGGAGTAACCGATTGACTTCATGTGTTTGGTATGTGGTAATATTGTCTTCTATCTCCGGCTAAGTTCGAAGATGGGCCATATTGGTCCACTCCTTCTAGTACCTCCCTCACAAAGGCTTAACATTTAGTGAAATATTGATTATTTAATAACTTCTATACTCATTATTTGAATCCTCTGAAATTCTACATATAGTATTAGTTTATTAGTCACTATTACCGCGAGAAAAATGGGCGAAGTTGCCACGCCGCTTTTGGTACCTCCCACGCAAATGAACAATTTTGAACCAAAAGATAACAGCTTATAACTTTATTACCAGAGCATACAAAGACTTGCAATTTTATACAGTGTAATGGTTTAATAGTAACTAAAATACAGTTAAAAATGGGCATTATTGCCACGGTTTTAAGCTTTTGATAGACCAAAAAATTATGAATTCGGTTACTATCTCGCACTATTCCTTTTGTTACCACCTTTTTAGTTGGGCCTATTTCTATTGGTACCAGCACGTTCGTAGTGTCCAGTGTACACTGAAAAAATTGGGATATTTGTCAAGTCATTCGTAATAAGTAAATACTAACGTCTCTACAATTAAATACAAATGTTTGATTTTCAATTCTTTCATTGATTTGATATATTTGCAATAATTATTCCTCAAGGTTAAGATTTATAGTATGTAGATATGGTTTTGATCTAAAAACAAATAGTAGCATGCATGATCTAAATAAAACTGAATCTAATGTGGCTATTTTGGTTATCTTAACTTTAAAAAAAATTAAAATAAGTTAGCGAAACCCCCAGTCTTATCTCACTACTCCATAAAAAAGAATATTTATTTGATTGGATAACCCCAATCAGTGAGTGGTGATACATAAATATTTCTATAGTAAATCGGAGCAATAAATATCACTAGTTTACAAAAAATGTTGTCGAAGGGCTATGCATAACATTTTCTGGTGTAATATGGTGTCATACAATTTTTTTTTAAATCCAATTTTCTGCTTAGTTGCCTCTGTTTTTGGACAATATCTTTTGAAGTATTTATAAGCCCGATAGAGCCGCGATGCCCTTTGAATGTAAGAAAATTATGAGGGCTACTGTTATGGACAATATAATTTTCAAATGGAAACAGAAGTTCAGAAGCTGTCTTTAAAACAATAAAAAAAAAATAAGAAATAGAAAATAAAATGGCAAAAAATTTGTTTCTTCCATTTTTTAAAAACTAGAATCCTAACGAAGCAAACAGTGCCTAGTTGCAGAACATCTATGGATAAATGTAGACATTATAGCACTTTTGGTAGAAATAAAAGAATTTCAACATAAATCGGGTTTCATACCCCACCTATTGTGAACCAGGACATACGAATGTATCAGTTGCTACGAGCCAAAAGTGTAACACATCGATGGAGCGCCTCCCCAAGAATATTTGGCGGAATCCGTTTTGGGCCATTTTCAATGTCCGTCCGTCTGTCTGGCAGGCTGGTGCGCACGATAACTTTCGACAGGATTAACCGATTGACTTCAAATTTGGTATGGGTCAATATTTTTTCTATTTCAGGCTAAGTTTATAATTTTTATTCCGGTCCATACAAATAACGGGTTTTCTAATAGGAATGATATGACATTGAAGTGACGTTTCGGCCATTTGTAATATGTCATGATCTGTCATTTATTTTTCATTGTATTCAGTAGTGTTTAAAATATCATCATGAAGAGATATACGCCAGAACAACGTTTACAAATTATTCAGTTTTATTAATAAAATATGCGTTCTGCAATTGCAACTTTTCGTGCGCTAAGTCAATTTTTTTAAAATCCAAAAAAAAAAACACTTTCCAGTCGACCTACGACCTTGACAATATTTTAGCCCTCGTTAAGAGCTATCTTTTTGCCATTGACCGATTACCGATCCGACGTACCGTTAAGGAGCTAGAGCAAAAATAAACCTTCCACTCACATTTGAAAATGATGCCAAGTCCATTTTTTTTAAATCCAAGAAAAAATCATTTTCCAGTCGACCGACAACCTTGACAACCATGAGCAATATTTTAGCCCTCGTTAAGAGCTATCTTTTTGTCATTGTCCGATTGTGGCTACGTGCCACACAGCTAAGGAAACCATTGAATTGTTGCGAGAAAAGTTTGGAGATTCGATTATTTCAAGAAATTGTGATATTGAATGGCCTCCAAGAAGTTGTGATTTATCACCATTAGACTATTTCTTGTGGGGTTATTTAAAGTCATTGGTCTTTCGAAATAAACCAGATTCTCTTCAAGGTTTACAAGTCAATATTGAACGTGCCATTTATGACATACGACTTGATTTAGTGGAAAAAGTGCTCGAAAATTGGATTCATCGAATTCGTTCCTGCAGAAGAATTCGTGGAGGCCATTTGAATGGCGTTTTATTTAGAACTTAATTGTATCGATTGTATATTTCACATTAAATATGTATACAACTTAACAATAAGTGTTTTTTTTTTCAAAGAAATCATATCACTCTTATTGGAAAACCCTGTACTAGAAATGTTGTGCAGTATAATGCTTTTATAGTACCTATGTATAGTCACGTGAAAAACGGACGTTATGGCCACGTTCCTTTAGGTACCTTCCATACAAATGGACAATTTTGCACAAAAAGTTAACGGCTTATAACTTTTATTCCGTTCCTTACAAATACTAGAAATTTTGTGCAGTGTAATGCTTTTATAGTACCTACCATTCCGTGAAAAATGGGCGCTGTTGCCACTCCCCTTTTGGCAGCTATAGGCCAAAACAAAATAAATATGAAAAATAATTTTTTTGTTGCATGGTGTATTCGTATTCTAAACAAAAATTTGATAAAATTTCACATAATACATGACACATACACCTCAATGAAGAAAACAAAAATGAAAACTGAAAATTAATTAATTGAAAAAATTAGCATTAGTCTTCGTTAATCAGTGGCACAAAGCGTTACACGAGAACGGAAAATGAAAGAAGGTATGTTAAGGTGTTACGAAAAAAATCCGCATGATTTTGAGGTAAAGACAAGGTGCTGTAAAACTAAATAAATGTACATTAAAAACTAAGATATGAATTTATTTTAAGTAATTTTTTTCCAAATTTTACTACTTGAAAGCTAAATAAATTCTCTTTAGTTTATTACATTTCAAATGTTTTAGATTTAAGAAGGAAATGTACAAATATTAATAATAATTGTTTTTGCCTGAGATTTTCTTAATTGAACGAAAATTTTAAATTTCTTATATTATTTAAATTAATAAAAATTTGTTCTTCAGTTTATTTATTTTCAACCCTTGTCCTGGGTACCCTTTTACACTCCTGCCTTGGAACTACCACATGGGATCTGGAATCTGAGATCGATGTATGCACATTATTTCCGAATGGAGCCGTCCTACGCAAACCGGGTACTTGTGCTGAAACAATAATATGCGAGAATGGTGTCAGCACAGAGGGTGTACTAACTTGCACGGGAACTCAGGGCTATAAGTTGGATACAAAAAAATGTGCCGCAGTCAGCGATGACTACTGTGCCACACCGTGTGAGAAAAGCTCTCCCAAGTGGGTTAGTGGCGTAAGAAACTGCCAGGATTGGTCTGAATGTGATGGCAAAACTGAAGTTAAAACGGGAAGTTGCCCAACGGGTCAGATCTTCAATCAGGCCGATCAGCTATGCGAATACAAATCTAGCGGCTTTGTGTGTAATAAAGTTTATAATATCTGCAATATTTCTCCCAAAGATCAGCCGTTTTGGGATGAATTCAACTGTCACAAGTACTTCTACTGCGATAAAAGTCAAAAGCAACAAACTGAAGAGTGTGCCCTCGGCTTGTACTATGACAAAGTAAGCGGTACATGTATTGCAAAAGCTCAGGTGGACTGTTACAAACATCCGATTCCGGAAAACGTTTGCGGTACTGCCAAATTGGCCATTCGTGCTCGTTTCGTTAAGGACCAGGCCACCTGCAGTGGCTATTTCTATTGCCAAGACTTGGGTTCGGGTGTACCAGACACAAATCCCTCTTGGGGTCAGTGTGACAAGAATTACTTCTTTGATGAAACTATTCAAGCCTGCCGGGATAGAAATTTAGTCGAGTGTGCCGAAGATCGCTGCGTTGGTCGCTCAAGCGGTTTGGAGCTGGCTCCAGTAGCGGGATGTCAATACTATTTGAAAT
Source organism: Eudasyphora cyanicolor (assembly GCA_963930755.1). Taxonomy (NCBI): domain Eukaryota; kingdom Metazoa; phylum Arthropoda; class Insecta; order Diptera; family Muscidae; genus Eudasyphora; species Eudasyphora cyanicolor. The sequence continues at coordinate 22,617,356 of OZ005735.1, read as the reverse complement.
GCGTAAATGGCTATACCATGGGTGAGGAGAAATGTGAGAATGACTATTATTTCGATCCCACCACAGAACAGTGTGTGGAGCAGAAAATATCCTATCCGATATGTGAATAAAAATAGAAAATGAAAAACTTTTAATAAATTCCAAAAAAACCGCTAATTCAAAATTAAAATAAAAGTGTGTTTTATTCATACAGACGAAAATTAAGCATACAACATATATATTTTGTGAAATTCTTTAAATAATTTATATCGAAAAATAAAACAATTTCCATCAAAAGGATTTGACGGAAAAAAAATTATTGTGAATATTAAAGAAAATCACGATTTATATCTGTGCACTGAAATGTTTACTTTCTAAAACTGCTTAGATTTTCAAAATAGATTTTTAGCATATAACAAATATATATTTTGTGAAAAAAAAATTTTTGCGAAAAATAAAGAAAATCACGATTTATATTTGTGCACTGAAATGTTTACTTTCTAAAACTGCTTAGATTTTTAAAATAGATTTTTAAAGTCTAGAAAAAAATCCGGTTTAAGAGATTGTATTTCCCAAAACTACCCGCCAATCAATAGTAATCATACGCAATGGTGAATGGAATTAAAAGTCTTGAAAAATGCACAAATCTAAATGGGTCAGGGCAACCATACGAGCAACCATACTGCATGTGTCGTATTGACAACATCGACCTATGAACTTTGTTTTTGCCTAAAAAGTTTATGAACAGTTTCAAAATGGGAAAATAAGATTTCGCTAACATTTCTTTTTCAAAAATTTTGTGAGCGTTTGAAATTTTGAAATAATTTAAAAAAAATGAGTTCTTGGGTTTTACGAAATTTTTAATTTCTCTCAAACGGCTGACCAATCTTATCTTTTACAAATATCTCCATAATTTTTAGAATATTTTTTTGTGTTGGTCGAAATTTTTTTTTTGAGGTATAAGCCCAATAGGGTCGTGGATTAAATAAACTTATGGGAACAACACTTTCACGTAGAGACAACGATTTAGTAACTGTCGTTAAAACAATTAGATTTATTTAAAAAAAAAATCATAAAAAACGCAAAAAAAATTGTTTGTTCTATTATTTTAAATTCTAGCGTACCAAAGACGAATACAAGCCTATTTGAAAAAAAATCTGTGGATAAATGTATAAATTATGAACCATATTGTAAAAATAGGGAAATTCAAAAAAATAATTTTTCATATTTTTTAATTTGGGCATTTTGTTTTGGAGGTACCAAAATTGGGGTGGCAATAGCGTCCATTTTTTACAGGACTGTATGTATTGAAAAAGCATTGCACTGGACAAAATTTATAATTGTATGGGAGGTACCAAAAGGATCCCGGCAATAACGTCAATTTTTCACGGGAATGTAGTTATTGAAAACAACATTGCACTGGACAAAATTCGAAGTATTTGTGTTGACTTGAATCAAAGTTATAATCCGTTAACTTTTTGTACAATATAGTCCACTTGTATGGGAGGTACCAAAAGGGGCCCCGGCAATAACGCCCATTTTTCACGGGACTGTAGGTACTATAAAAGCATCACTCTGCACAAAATTTCAAGTTTTTGTATGAAGTGGACTCAATGATATAAGCCGTTAACTTTTTGTGCGAAATGGTCCATTTGTGTGGAAGGTACCAAAAGGGGCGTGGCATCTTCGCCCATTTTTTTTTCAAGATGATAGCATCCACGAAGCTAATACTATTTGTGGAATTGTGAAAGATTCAATATTTCACTAAATTGGCCAACATGGTCCATCTTCGACCTTAGCCTGAGATTGGAAAAAATATTATCATATACCAAATTTTCAAGTCAGTCCGTTACTCCTTAACGTGCGCACCAGCCAGACAGACGGACCGACATTGCTCAAATGACTTCAAATGTTCCAAAACGGATTTCGCCAAATATTATTGGGGCCACTCCTTCGATGTGTTATATTTTTGGGCCGCCCCACAATAGTGGGGCTATAAAACCATGATTTTGTTGTAATCCTCTTACTTTTCACCGAAAAGGATATAATTTTTACATTTATCCATAGATTTTTCCAAATAGACATTGTTTTCTTCGTTAGGATGTTAGCTTTCAAAAAATGATTTGCAATTGAAGTCCCACAGGGTTATAGATAATAACTTTAAAGCAAATATGTCCACAAGTCTATAGAATATTCCAAAAGTGGTAAGGAATACATTCGACTAAAATGTAATAAAAAAATATTATTTAAATAAGAAATTTATAAAAATAAATTTATTCTACAAAGTTGAATTTGGTATTGTCAACTTTAAAAATAAAAACGAAACCAAAAATTTTTTAGTGTCCAATAAATAAAAAAATATACGTTCCTAATAATGTAATGTAATGTAATGTAAATAACAAATGACTTCCCTAAAAATAGCAAAATACTAACACAAAAAAGGTTTAGAAAAAAAAACAAAGCAAAAAATGTTTAAGAAGTTTTCTAAAAATTAAAATTTCTTTAAAAAAAATAATGTCTAAGAATTTTCTATAAATAACAGATTCCAAGAAATTTTACATAACTGAAAACATTAAGACAACAAAATTCTAACAGTAAAAAATAAAGAATTTATATTTATAAAATATTTATATAAATATAGAAAAAATGTTCGTTAAGAATTTATGATTATTATAATTTATTATTATTAATTAAAACATATATACAAATAAAAATTTAATCATAAATTGTCTGTATATAAAAATATCTATATCTTTAAACTCTATAAACTACTATAAAAAAAGTTTCTAATAAAAAAAATGTTTAGGAAATCTAAAAACAACAAATTTTAGAAATTTCTAAAAATAAAAAAATCTAAAAAAATGTCTACAATTAAAAGCTTGTTAAGGAAATTCCTAAAATGAAAAATTCGAATTCGAATTCCTATAAGAAAAAGCGACGATTACGACGAATAAAAAAATGATTAAAAATAACAATAACAAATTTCAAAGAAAATGTCTAAAGTAAAAAAATTCTAAAACAACTAAGACAAAGGCAAAATTTTATAAAAAAAAAATCCAAAAATATTTAAGAAAATTGTAAAAATTAAAAAATTTATATGAACAAAAAATGTGTAAATAAATATAGATACCAAATGACTAAACAATTTTTATGTAAAAAAAATATCCAGGATTTTTTTAAAATAAAAAATGTCTATTGACAAAAACAAATAAATAAATTAAAAAAAAATTTATATAAAATAAAATATTTAATAATTTTTTTATAACTAAAAAACGTCTCGTTATTAATATAAAAATTTTACAAATAAATAATTTCCAAAAAAAAATCATTTAAATAAGATATATACTCGTATATATAAATGTGAAGAACTTTTATTTATATAAAATATCTCTACATACTTCTACAAAAACAACACATTTCTAATAATAAAAAAATTTAGGAAATGTATAAATAAGTGTTTAAGAAATTTCTAAAAATAAAAAAATTATGCGAGTACAAAAAAAATTCCTATAAATAAAAAATCCATATAAATAAAAAGAAATAAGAATTTGTTATAAATTATCAAGTCAAGCTTTCAAAAAATGGAACAAACGAATTTCTAATAATAAAAAAGTTTAGGAAATGTATAAATAAGTGTTTAAGAAATTTCTAAAATAAAAAAAATTATGCGAGTACAAAAAATATTCCTATAAATTAAAAATCCATATAAATTAAAAAAATAAAAATTTGTTATAAATTATCAAGTCAAGCTTTCAAAAAATGGAACAAACGAATTGTTTGCGATTTTTTTTTATTTTTAAATGTTTCTTCGTAACAACAAAAAAGTATTTAAAAAAATGCCATTTTTTAAAAAAAAATCCACTTTTTTTAAAAAAAAATCCATTATTTTTTGGGGAAAAAATCCGTTTTTTTTTTTTTTGAAAAAAATCGTTTTTGTAATCAATTTTTTTCTAATTTTTTCAAAGACAGTTACTAAACTTCAGACTGTACGTGAAAGCAATATTTTCAACATTTGTAGTCCTCATAATTTCCTTTAACTTATATGATATACCGGATTTATCGTGCTTATAGTTCAAATATGGTTCAAATACTAAAGGAACCTTCCAAGAAAATCGGAATTTTTTAAAACAAATTAACATAAAATATGTTTTTAATATTTTTTCGTGTTCAGGACACCATCTTACACCAGAAAATGTTATGCACAGCCCTTCGACAAAAATTTTGTAAACTAGGTTATTAATGCAATGAAATGTTTGCTTTCTAAAACTTCTTAAATTTTCCAAAACGGACGAAAAATGTCCAGTTTATGCGATATTTTCCAAAAATACTCGCCAATTAATAATAATCATACGCAATGGAGAACAAAATTAAAAGCCTTGAAAAACTATTAAAAAAGTGTAAAATTTGTCCAAATAATTTATGATTATTATTAAATTATGGGGCGGGGGGGTATACAATGGGGGTTTTATACAAAGCCATCCTATTACAAAGAATGAAAAAGGAACCAAGACAGGATCAATGAGTGAACTAACGATGAGACAATCACAATAGATACCAAAATGATTATACAGGAACGATAAATCTGAAAGACAACAATCAATCAGAGGAATGATGATGTAGTAAAAAGGTTAGGCCGGAACAATCGTTCAGGAAAAATGTTGACAAGGATGATGATGAGCTGGGCAGTGTAATCCCTTAAATACCTTCCTGTAACAACCAATAAATGGAAAGGCGATTCCCATTACTGACTATTTAATATGAATAAGAGAAAATGCGGAAGATCAGCAAAAAACTGCCTAATCACTGTAAGGTTCACCAGGCCTAAATCTTAGCAGTTAGGGAAAAGCAGAATTGTTGAGAATTAATATTCGGACTAAAATCCGTAATAATATTTTCTCTGATAGTTAGGCTGATATAAAGTCCCCGGAAACGGTATTCCTCAATTCAAAAACTACCCTCGACTGTCGCAAATCTCTCAACTGATTTCTTGCTGAACAGTTTGAAATTCAACTGAAATGTTTGCCAGGCCACAGGGAACTGCAAAGCAGAGGATCTTGCAAGACTAGGAAGAACTACCTTAAACGCTCCAGGGTAATTGGAATATGTGGGAAATAGTGTCCTTACGGCATTAACGCCCAGCTGCTTTATCGAGACCGGGAGTCTCACTTATCGTGTATTATAACAAGTCACTCACTACTGCCTTACTGGAAGACACGCAACAACAATAAAGGTATTGCGAAATGACTTTTGCAGAAGCTGCAGAGGTAAAGACGAGGCGTAATCAATAGAATACCTTATGTGTTTGTGCCCCGTCAGACCTGATATTTTTAATAAGCCCCTAAACACAGATACACTTCACATTGTATGCTACGATATCTTAAGATATGTTTCAAAACAAAATCGCTTTATAATTCGCATGCATTGCAATAATTTTTATTCAAACGAAAACATCCGTCCATTATACTTGTATATAAAAACAAATTCCCTTAAGAACACGAGGGATATTGAATAATTGCTGATGTACAAACTTGGGCTTCCTCATCGAAGAATTTATTTCCGCATGTCAATTCCTCCACGGTAACACCATTGGCACAACGCAAATAATGGCGACATCCTTTCGTTCCACTACTGACAAATGGTAAATTACGACCATCGCAGCGATCTTCCGTGCAAACCACAGAGAGAGGATTGACGCAGGCTTGATCCGCTTCACTGAAGAAATAATTTTCCTTACATTGCACCCAATAGGGGTCTGTATCAAAACCATCTTCAACAGCTGAACAGTAGAAAGATCCACGGCAAGTGGCTCCATCTTCGACGAATACATTGGCTTTTGGTTTTTTTTCTGTGCCACAGACATCACTGGGAAGTGGATGGGCCGCACACTCGACCAGAGACTTTTGAACACATGCCCCGTCCACAGGATCGTAGTACGTACTCTTACAGGTGGTACTAGTGAGAACACCCTTCTTGCAAGTGTAATACTTATCACAACTACTGGGATCATTGAAATTCACACCATCCTTGACAATGGCGCAAAAATTGAGCTCTTGTACCGCGCAGTTAGATACCGAGTCAAATATACACTGTTGCGTTGTGTAATTGAAATGGGTGGATTCAGGACAATGACCATAACGGGCCCAGTCCTCATCCTGACAATAATAATAGCCAAAACATGATTTGGGGTCGGGTATAAATCTTCCTGTTTCATTAGCACAGGAGACATCACACAGCGAATGATCTGATAGCGAGGCGACACAATCACCTTTATCCTTATCATAGAATGGTTTGGTACCGCTACACTCTTTAAATGGGACAGAAATAAAGTCGATGCAGGTTATACCACGACTGCAATCATCAGGATCGCGTATATCTGTATTGTTTGGGAAAAATTGGCAAGGATCCATATCACGTTCAGCAAGGCACATGGTCCAGGACATGGAACATAACACCGCCAAGGTGACCAATAATGGCAACCCGAAATTTTGGCAAGCTATTTAATCAAAAATGTAGTGTAGTATTTAGTATCAATTTATTTTTAAAATCGCTTGTTTTCACCTACCCCTCATTGCTATAACTTTACTTGAGTTACTACTTCAATGTCTCTTGGTAAACTAAAACTCCCTAGAATGTTCTCCAGTTGTTTATGCTATTGGGTTATCGACGACCACTTTTTAGCGATAATCTCTGTATTTTTAAATGATTTATTTTCAAGTGAAATTGGCCAATTAATTCAATTTCTATCGCAAATATTATTAGATAAGATTACTGCAAATATTTTGGTCTCTAAATAACCACATGATTTCTCAGACGTACATATGTAAATACCAGCAGGCTTTGTTCGTGGGGAGCTGTCTAGGGAAATGAAAACTGACGCTGATGTTAGATTTTTGACCAATAAATAATGGCGAGAGCTTACCAGCGCTTTGTAATCGGGTAAGACTAGCAATTGCAAGTCCTACAGGTTTATAGATAATAACTTTAAAGCAAATATGTCCACATGTGTACAGAATATTCCAAAAGTGATAGGGAATACATTCAACTAAAAATAGAAAAGAAATTAATAAAATAGGTTTAAAAACTAATCAAATAAGAGATGAAGCGCAATCGATATGCCGATGCATACCTGGGGAGCTGTCTAAGGAAATGAAAAATTACGCTGGCGTTCAATTTGTGTCATATATGTATATTATATATTATGGCGAGTGATTACCAGGGCTTTGCAAGTCCCACAGGGTTATAGATAATAACTTTAAAGCAAATATGTCCACAAGTGTATAGAATATTCCAAAAGTGGTAAGGAATACATTCAGCTAAATATATAATAAAAATATGTTATTAAAATAAAAAAATTATAGAAATAAGCGTATTCTATGAAGTTGAATTTGGTAAAGTTAGCTTCAAAAATAAAAAATTTTCAAGTGTCCAATAAATAAAACAAATACAAGAAAAATATATCTTCCTAATATACTAAAAACATATTTTTTGTAAATAATAAACAACTTCTCCAAAAATAACAAAAACACTAACACAAAAAAAGGTTTAGAAAAAATCTAAAAACAAAAAATGGTTAAGAAGTTTTCTAAAAATTAAAATAAAAAATATCTAAGAATAAAAAATGACTCAGAATTTCTTTAAAAACAAAAAATGTCTAAGAATTTTTTTTAAATAAAATATTTCAAGAAACTTTACATTAATAAAAAATATTAAAGAAAACATAATGTTAACAATAAAAAGTGAATAATTTATATTAATTAAATATTTATCAAAATATATAAAAAAAATCTTTAAGAATTTATGGCTAGGTAAGGTTAGGTTAGGTTGAGAAGAGGAGGCAGCTAAGTTCAGCATCATGTCCTTGGACATACACATAAGCCAGTATTCGGCATGTTGTGCGCTCTAATTAATTTATGGATAAAATAAGTTTATTATTATTAATATTAATTTAAAAAAATATATAAATAAAAAAATGCTCATAAATTGTCTGTAAATAAAATATGTATATCTATAAACTACTACAAAAACAAATTTCTAATAAAAAAAATGTTTAGGAAATCTAAAAATAAAAAAGGTTTAAAGAAATTAATAACAATAAAAATTCTAAGAAATGTTCTACAATTAAGAGATTGTTAAAGAAAATTCCTAGAAATAAAAAATTGCTAAGAAAATTTCTATAATAAAAATTTAAAAATTTTTTTACAAATAGAAAATTACAAAAAATTAAAATGAAAAATTTAAATTAAAAAATTTTCAAAGAAAATTCCTATAGTTAAAATAAAATACTACAAATTCTAAGAAAATTGAAAATATTAAAAAACTAATCAAACAAATTTCAGAAATTTTCTATAGAAAATGTTTATTTATTTTTTTTTATTGATTTCATATTAATAAAAAATATTCTATATATAAAAACGTCTACAATTTTTTATAAATAAAAAAGTCTAAAAAATTTTGTAAAAATAAAAAAAGTCTAACAAAAAATTTTTCGAACAATAAAAAATTGTAAAAAAGAAAAAGTCTAAGAAATTTTGGAAGAAAAAAAACGATTCAAAAAATTTTACAGTAAGACATTTTTTATTCTTAGTCATATTTTATTTATATGAATATTCTTAGCATTTTTATTTATTTCCTATAAATAAAAATATTACGAAGAACATTTCTATATATAAACAATTTCATGGATTTTTTATAAACAAAAAATTCCTAGCAATTTTTGTATAAATAAGAATTGTTTAAGAACAATTTTAATGAAAAATGTCTGAGATTGTTGTTATGAATTATTTTTTAAGATTTTTTTTATAAACAAACACATAAGCCAGTATTCGGCCTGTTGTGCGCTCTAATTAATTTATGGCTAAAATAAGTTTATTATTATTAATATTAATTTAAAAATATATAAAAATAAAAAATTACTCATAAATTGTCTGTAAATAAAATATGTATATCTATAAACTACTACAAAAACAAATTTCTAATAAAAAAAATGTTTAGGAAATCTAAAAATAAAAAAGGTTTAAAGAAATTAATAACAATAAAAATTCTAAGAAATGTTCTACAATTAAGAAATTGTTAAAGAAAATTCCTAGAAATAAAAAATTGCTAAGAAAATTTCTATAATAAAAATTTAAAAATTTTTTTACAAATAGAAAATTACAAAAAATTAAAATGAAAAATTTAAATTAAAAAATTTTCAAAGAAAATTCCTATAGTTAAAATAAAATACTACAAATTCTAAGAAAATTGCAAAATTTTATTAAAAAAATATCTAAAAATACTAAATGAAAAAATGCTCCTCAAATAAAAAGTGGCTAAAAAATTTATATAAACAAAAAAGTTATAAAAAATATAGATACAAAATGACTAAACAATTTATATGTATAAAAAAATGTCTAAGAAAATTTAAATAAAAAATGTCTACTGACAAAAAAATTATATAAATTTGAATATAAAAAAATATTTAATAATTTTTTATAACTAAAAACGTTTTCGTTATAAATATACAAATAAATAAAAAAGTGTCATATAAATAAACAAAAAATATATGTACATAAAAAATGTTAAGAACTTTTATTTTTATAAAAGATCTGCACATACATCCACAAAAACAACACATTTCTAATAACTAAAAAAGGTTTAGAAATAAGTTAAGAAGTTTTCTAAAAATTAAAATAGATATAAAAATAATCTAAAAATAAGAATTTAATTAAATGACAGTAAAGGCCAAATAAACGAAGATTACTTAAATTTGAAAAATCTATACATAAAAAATGTCTAGGATTTTTTATAAATAAAAAATGTCTAAAAATTTTTGTATAAATAAAAAATTTCTACAGATATTTGTATAAATAAAAAATTGCCTTAACATTTTTTTATAAAAAATGTCTATGATAAGTTATGAATTGCTTTTTTAAGAAATTTTATATAAACGAACGGAATTGTTCTACACATACAAAAATATGTTAAGACCCATGTACCTAAATTTTCGACAAATAAAAAAGAAAAATCTTAGAAATGTTGGAAGCAATTAAAAAAAGGAATCAAAAAATTTTAAGACATTTTCCGTAAAAAAAAATATGTCAGGATAATTATGCGACTACATGAAAATATGTAATTACACTTTTATATATATAGATATATTTATAATATAATATATATATTTTAATATATAATTTATAAAAATAAAGTATTGTTAAAAACTAGGTACATTAAGACATTTTTTATTCTTACTCATTTGCTATTTATATGCATATTCTTAGCATTTTAATATGAATTTAGGATTTTAGGATTTTTATTTATTTCCTATAAATCAAAATATTACAAAGAACATTTCTTTATACAAACAATTTCTTGGATTTTTTTATAAATAAAAAATGTCTAGCAATATAATTTTAATAAATAATAATTTTAATAAAAAATATCTTTGATTATAGTTATGAATAATTTTTTGCGAATTTTTGTAAAAAACGGACGGAATTTTTTGTACACAACACACTGTTAAGAAACTTGTCCCTAAATTTATTTATTTTTTTTTTGATTTCTTATAAATAAAAAATATTCTATATATAAAAACGTCTAGGATTTTTTATAAATAAAAAAGTCTAAAAAATTTTGTAAAAATAAAAAAAATTGAACAACAATTTTTTCGAAAAATATAAAATTGTAAAAAAGAAACAGTCTAAGAAATTTTGGAAAAAACTGGACTCAACAAAATTTTACATTAAGACATTTTTTATTCTCAGTCATATTTTATTTATATGAATATTCTTAGCATTTTTATTTATTTCCTATAAATAAAAATATTACAAAGAAAATTTCTATATATAAACAATTTCTTGGATGTTTTATAAACAAAAAATTTCTAGCAATTTTTGTATAAATAAGAAATGTTTAAAAATAATTTTAATGAAAAATACTTTTTTAAAATTTTTTTATAAACGGACGGAATTTTTCTGTACACAAAAACTATTAAGAAACTTGTCTCTAAATTATTGAAAAATAAAAAAATTTATGAAAAAAAATCTAAGAAATTTTCGGAAAAATATTAAAAAAACTTTAATCAAAAAATGTTTAAGATATTTTCTATAGAAAAATATCTTAGGCATATTATATATGAAAATATGTTGTTATATATTTATAACAATTTTATATATAGTTATATATTTATAAGGTTTATAAAAATAAAATATTTTTAGAAAGTAAGTACATTAAAAATTTTTTTTATTTATATAAATTTTCTTAGCATTTTTATTTATTTCCCATTAATACAAATATTACAAAGAAAATTTCTATATACGTACACTCAGGTCTCGTTTTATGCGGATTTTTTTTATGCGGATTCGAATTTATGCGATTTTTAAATGAACGATTTTTTTTAGAATTTTAACAGGTTTCGCAGTTATGTTTATGATGTTTTCGACCGCAAAAGTACTTTTGGGTGACAACTGCACTGTTTACTGAATGGTTTCATAAATGCTTTGTACCAGAAGTTGAATCTTATATGAAGAAAAAAGGACTTGAGTTTAAAGTTTTGCTGATTGTTGACAACGCACCTGGCCATCCTCATTTGGAGCATCCAAACATTAAAGTCGAATTTTTTCCACCCAACACAACTAGCATTATTCAGCCTTTAGATCAAGGAATAATTTCAACTTTTAAAAAATACTACATAAAAGGCACTTACCAATTCATTTTAAATAAAATTGAAACTGAATCACTTACGTTAAATGAAGCTTGGAAAAAATTTACAATTTTGGACTGTATTATCCTGGTAGAATCAGCGATATCTAAACTGCGTCCTCAAACATTAAATGCATGCTGGAAAACTACATGGCCAGATTGTGTTGTAAGAAGTACTGGCGAGGAAATATCGACACTGACAAATGAAATAATAGATCTAGCTCATCAAATGGGAGGAGATGGATTTGACTCGCTAAACCAGGACGATTTGGAAGAGCTTTTAGCAGAAGAGCCATTAACCGATATCGAAGTTGTTAGCTCAGTTATAAGAAATGAGCAAAACGTGGATAGTGAAGACAGTGATTCCGAAGAAATTGTTGAACATTTCACTTCAAAAAAAATTGGTTATATCCTCAGCACAGTTAATGCCTTACAAAACCAAGTTCTTACTATGGATCCAGACACGGAAAGAGCACTAAAGATTCAACGCGGGCTGACTGATTTGTTTTCCGGATATCAAGAATTGCACAAGGAACTTATAAATTCAAAATCGCAAAGCCTAATGACAAATTATTTTTCAAGAAAAGAATCAACTGAAGCCCCTAAAAATTCTTTGATCTCATCCCCTAGTCACGAGATAAATTCTAGTGATGAAAATGATACTGACGTCGAACCCATTCCAAAACGATGCAGACCATTATTCAGTGGTTCAGATTAATCATAAATATTCGCAGATATACTTAAAAAATATTTAAGCTTATTTTTGGATCATTTTTAGTTTTCTTTTTTCTGTAATTAATGAATTATTACATTTATTTATGAACTTTATATTTATTTATGAATCGTTAAGTTTATTTAAAAAAAAAATTGTTTTTATTGTTTAAATGAATAAAATAAATATATTTTTGTTAATTTTTTTATGCGATTTTGTTATGATTTTTTAACCAAAATTTGAATTTATGCGATTTTTCAGAATTTTGGAACGAATCACTTGTTTTTATATGAAGCTAGAGTATATTTTTATGCGAATTTGATTTATGCGATTTTTTTTGGAACGCATCAGTCGCATAAAACGAGACCTGAGTGTATAAACAATTTCATGGATTTTTTATAAACCACAAATTCCTAGCAATTTTTGTATAAATAAGAATTGTTTAAGAATAATTTTAATGAAAAATGTCTGTGATTTTAGTTATGAATTATTTTTTAAGAATTTTTTTATAAACGCTGTACACAAAACTATTAAGAAACTTGTCTTTAAATTATTGAAAAATAAACAATTTTAAGAAAAAAAATCTAAGAAATTTTCGGAAAAATATAAAAAAACTGTCAAAAAAATTTTAGAAATTTTCTATAGAAAAATATCTTCGGAATATTATATATGAAATTATGTTGTTATATATTAATAACAATTTAATATATAGTTATATATTTATATAGTTTATAAAAATAAAATTAATTTTTAAAAACTAAGTACATTATGACATTTTTTCTTCTTAGTAATTTTTTATTTGTATGCATTTTTTTAGCATTTTTATTTATTTCCTATAAAAATAAATACTACAAAGAAAATATATATATATAAATAATTTCTAGGTTTTTTATAGATAAAAAAATATCTAATAATTTGTGTATAAATAAAAAATTTCTAAAAAAGTTAATAAATTTAGTTATGACCTATATTTCTATAAATAAAAATATTACAAAGAAAATTTCTATATATAAACAATTTTATGGATTTTTTATAAACAAAAAATTTCCAGCAATTTTTGTATAAATAAGAAATGTTTAAAATAACTTTAATGAAAAATACTTTTTTAAATTTTTTTTATAAACGGACGGAATTTTTCTGTACACAAAATCTATTAAGAAACTTGTCTCTAAATTATTGAAACATAAAAAATTTTATGAAAAAAAATCTAAGAAATTTTCAGAAAAATGTTAAAAAAAACTTTAATCAAAAAATTTTTAAGAAATATGAAAATATGTTGTTATGTATTTATAACAATTTTATATATAGTTATATATTTATATAGTTTATAAAAATAAAATATTTTTAGAAAGTAAGTACATTAAGAAATTTTTTTATTTATGTAAATTTTCTTAGCATTAAATAAATTATTTCCTATAAAACTAAATACTAAAAAGAAAATATCTATATAACTATAAACTTTTTATAGGATTTTTTTCTAGTTTTTATATATAAGCAAATTCTAAGATTTTTTATATATACAAATGTCTAACAATTTTTGTATAAATAAAAAAAATAAAAAATTTCTAACAAAATTTAAAAAAAAATGTCTAACATTTTAGTTATGAATATTTTTTTAAGAAATTTTATATAAACTTTTCTGAACACAAAAACATTTAAGAAACTGTCTCTAAATTTTCAACAATTAAACAATTTTAAGGAATAAAAAACTTTAAAAAATTTTCTTTGGAAAAATATGATAGGTATTATATATGAAAATATGTAGTTATATATTTGTAATAATTATAAAACAAAATTTAAGAGAAACTGTAAAGAATTTTTCTGTAAATTAAATATTGTTTAAAACTAAGCACATTAAGACATTTTTTATTCATAGTCATATTTTATTTATATGAATATTCTTAGCATTTTTATTTATTTCCTATAAATAAAAATATTACAAAGAAAATTTCTATATATAAACAATTTCGTGGATTTTTTTATAAACAAAAATTTCTGGCAATTTTTGTATAAATAAGAAATGTTAAAAATAATTTTAATGAAAAATATTTTTTTAAAATTTTTTTATAAACGGACGGAATTTTTCTGTACACAAAAACTATTAAGAAACTTGTCTCTAAATTATTGAAAAATAAAAAATTTTATGAAAAAAAAATTTAAGAAATTTTCGGAAAAATATTAAAAAAAACTTTAATCAAAAAATGTTTAAGAAATTTTCTATAGAAAAATATCATAGGAATATTATATATGAAAATATGTTGTTACATATTTATAATAATTTTATATATAGTTATATATTTATATAGTTTATAAAAAATTTTTAGAAAGTAAGCACATTAAGAAATTTTTTATTTATATGAATTTTCTTAGCATTTTTATTTATTTCCTATAAAAATAAATACTAAAAAGAAAATATCTATATAACTATAAACTTTTTATAGGATTTTTTTTCTAGTTTTTATATATAAGCAAATTCTAAGATTTTTTATATATACAAATGTCTAACAATTTTTGTATAAATAAAAAAAATAAAAAATTTCTAACAAAATTTAAAAAAAATGTCTAACATTTTAGTTATGAATATTTTTTTTAAGAAATTTTATATAAACTTTTCTGACACAAAAACAGTTAGAAACTGTCTCTAAATTTTCAACAATTAAACAATTTTAAGGAATAAAAAACTTTAAAAAATTTTATTTGGAAAAATATGATAGGAATATTATATATGAAAATATGTAGTTATATATTTGTATCTGTAAAGAATTTTTCTGTAAATTAAATATTGTTAAAAACTAACCACATTAAGACATTTTTTATTCTTAGTCATATTTTATTTATATGAATATTCTTAGCATTTTTATTTATTTCCTATAAATAAAAATATTACAAAGAACATTTCTATATATAAACAATTTCATGGATTTTTTATAAACCACAAATTCCTAGCAATTTTTGTATAAATAAGAATTGTTTAAGAATAATTTTAATGAAAAATGTCTGTGATTTCAGTTATGAATTATTTTTTACGGATTTTTTTATAAACGGACGGAATTTTTCTATACAAAAAAACTATTAAGAAACTTGTCTCTAAATTATTGAAAAATAAAAAATTTTAAGAAAAAAATCTAAGAAATTCTCGGAAAAATATAAAAAAAACTGTCAAAAAAATTTTAGAAATTTTCTATAGAAAAATATCTTCGGAATATTATATATGAAATTATGTTGTTATATATTAATAACAATTTAATATATAGTTATATATTTATATAGTTTATAAAAATAAAATTAATTTTTAAAAACTAAGTACATTATGACATTTTTTCTTCTTAGTAATTTTTTATTTGTATGAATTTTTTAGCATTTTTATTTATTTCCTATAAAAATAAATACTACAAAGAAAATATATATATATAAATAATTTCTAGGTTTTTTATAGATAAAAAAATATCTAATAATTTGTGTATAAATAAAAAATTTCTAAAAAAGTTAATAAATTTAGTTATGACCTATATTTCTATAAATAAAAATATTACAAAGAAAATTTCTATATATAAACAATTTTATGGATTTTTTATAAACAAAAAATTTCCAGCAATTTTTGTATAAATAAGAAATGTTTAAAATAACTTTAATGAAAAATACTTTTTTAAATTTTTTTTATAAACGGACGGAATTTTTCTGTACGCAAAATCTATTAAGAAACTTGTCTCTAAATTATTGAAACATAAAAAATTTTATGAAAAAAAATCTAAGAAATTTTCAGAAAAATGTTAAAAAAAAACTTTAATCAAAAAATTTTTAAGAAATTTTTATAAAGAAAAATATCTTAGGAATATTATATATGAAAATATGTTGTTATATATTTATAACAATTTTATATATAGTTATATATTTATATAGTTTATAAAAATAAAATATTTTTAGAAAGTAAGTACATTAAGAATTTTTTTTATTTATGTAAATTTTCTTAGCATTAAATAAATTATTTCCTATAAAAATAAATACTAAACAAAATGTATATATATAACTATAAACAATTTATAGGATTTTTTTAGTTTTTATATTTAAGCAAATTCTAAGATTTTTTATAGATACAAATGTCTAACAATTTTTGAATAAATAAAAAAATACAAAATTTCTAACAAAATTTATAAAAAATGTCTAACATATTAGTTACGAATATTTTTTTAAGAAATTTTATATAAACTTTTCTGAACACAAAAACAGTTAAGAAACTGTCTCTAAATTTTCAACAAATCAACAATTTTAAGGAATAAAAAATTTTCAAAAATGTTCTTTAGAAAAATAGGATAGGAGTATTATATATGAAAATATGTAGTTATATATTTGTAATAATTATAAAAAAATTTAATAAAAACTGTAAAGAATTTTTCTGTAAATTAAATATTGTTAAAAACTAACCACATTAAGACATTTTTTATTCTTAGACATTTTTTGTTTATATGAATTTTCTTAGCATTTTTATTTATTTCCTATAAATAAAAATATTACAAAGAAAATTTCTATATATAAACAATTTCTTGGATGTTTTATAAACAAAAAATTTCTAGCAATTTTTGTATAAATAAGAAATGTTTAAAAATAATTTTAATGAAAAATACTTTTTTAAAATTTTTTTATAAACGGACGGAATTTTTCTGTACACAAAAACTATTAAGAAACTTGTCTCTAAATTATTGAAAAATAAAAAATTTTAAGAAAAAAAATCTAAGAAATTTTCGGAAAAATATTAAAAAAAACTTTAATCAAAAAATGTTTAAGAATTTTTCTATAGAAAAATATCTTAGGAATATTATATATGAAAATATGTTGTTACATATTTATAATAATTTTATATATAGTTATATATTTATATAGTTTATAAAAATAAAATATTTTTAGAAAGTAAGTACATTAAGAATTTTTTTTATTTATATGAATTTTCTTAGCATTTTTATTTATTTCCTATAAAAATAAATACTAAAAAGAAAATATCTATATAACTATAAACAATTTATAGGATTTTTTTAGTTTTTATATATAAGCAAATTCTACGATTTTTTTATATATACAAATGTCTAACAATTTTTGTATAAATAAAAAAAATAAAAAATTTCTAACAAAATTTAAAAAAAATGTCTAACATTTTAGTTATGAATATTTTTTTAAGAAATTTTATATAAACTTTTCTGAACACAAAAACTGTTAAGAAAATGTCTCTAAATATTCAACAAATCAACAATTTTAAGGAATAAAAAATTTTCAAAAATGTTCTTTAGAAAAATATGATAGGAGTATTATATATGAAAATATGTAGTTATATATTTGTAATAATTATAAAAAAATTTAATAAAAACTGTAAAGAATTTTTCTGTAAATTAAATATTGTTAAAAACTAACCACATTAAGACATTTTGTATTCTTAGTCATATTTTATTTATATGAATATTCTTAGCATTTTTATTTATTTCCTATAAATAAAAATATTACAAAGAACATTTCTATATATAAACAATTTCATGGATTTTTTATAAGCCAAAAATTTCTAGCAATTTTTGTATAAATAAGAATTGTTTAAGAATAATTTTAATGAAAAATTTCTGTGATTTTAGTTATGAATAATTTTTTGAGAAATTTTTTATAAACGGACGGAATTTTTCTGTACACAAAAAGTATTAAGAAACTTGTCTCTAAATTATTGAAAAATAAAAAATTTTAAGAAAAAAAAATCTAAGAAATTTTCGGAAAAATGTAAAAAAACTATTCAAAAAATTTTTAGAAATTTTCTATAGAAAAATATCTTCGGAATATTATATATGAAAATATGTTATAATATATTTATAATAATTTTATATATAGTTATATATATATACATTTTATAAAAATAAAATTAATTTTTAAAAACTAAGTACATTATGACATTTTTTATTCTTAGTAATTTTTTATTTGTATAATTTTTTTTTTCATTTTTATTTATTTCCTTTAAAAATAAATACTACAAAGAATATATATATATAAATAAAAAATAGGGTTTTATAAATAAATATATGTCTAACAATTTTTTTAAATAAAAAATATCTAAAAAAGTTAATATATTTAGTTATGACTATTATGTTAAGAAATTTTATAAAAACTTTTCTGAACACAAAATCGGTTAACAAACTGTATCTAAGTTTTCACAAAATAAAAAATTGTAAGGAATTAAAAATCTAACAAATTATCGAATAAATAAAATAAATAAAATAAACATCTAATCAAAAAATATTCTATGGAAAAATATGATAGGAATATTATATATGAAAATATGTAGTTATAAATTTGTAATGATTAAACAAAAAGAAAAACTGTAAAGAATTTTTGTGTAAATTAAAAATTCTGTAAAAAATCATGTTCTTAAAAAAATGTATATTACTAAAAAATTATAAATAAAAAACGAAACATCAAAGATAACTGTGTTTTGTGTTGAATTTAAGAAAATATATAGAGAGGACTGTCGCATCATGACCTTGTCTAATGTTGACGGGAATGTATTATTTCTTTCCTCCTAAAATATATCATAACTAAATTTTTTCTGACAGTCCATGGACAACCATTTCAAAACAAACAAAATCAACAAATACTGTGCGTAAATGCGAGACAATACATTTGCCAAGTCTACTTTATCGCAGACATCTTAAAGACCAATAAAAATCATTGATTATCTTATCAAATCATAAAATGTTTAATCAGGTTCAGTGATTTTATTAGAAGAAACAAAATGTCTTTAATTTATTTGTATTTACTATAAAACAGTGGTTCATGTACAGCAATGTCGTATAATAATTATCTATATATATAATTGAGTATGAGTATAATTAATAATACTAACATTATAGAAATATAGTATTTTATATATTTGTATATCTGAATTTTGGGTAAAAAAAACAAAATAAATACAGTTTGAAGTCCTGATAATTTTAATTTTGGATTAATGGATATCCTTTGCAAATTATATGTATATCCTAAAGAAATATTTTATTTCTATTGACTGATATTTTACATTGACTTCCTTTCATGTGAGTATGAAAAAAAATTCATCAATCGTATCGTTATTGACTTTCTATAGCGAATTTTTTATTTACAGAAAAATTATTTTTGTTTATAGAAAATTCCTTAGAATTTTTTATTTATAGAAAACTTCGTAGACACTTTGTAGCAAATTTTTTTAACAATTTTTTATTTATAGAAAATATATTAACAATATATATATTTGGTTATTTTAAATATTTAAGCTCAAGGTCTCTTGAATATTTAAAACAACCAAAAATACAGTATAAATTTAGGTCGACTACCAAAAAACAAAATAAAAATAAATTACTTAACAATTTTTTATAGATCAAAAAATATCTTGGACTTATTTTTAGAAAATATTTTTTTACAGAAAATTTCATAGAAATTTTTTGTTATAGAAAATTTCTTAGATTTTTAAATCTTAAATAATTTCTTAGAACATATTTATTTATTAATATAAGTAGAATTTTTAATTTACTGAAAAATTCTTTAGTTTTTTTACATATTTACCACATATTTTCAAAAATAATATTCCCATCATATTTTCTATAGAAAATTTCTTAAATTTTTTGATATTTTTCCGAAAATTTCTTATATTTTTTATTTCTTAAAATTTGGTATTTTTAGAAAATTTAGAAACAAGTTTCTTAAGTTTTTTTGTGTACCAAAAAAAATTCTTAAAAAAAATAATCACATCTAAAATCCTAGACATTTTTTAATAAAATTATTTTTACACATTTTTTATTTATTCCAAAATTGTTAGACGTTTTTAGATCTATAAAAACATTCTAGAAATTGTGTATACATAGAATTTTTCTTTGTATTATTTTTATTTATAGGAAATAAATAAGAACGCTATGAAAATTCATATAAACAAACGTTTTTTTTTACAATATTTTATTTTTATAAATTATGTAAATATATATACACATATTATATTATTATTATAACATATTTTCACCTATAATATTCCCATCATATTTTTCTATAGATTATTTCTTCAAATTTTTTGATTAGAATTTTTATATTTTTCCGAAACCTTCTTCTATTATTTATTTCTTAAAAGTTTTTTGTGTACAGAAAAATTCCGATCGTTTATAAAACAAATTCGTAAAAAATTATTCCTATTATTTTTTATACATTTTTTTATAGAATTTTTTTTGTACATTTTTTAAAAAAAAAACTAGTATTTTTTATGTATAGATTTTTTTTTTATTTATGGGAAATAAATAAAAAATGCTTAGAAAATTTATAAAAATAAAAAATTTTTAGAAATAAAAAATGTCTGAATGCAGGTTGGTCTTGAGCCGAGAGAGTATCTCAGTTTAAATCAAGTTTTTAAAAATATTTTTTTTATAAATTTCGCAGCTATTGTATCGTTATTAACTTCTTTAAAACGAATTTTTTATTTAAAAAAAATGTTTGATTTATAGGTATTTTTTTTATTTATGGAAAATTTCTTGGCAATTTATTATTTATAGAAACAACCAAAAATACAGTATAAATTAAGGTCGACTACCAAAAAAAACAAAATAAAAATGAGTTACTTAACAATTTTTTATAGATAAAAAATATCTTGGACTTTTTTAGAAAATTTTTTAGAAATTTTGTATTTCTTAGAACATATTTATTTATTAATATATGTAGAATCTTTAATTTACTGAAAAATTCTTTAGTTTTTTTTACATATATACACATATTTTCATAAATAATATTCCCATCATATTTTTCTATAGAAAATTTCTTAATTTTTTTGAATATTTTTAGGAAAAAATTTTTTTTTGATTTCTTAAAATTTGGTATTTTTCGAAAATTTAGAGACAAGTTTCTTAAATTGTTTTACAAAAAAATTCTTAAAAAAATTAATCACAACTAAAATCATCACATTTTTTAATAAAATTATTTTTACACATTTTTTATTTATTCCAAAATTGTTAGACATTTTTTGATCGATAAAAAAATTCTAGAAATTGTGTATATATAGAATGTTTCTTTGTAATATTTTTATTTATAGGAAATAAATCGGCATGCTAAGAAAATTCATATAAACAAAAAAATTGTTTTTAACAATATCTTTTTTTTTTTATAAGTTATGTAAATATATATACAATTATTACATTGTTATTATTACATTATCGTTTATAAAACAAATTCTTATAAAATTATTCCTAACTTAAATCCTAGACATTTTTTATTAAAACTTTTTTTATACATTTTTTATAGAAATTTTTTTTCTACATTTTAAAAAAAACTAGTATTTTTTATGTATAGAATTTTTTTTATTTATGGGAAGTAAATAAAAAAAATTCTTAGAAAATTCATAAAAATAAAACAATTTTTAAGAATAACAAATGTCTGAATGCAGGTTGGCCTTGAGCCGAAAGAGTATCTCAGTTTAAATCAAGTTTTTAAAAATATTTTTTTTTATAAATTTCGCAGCTATTGTATCGTTATTAACTTCTTTAAAACGATTTTTTTATTTAAACAAATTTTATGGAAAATTTCTTGGCAATTTATTATTTATAGAAACAACCAAAAATATAGTATAAATTAAGGTCGACTACCAAAAAACAAAATAAAAATTAATTACTTAACAATTGTTTATAGATAATTTTTTTTTTGAGATTTTTATATTTTTCCAAAAATTTCTTATATTTTTTATTTCTTAAAATTTGGTATTTTTCGAAAATTTAGAGACAAGTTTCTTTAAATTTTTTTGTGCACAGAAAAATTCCGATCGTTTACAAAAACATTCTTAAAAAATTAATCACAACTAAAATCCTAGACATTTTTTAATAAAATTATCTTTACACATTTTTTATTTATTCCAAAATTGTTAGACAGTTTTTGATCGATAAAAAAATTCTAGAAATTATGTATATATAGAATGTTTCGTTGTAATATTTTTATTTATAGGAAATAAATCGGAATGCTAAGAAAATTCATATAAACAAAAAATAGTTTTTAACAAAATCTTATTTTATAATTTATGTAAATATATGTATATACAATTATTACATTGTTATTATTATATATTTTCAAAAATTTTCAAAATTTAAAATTTTTTGATTAGAATTTTTATATTTTTTTCGAAAATTTCTTCAATTTTTTATTTCTTAAAAGTTTTATGTGTACAGAAAAATTCCGATCGTTTATAAAACAAATTCTAAAAAAAATAGTCCTAAATTAAAACATTTTTTATTAAAATAATTTTTTATTTATAGAAAATTTTTTTATAAAAAAAATAGTATTTTTATTTATCCAACCATTACAACCGCCCCCAATACATGTCACTTACTTCTTCTTTAATTTTTAACAAAGTTGTTTTCATATACTGAAAACAACAATAACGATCTTGAGCCTGAGTACAAAAACAAAATATGTACTATGAAAGCAGATCGAATAAAGCAAAAAAAA
The DNA here is from genome assembly GCA_963930755.1 of Eudasyphora cyanicolor. Taxonomy (NCBI): domain Eukaryota; kingdom Metazoa; phylum Arthropoda; class Insecta; order Diptera; family Muscidae; genus Eudasyphora; species Eudasyphora cyanicolor. The sequence continues at coordinate 22,594,522 of OZ005735.1, read as the reverse complement.
CAAAAACAAAACATTTTTTCTATTTATGGGAATAAATAAAAAATGCTTAGAAAGTTCATATAAATAAAAATGATTAAGAAAAAATTAAAATGTCTGAATGCAGTTTTTAAAAATATTTTATTTTTATAAATTTCGAAACTATTGTATCGTTATAAACTTTTTTTTAGCGAATTTTTTGTTTATAGAAAAATTTTTATTTATAGGTATTTTTTTTTTTATTTTTATTTTTTCCAGCATTGTCAGACATTGCTTATCTATAAAAAAAAATTCTAGAAATTGTGTATATATAGAATTTTTGTTTGTAATATTTTTATTTATAGGGAATACTTAAAAATGCTAAGAAAATTCATATAAATAAAAATTGACTAAGAATAAAAATGTCTTAATGTACTCAGTTTTTAAAAATTTTTTATTGAAATAAATTACATAAATATATATTAAAATTACTATAAATATATAACTATATAGTATATAATATTGACATATTTTTCTATAGAAAATTCTTAAAAATTTTTGATTAGAATTTTTTATTTTTTCGAAAATTTTTTGTGTTCAGAAAAAATTATATAAAATTGGTAACCAAAAATATTAATAACCAAAATCTTTGACATTTTTTATTAATTTTTTAGACAATTTTTTTTTACAAAATTTGCTAGAATTTTTTATTTATAAAAAATCCTAGAAATTGTTTATATTTAGAAATTTTCTTTGTAATATTTGTATTTATAGGAAACAAATAAAAATGTTAAGAAAATTCATATAAATAAAAAATTTCTTAATGTACTTAGTTTTTAACAATATTTAATTTTTATAAATCATATAAATAGACTACTATAAACATCAATTGGTAATTCAATTCTTTATTTTACAACATTTCAAGTGTTACGTTATTCTTCTTATCAAGAGTTTAGGAAAAATAGTTAATTTTCCACTTAATTTAATAATAATAACTATATATATAAAATTATTATAAATATATAACTATATATTTTCATATACAATATGCCTATCATATTTTTCCATAGAAAATTTCTTACAATTTTTTGATTAGATTTTTTATTTTCTAGAAAATTTCTTAGATTTTTTATTTATTAAAATTTTTTTTTTCAAAAATTTGGAGACGAGTTTCTTAACAGTTTTTTTGTGTACAGAAAAATTACGTTAATATATAATTTCTTAAAAAAATATTCATAACTACAATTTTAGACTTTATTTAGAAAAATGCTTCTTAAAATAATTATTAGACTTTTTTTATTTATAAAACATTCTTAACTATTATTATTTATATGCATTTTTTTATGGGAATCGTCTTAGGAAATTTTTATGTGTAGAATTTTTTTTATTTTCAGAAATTTCTTTTTTTTTTATTATTAGAAATTTGTTGTTTTTGTAGAAGTATGTGGAGATTATATAAAGAAGTTACATTAACATTTTATATATAGTATTTTTATCATTTATATGAATTTCTTGGAAATTATTTATATGTACAATTATTATATTAACAACGAAGATTTGTTTAGTTATAAAAAATTCTTAAATTTAAATTTGTTAATTTATATAATTTTTTTAGTAAATTGACAATCTTTATTTGAAAAAATCATAAATAAAAAAATCCTTCAAAAATTTTCTATAAATAAAAAATTCACAAAAATTGTCTATAAATAACAAATTCCTAAGAAATTTTCTATAAATATATTTTTTATAAATATCACTATATATTAAATTATTATAAATATATAACTAAATATTTTCATATATAATATTCCCCTCATATTTTTCTATAGAAAATTTATTAATATTTTTTGATTACATTTTTATTTTTTCGAAAATTTCATCGATTTTTAATTTCTTACAAATTTTTATTTTTCGAAAATTTATAGACAAGTTTGTTAACAGTTTTTTGTGTACAGAAAAATTCGTATAGTTCATAAAAAAAATTATTCATAACTAAAATCCCAAAAATTTTTTATGTAAAATTTTTATTTATTCCAAAATTGTTAGACATTTTTGTATCTATAAAAATTGTGTATATATAGAATTTTTCTTTGTAATATTTTTATTTATAGGAAGTACATAAAAATGCATATAAACAAAAAAAAATACTAAGAATAAAAAATTTCTTAATGTTAATTAATTATTATTATTAATTTTAATTATATAGTTTTTATTAATATTATTTTTTTGTACTTTTTATTCGAAATTTTCTTAGCAATTTTTTATTTATACGAATTTCCTTAATAATTTTTTAATTGTAGAACATTAGATTTTGTTTTTAGTTTTAAAAATATATTAAACATTCTTGTCTTTGGATTATCTAAAAATATTTTGATTAGCACCATGTTTTTATATTAGTTTATAGATATTTTTATTCACAGACAATTTATGAGTCATTTTTGTATTTATATAAATTGTTTATTAATACATATTAATAAGAATACACATTTTTAAGTTATAAAAATTTCCTAACGAATTTTTTTTTATATATTTATCTAAATATTTTATTAATATAAATTTTTATTATTTATTTATACACATTTTCCTAAACAAATTTTTAAAATTTTCATAGACATTTTAGCATTTTAAGAAAATTTTCTAAAACGATTTTAATTTTGAGAAAGTTCGTAGAAATTTAGCAAAGCGTCTTAGACATTTTGAAATATAGAAATATTTTAGTAATTTTTGTATTTATACACATTTTCCAAGAAATTTTTGTATTTATACACATTTTCCAAGAAATTTTTTATTTATATACATTTTCCTAGAAATTTTTTAGACATTTTAATATTCTTAGAAAATTTTCTAACACGATTTTAATTTTTAGAAAATTCATAGAAATTTTTTTATTTATAAAAAACTGAAAATTTTTAATTTAGAAAATTTGTTTATTGTTCACTATTTTGTTAATCTTTTTTTTTGTAGGAATTTTCTAAGTAATTTTTTTTTTAATAAATGCTTTTTTTTTAGCAATTTTCTAGGTGTAGTTAGTTTCGTTTAATTTGTTTATTTTTTTAAATTTCTTAAGCATTTTTAGAAATTTCCCAAACCTTTTTTTTTGGTTTTAGAAATAGCTTGTTTTTAAAGAATTTTATAAAAGTTATTTTTTATGTCAGTTGCACTTTTTATGTTTTTGGTCTGTAATCGTTATGATTTTTCTTATTTATTTATTTATACGAATTGGAATACAAAGTGAATTTATATTATAATCTTACGGTCCAGGGATAAGCTGTGTTACAAAGAGCTGTGTGGCTAGAGTTTTGCAGCGACAGACCAGAGCCTGTGCTGGGAATCGAACCCACGATCCCCAAACTCATAGGCGAGCACGCTACCAACTCGCCTACTGGGGCGCTCCATGATTTTTCTTATTTCTTAGTATTTTTTTAGAAAATGTTTTAGGCTTAAATTTATGGAAAATTTTGTAGATTATTTATCTATTATTTATAAAAAATTCTTAAAAATTTAAACATTTTGTAAAAATAGATATATTTTGGTATTTTTGCAAATTTTAGGAAATTTCTTAAAATTTGGTATTTTTAGAAGAAAAAAAAATTGTTTGAGTATTGTTATTTTTATAAAAGTTTATAGATATTTTTTATTAACAGGAATGTTTTTTATATACTCTTAAACATTATTTATTTAAATTTTTTATTACTGGACATTTTTATCTGCATAAGAGGTCAGTTTTTATGTTTTCTTAGCAATTGTTAATGTAAAAAATATTTGTTTACGATTTTTTTTATTTCTACACAATTTCTTAGGAAATGTTACTCAATTTCTGGGAAATTTTTATGTATAGAAATTTTCTTAGGAATTTTTTATTTATATAAAATTTTTTAGGAATTTTTTATTTATAAACAAGTTTTTAGTATTTTTTTATTTATATACAATTTTATAGACTTTTTTAATTTATAGAAAATTTCTTGGACTTTTTTATTATCGAATTTTTTCGATTTTTTTTATATAGAAATCTTTATTTACTTTCCACACCTTTTTCTTCGTTTCAAATATATTGCCTAATATTAGGCAATGTATACTTATTATTTTAAATAGTACCCCTTGTTGTATGAGTATATTTAATTGCAAATATTACTAATACGACTTATATGCCAAGTAATATAAATATTTGACAGGATTTACTATATATTTTTACAATAATTGTTATACCCTCTAAATCATTGCTAATATTCCAAACTATTATCGACTTAGACTAATACATCAAAGGATGACGCATCGTGTTTCAAATATGACCATAATAAATGGGTTTTTACCGCAAATTTGTTTTCTTCTGTTTTGATCATGAAAATGAGAGCATAGCTCTTTTAAATTTATAAAAAAATTCATGGAGTTTTCTATTTGTAGACAATTTTGTAGGAATTTTTGTTTGTAAACAATTGCCTATAAATTTGTTATTTCACATATTTTGTTGTTGTTATTTATATAAAATTTCATAGAATTTTTTATTTATATATAATTTCATAGTTTTTTTTTAATTTATAGAAAATTTCTTCGATTTTTTTATCACAGAAATCTTTTATTTTGAACTTTCCATGCTTCCTTTTTTCGTTTCAAATAAATCGCCTAAAATTAGGCAATGTATACTTATTATTTTAAATAGACCCACTTGTTGTATGAGTATTATTAATTGGAAATATTACTCATACGTTATATATGCCAAGCAATGTTAATATTTATCAGGATTTACTATACGAGTATAGTTTTTGAATAATTGTTCGTCACACTAAACCTTTCTTAATATTTCCAAATATCATCGACTAATACTCCAAAGGATGACGCACTGTATATGACTCTAAATGGGTTTTTACCGCAGATTTGTTTTCTTCTTTTTGGATCATGAAAATGAGGGCATAGCTCTTTTTAAATTTATACCTCAACATATCAAATTACCCCCAATGCGAAATCACACGGAATTCGTTCGATACACTTCAAGTAATAAATTAAGTTTTAAATATCGATTGATTAATAGGAACACTTAATATAGAACTCAGCAGAAAACGGTAGCCACTCGACATAATCGACCAGATAATACGATTTAAGAATAGATGGGTGGGTTTGGGGTGCCGTGCTCTGGGCTCTGCGTCAACTGAAGCCAGTATGTTTACATACAATAAAATTAATTTGAAGATAAGATTAAATAGTATATTACTTTATTGGTGGCAAAATATTTTTAATTTTTTATTTTTTTTTGTCTCGCAAATCTATTAAAGACCTTAGAACACTTATCCACAATTTAGTCGTTCGCAATAAAGTCATTGAAAAACATCTGGTAGTTTATATTGTCGTTTTCAGTAAAACTGTTTTACAGTTGGAAATAAAAAAACAATGAAAGGTAATTAAATGTGGACAATCATGTGAGTGAAAGTGGTGTGATTAAAAAATAACAAAAAACTAAAGTATTTTGATTTTTTTTTTGCTGATTTATTTAATCAATTTTTTCTCCAAAAAGAAAAGTTTTAGAGATTATCTGAAAAAAACAACTTGTGTTAAAACTGTCTTGGAATTTTTTAGTTGTAGATATATTTTAGACATAAAGGAATATTTTTAAAATTTGTTGTTTATAGAATTTTGACATTTTGAGCTATAGAAAAATTCTTACATTTTTTTTTAGAAAATTAAAGAAATAGGTCTGCTATGACAAAAAAAGTTATTTAAATATTTTCAATCGCAAAGTGTTATTGGATAGCGAAGAGATTTTGATTGGCATCAGGAGAGTTTTAATTCTTATGAATTTTTTAATTGCAGCAGTTCTCTAAAGATATTTGAATTATAAAACATTTTTTAGAAATCACTTATTATAGAAAACTTCTTAAAAACCTGTTATTCGTAGATAATATTGTGGAAGAAAATTTCTTAAAATTTTTTGTTTGTAAAAATTTTTTATTTATAGAATATTTTATAGAATATTTTTATTTATTTTAAATTTTATTTTGAAGAAATTTATTATTTCTGACAAAAAAAATTATTTTTAGATTTATAGTTCATTTCTTAGAAATAAAATTAATAAAATCAAAATACTTAAATATTTGGTATTTAAAGATTTTTTTTTGAAAATTTTGTACTTATAGAAATTATATATTTATAGAAAATTTCTTCGAAATTTTATATTTGTAGAAAATTTTGTAGAAATTTTATATTTATAGAAAATTTCGTAGAAATTTTATATTTATAGAAAATTTCGTAGAAATTTTATATTTATAGAAAATTTCGTAGAAATTTTATATTTATAGAAAATTTCGTGGAAATTTTATGTTTATAGAAAATTTCGTGGAAATTTTATATTTATAGAAAATTTCGTGGAAATTTTATATTTATAGAAAATTTCGTGGAAATTTTATATTAATAGAAAATTTCGTGGAAATTTTATATTTATAGAAAATTTCTTCGAAATTTTATATTTGTAGAAAATTTTGTAGAAATTTTATATTTATAGAAAATTTCGTAGAAATTTTATATTTATAGAAAATTTCGTAGAAATTTTATATTTATAGAAAATTTCGTAGAAATTTTATATTTATAGTAAATTTCGAAGAAATTTTATTTTTATAGAACATTTCTTAGAAATTTTATATTTATAGAAAATTTCGTGGAAATTTTATATTTATAGAAAATTTCGTGGAAATTTTATATTAATAGAAAATTTCGTGGAAATTTTATATTTATAGAAAATTTCGTGGAAATTTTATATTTATAGAAAATTTCGTGGAAATTTTATATTTATAGAAAATTTCGTGGAAATTTTATATTTATAGAAAATTTCGTGGAAATTTTATATTTATAGAAAATTTCGTGGAAATTTTATATTTATAGAAAATTTCGTGGAAATTTTATATTTATAGAAAATTTCGTGGAAATTTTATATTTATAGAAAATTTCGTGGAAATTTTATATTTATAGAAAATTTCGTGGAAATTTTATATTTATAGAAAATTTCGTGGAAATTTTATATTTATAGAAAATTTCGTGGAAATTTTATATTTATAGAAAATTTCGTGGAAATTTTATATTTATAGAAAATTTTGTGGAAATTTTATATTTATAGAAAATTTCGTAGAAATTTTATATTTATAGAAAATTTCGTAGAAATTTTATATTTATAGAAAATTTCGTAGAAATTTTATATTTATAGAAAATTTCTTAGAAATTTTATATTTATAGAAAATTTCTTAGAAATTTTATATTTATAGAAAATTTCGTAGAAATTTATATTTTTAGAAAATTTCGTAGAAATTTTATATTTATAGAAAATTTCGAAGAAATTTTATATTTATTTCGAAGAAATTTTCTATAAATATACATTTTCGAAGAAATTTTCTATAAATATAGAATTTGTACGAAATTTTATATTTGTAGAAAATTTCTTCGAAATTTTATTTTTATAGAAAATTTCTTCGAAATTTTATTTTTATAGAAAATTTCTTCGAAATTTTATATTTATAAATATTTCTTCGAAAATTTATATTTATAAATATTTCTTCGAAAATTTATATTTATAGAAAATTTCGTATTTTATATTTATAGAAAATTTCGTATTTTATATTTATAGAAAATTTCTTGGAAATTTTATATTTATAGAAAATGTCTTCAAAATTTTATATTTATAGAAAATTATAGAAAATTTATAAATATAAAATTTCTTCGAAATTTTATTTTTATAGAAAATTTCTTCGAAATTTTATATTCAAATTTCTCCGAAATTTTATATTTATAAATATTTCTTCGAAAATTGATATTTATAAAAAATTTCGTATTTTATATTTATAGAAAATTTCTTCGAAATGTTATAATTATAGAAAATTTCTTCGAAATTTTATATTTATAGAAAATGTCTTCAAAATTTTATATTTATAGAAAATTTCTTCGAAAATTTATATTTATAGAAAATTTCTTCGAAATTGTATATTTATAGAAAATTTCTTCGAAAATTTATATTTATAGAAAATTTCTTCGAAATTTTATATTTATAGAAAATTTCTGCGAAATTTTATATTTATAGAAAATTTCTTCGAAAATTTATATTTATTGAAAATTTCTTCGAAATTTTATATTTATAGAAAATTTCTTCTTTCTAGGAATTTTTTATTTATAAACAAGTTTTTAGTATTTTTTTATTTATATACAATTTTATAGACTTTTTTAATTTATAGAAAATTTCTTGGACTTTTTTATTATCGAATTTTTTCGATTTTTTTTATATAGAAATCTTTATTTACTTTCCACACCTTTTTCTTCGTTTCAAATATATTGCCTAATATTAGGCAATGTATACTTATTATTTTAAATAGTACCCCTTGTTGTATGAGTATATTTAATTGCAAATATTACTAATACGACTTATATGCCAAGTAATATAAATATTTGACAGGATTTACTATATATTTTTACAATAATTGTTATACCCTCTAAATCATTGCTAATATTCCAAACTATTATCGACTTAGACTAATACATCAAAGGATGACGCATCGTGTTTCAAATATGACCATAATAAATGGGTTTTTACCGCAAATTTGTTTTCTTCTGTTTTGATCATGAAAATGAGAGCATAGCTCTTTTAAATTTATAAAAAAATTCATGGAGTTTTCTATTTGTAGACAATTTTGTAGGAATTTTTGTTTGTAAACAATTGCCTATAAATTTGTTATTTCACATATTTTGTTGTTGTTATTTATATAAAATTTCATAGAATTTTTTATTTATATATAATTTCATAGTTTTTTTTTAATTTATAGAAAATTTCTTCGATTTTTTTATCACAGAAATCTTTTATTTTGAACTTTCCATGCTTCCTTTTTTCGTTTCAAATAAATCGCCTAAAATTAGGCAATGTATACTTATTATTTTAAATAGACCCACTTGTTGTATGAGTATTATTAATTGGAAATATTACTCATACGTTATATATGCCAAGCAATGTTAATATTTATCAGGATTTACTATACGAGTATAGTTTTTGAATAATTGTTCGTCACACTAAACCTTTCTTAATATTTCCAAATATCATCGACTAATACTCCAAAGGATGACGCACTGTATATGACTCTAAATGGGTTTTTACCGCAGATTTGTTTTCTTCTTTTTGGATCATGAAAATGAGGGCATAGCTCTTTTTAAATTTATACCTCAACATATCAAATTACCCCCAATGCGAAATCACACGGAATTCGTTCGATACACTTCAAGTAATAAATTAAGTTTTAAATATCGATTGATTAATAGGAACACTTAATATAGAACTCAGCAGAAAACGGTAGCCACTCGACATAATCGACCAGATAATACGATTTAAGAATAGATGGGTGGGTTTGGGGTGCCGTGCTCTGGGCTCTGCGTCAACTGAAGCCAGTATGTTTACATACAATAAAATTAATTTGAAGATAAGATTAAATAGTATATTACTTTATTGGTGGCAAAATATTTTTAATTTTTTATTTTTTTTTTGTCTCGCAAATCTATTAAAGACCTTAGAACACTTATCCACAATTTAGTCGTTCGCAATAAAGTCATTGAAAAACATCTGGTAGTTTATATTGTCGTTTTCAGTAAAACTGTTTTACAGTTGGAAATAAAAAAACAATGAAAGGTAATTAAATGTGGACAATCATGTGAGTGAAAGTGGTGTGATTAAAAAATAACAAAATACTAAAGTATTTTGATTTTTTTTTTGCTGATTTATTTAATCAATTTTTTCTCCAAAAAGAAAAGTTTTAGAGATTATCTGAAAAAAACAACTTGTGTTAAATCTGTCTTGGAATTTTTTAGTTGTAGATATATTTTAGACATAAAGGAACATTTTTAAAATTTGTTGTTTATAGAATTTTGACATTTTGAGCTATAGAACAATTCGTACATTTTTTTTAGAAAATTAAAGAAATAGGTCTGCTATGACAAAAAAAGTTATTTAAATATTTTCAATCGAAAAGTGTTATTGGATAGCGAAGAGATTTTGATTGGCATCAGGAGAGTTTCAATTCTTATGATTTTTTTAATTGCAGAAGTTCTCTAAAGATTTTTGAATTATAAAACATTTCTTAGAAATCACCTATTATAGAGAACTTCTTAAAAACCTGTTATTCATAGGTAATATTTTGGAAGAAAATTTCTTAAATTTTTTTTGTTGGTAAACATTTTTTATTTATAGAATATTTCATTGAATGTTTTTATTTATTTTCAATTTTATTTTGAAGAAATTTATTATTTCTGAAAAAAAATATTTTTAGATTTATGGACAATTTCGTAGAAATTTTATATTTATAGAAATTTTCGAAGAATTTTTTTATTTTTTTTGCAAATTTATTCGAAATTTTATATTTATAGAAAATTTCGTAGAAATTTTATATTTAGGGAAAATTTCGTAGATATTTTATATTTAGAGAAAATTTCGTAGAAATTTTATATCTACAGAAAATTTCGTAGAAATTTTATACTTATAGAAAATTTCGTAGAAATTTTATATTTTTAGAAAATTTCATAGAAATTTTATATTTATAGAAAATTTCGTAGGAATTTTAATTTTTATAGAAATTCGTAGAAATTTTATATTTATAGAAAATTTCGTAGAAATTTTATATTTATAGAAAATTTCGTAGAAATTTTATATTTATAAAAAATTTCGTAAATATAAAATTTCGTAGAAATTTTCAATAAATATAAAATTTCTACGAAATTTTCTATAAATATAAATTTCTATGAAATTTTCTATAAATATAAAATTTCTACGAAATTTTCTATAAATATAAAATTTCTACGAAATTTTCGATAAATATAAAATTTCGAAGAAGTTTTCTATAAATATAAATTTTTGAAGAAATTTTTTATAAACATAAAATTTCGAAGAAATTTTCTAAATATATAAAATTTCGAAGAAATTCGAAATTTCTACGAAATTTTCTATAAATATAAAAGTTCTACGAAATTTTCTATAAATATAAAATTTCTACGAAATTTTCTATAAATATAAAATACGAAATTTTCTATAAATATAAAATACGAAATATTCTATAAATATAAAATACTAAAATTTCGAAAAAAAATTTTATAAATATAAAATGTCTACGAAATTTTCTATAAATAAATAAAATTTCTACGAAATTTTCTATAAATAAATAAAATTTCTACGAAATTTTCTATAAATAAATAAAATTTCTACGAAATTTTCTATAAATATAAAATTTCCACGAAATTTTCTATAAATATAAAATTTCCACGAAATTTTCTATAAATATAAAATTTCCACGAAATTTTCTATAAATATAAAATTTTCACGAAATTTTCTATAAATATAAAATTTCTACGAAATTTTCTATAAATATAAAATTTCTACGAAATTTTCTATAAATATAAAATTTCTACGAAATTTTCTATAAATATAAAATTTCTACGAAATTTTCTATAAATATAAAATTTCTACGAAATTTTCTATAAATATAAAATTTCTACGAAATTTTCTATAAATATAAAATTTCTTCGAAATTTTCTATAAATATAAAATTTCTTCGAAATTTTCTATAAATATAAAATTTCTTCGAAATTTTCTATAAATATAAAATTTCTACGAAATTTTCTATAAATATAAAATTTCTACGAAATTTTCTATAAATATAAAATTTCTACGAAATTTTCTATAAATATAAAATTTCTACGAAATTTTCTATAAATATAAAATTTCTACGAAATTTTTTATAAATATAAAATTTCTACGAAATTTTCTATAAATATAAAATTTCTACGAAATTTTCTATAAATATAAAATTTCTACGAAATTTTCTATAAATATAAAATTTCTACGAAATTTTCTATAAATATAAAATTTCTACGAAATTTTCTATAAATATAAAATTTCTACGAAATTTTCTATAAATATAAAATTTCTACGAAATTTTCTATAAATATAAAATTTCTACGAAATTTTCTATAAATATAAAATTTCTACGAAATTTTCTATAAATATAAAATTTCTACGAAATTTTCTATAAATATAAAATTTCTACGAAATTTTCTATAAATATAAAATTTCTACGAAATTTTCTATAAATATAAAATTTCTACGAAATTTTCTATAAATATAAAATTTCGAAGAAATGTTCTATAAATATAAAATTTTGAAGAAATTTTCTATATATATAAAATTTCGAAGAAATTTTCTATATATATAAAATTTCGAAGAAATTTTCTATAAATATAAAATTTCGAAGAAATTTTCTATAAATATACATTTTCGAAGAAATTTTATATTTGTAGAAAATTTCTTCGAAATTTTATTTTTATAGAAAATTTCTTCGAAATTTTATATTTATAAATATTTCTTCGAAAATTTATATTTATAGAAAATTTCGTATTTTATATTTATAGAAAATTTCTTCGAAATGTTATACTTATAGAAAATTTCTTGGAAATTTTATATTTATAGAAAATGTCTTCAAAATTTTATATTTATAGAAAATTATAGAAAATTTATAAATTAAAATTTCTTCGAAGTTTTATTTTTATAGAAAATTTCTTCGAAATTTTATAAATTTCTTCGAAATTTTATATTTATAAATAATTCTTCGAAAATTGATATTTATAGAAAATTTCGTATTTTATATTTATAGAAAATGTCTTCGAAATTTTATATTTAGAGAAAATTTCTTCGATAATTTATATATATAGAAAATTTCTTCGAAATTTTATATTTATAGAAAATTTCTTCGAAATTGTATATTTATAGAAAATTTCTTCGAAACTTTATATTTATAGAAAATTTCTTCGAAATTTTATATTTATAGAAAATTTCGTAGAAATTTTATATTTATAAATATTTCTTCGAAAATTTATATTTATAGAAAATTTCGTATTTTATATTTATAGAAAATTTCTTCGAAATGTTATACTTATAGAAAATTTCTTGGAAATTTTATATTTATAGAAAATGTCTTCAAAATTTTATATTTATAGAAAATCGAAGAAATTTTATTTTTATAGAAAATTTCTTCGAAATTTTATATTCAAATTTCTTCGAAATTTTATATTTATAAATATTTCTTCGAAAATTGATATTTATAGAAAATTTCGTATTTTATATTATAGAAAATTTCTTCGAAATTTTATACTTATAGAAAATTTCTTCGAAATTTTATATTTATAGAAAATGTCTTCAAAATTTTATATTTATAGGAAATTTTGTAAATATTTTATATTTTTAGAAAATTTCGTAGAAATTTTATATTTATAGAAAATTTCGTAGAAATTTTATATTTATAGAAAATTTCTTCGAAATTTTATATTTATAGAAAATTTCTTCGAAATTTTATATTTATAGAAAATTTCTTCGAAATTTTATATTTAAATTTTCTATAAATATACATTTTCGAAGAAATTTTCTATAAATATAGAATTTGTACGAAATTTTATATTTGTAGAAAATTTCTTCGAAATTTTATTTTTATAGAAAATTCTTCGAAATTTTATATTTATAAATATTTCTTCGAAAATTTATATTTATAGAAAATTTCGTATTTTATATTTATAGAAAATTTCTTCGAAATGTTATACTTATAGAAAATTTCTTGGAAATTTTATATTTATAGAAAATGTTTTCAAAATTTTATATTTATAGAAAATTATAGAAAATTTATAAATATAAAATTTCTCCGACATTTTATTTTTATAGAAAATTTCTTCGAAATTTTATATTCAAATTTCTTCGAAATTTTATATTTATAAATATTTCTTCGAAAATTGATATTTATAGAAAATTTCGTATTTTATATTTATAGAAAATTTCTTCGAAATGTTATACTTATAGAAAATTTCTTCGAAATATTACACTTATAGAAAATTTCTTCGAAATTTTATATTTATAGAAAATGTCTTCAAAATTTTATATTTATAGAAAATTTCTTCGAAATTTTATATTTATAGAAAATTTCTTCGAAATTTTATATTTATAGAAAATGTCTTCGAAATTTTATATTTATAGAAAATTTCTTCGAAATTTTATATTTAAATTTTCTATAAATATACATTTTCGAAGAAATTTTCTATAAATATAGAATTTGTACGAAATTTTATATTTGTAGAAAATTTCTTCGAAATTTTATTTTTATAGAAAATTCGTCGAAATTTTATATTTATAAATATTTCTTCGAAAATTTATATTTATAGAAAATTTCGTATTTTATATTTATAGAAAATTTCTTCGAAATGTTATACTTATAGAAAATTTCTTGGAAATTTTATATTTATAGAAAATGTTTTCAAAATTTTATATTTATAGAAAATTAAAGAAAATTTATAAATATAAAATTTCTTCGACATTTTATTTTTATAGAAAATTTCTTCGAAATTTTATATTCAAATTTCTTCGAAATTTTATATTTATAAATATTTCTTCGAAAATTGATATTTATAGAAAATTTCGTATTTTATATTTATAGAAAATTTCTTCGAAATGTTATACTTATAGAAAATTTCTTCGAAATGTTATACTTATAGAAAATTTCTTCGAAATTTTATATTTATAGAAAATGTCTTCAAAATTTTATATTTATAGAAAATTTCTTCGAAATTTTATATTTATAGAAAATTTCTTTGAAATTGTATATTTATAGAAAATTTCTTCGAAATTTTATATTTATAGAAAATTTCTTCGAAATTTTATATTTATAGAAAATTTCTTCGAAATTTTATATTTATTGAAAATTTCTTCGAAATTTTATATGTATAGAAAATTTCTTCGAAATTTTATATTTATAGAAAATTTCTTCGAAATTTTATATTTATAGAAAATTTCTTCGAAATTTTATATTTATAGAAAATTTCTTCGAAATTTTATATTTATAGAAAATTTCTTTGAAATTGTATATTTATAGAAAATTTCTTCGAAATTTTATATTTATAAAAAATTTCTTCGAAATTTTATATTTATAGAAAATTTCTTCGAAATTTTATATTTATAGAAAATTTCTTCGAAATTTTATATTTATAGAAAATTTCTTCAAAATTTTATATTTATAGAAAATTTCTTCGAAATTTTATATTTATAGAAAATTTCTTCGAAATTTTATATTTATAGAAAGTTTCTTCGAAATTTTATATTTATAGAAAGTTTCTTCGAAATTTTATATTTATAGAAAATTTCTTCGAAATTTTATATTTATAGAAAATTTCTTCAAAATTTTATATTAATAGAAAATTTCTTCGAAATTTTATATTTATAGAAAATTTTTTCGAAATTTTATATTTATAGAAAATTTCTCCAAAAATTTATATTTATAGAAAATTTCTTCAAAAATTTATATTTATAGAAAATTTCTTCGAAAATAATATTAATAGAAAATTTCTTCGAAATTTTATATTTATAGAAATTTTCTTCGAAATTTTATATTTATTTCTTCGAAATTTTATATTTATAGAAAATTTTTTCGAACATTTATATTTATAGAAATTTTCTTCGAAATTTTATATTTATAGAAAATTTCGTTTGTATAAGTATTTGTAGAAATTTCTTATATTCATATTTTAAATAAAATTAAGAAAAAAGGCAGGATTTTTCGCAGATTAAAATTTATTTCAAAATTAAGAAAATCTTCGAATATGCATATCTAGGTAAATTAACCACGGCCTGGCCCGCCACGACCTCCAGGAAAGCCACCACGAACTCCACGGGGTGGACTACCACGAACTCCACGGGGTGGACCAGCACGACCTCCACGCTGGGGACCACCAGGGCCTTCACGATGTGATGGACCATGACGTCCACCGTGACCATGACGTCCACCGTGACCATGACGACCACCCGGCCTTGGACGCCCAGGGCGGCCTCCTTGACAGCCACGTACTGTGGTTGTTTCAGTACTGATGACAGTAGTACTGGTGGTACTTTCAGGTGCTACAGTGGTACTTTCCTCATCCGGAGAAACAGTGGAACCGTCATCTTGACCACGTACGCCCAGCGCGAATAAGCCTAGGCAAAAAATCACCAAACATAATTTCATATTTTTATTTAAAACGTATCGCTTCGTTTCACAAAATTCTAAATGGAATGATTAATTTCATATCGCAGTCCTCAATTTATAGTGAAATCGCTAAGGTTTTCACACAAAAAAAAACTAAACAAATAGTTAGATTGACGTCTTTTCTCTTCTGGTTAGTTGTGTACTTAGATTTCTAAAGTTATTTGCCCGAGTATACATTTTGGAATAGAGGTTTCTTTAATTCGTTTTTTTTTGTTGAAAAATACATATGTTTTTGTTTTCTTATTTTTAGTTTAAAACAAATATTTGTTATAATATTTTTCTTTTAACGTTCAAGGTTTCAAAATAGAATTGCGAATTAAATTTCACCTTTTTTTTGCATTTTTTTAAGAAATACGACAACAACAAAAAGAATAAAACTTTAATAAATATTTTTCACAAAATAATTTGATATGAAAGACCATTTACTCAAAATTACTTCAGCTTGAAGGACCATGAAATAAAAATTAGTTTAGCTCGAAGGAACATACAATGAAATTCAATTCTGCTGCAAGAAACATTTAATGAAAATTATTTCAGCGCGAAGGACCAAAATTTATATGTATAAAGCAAAAAAGAGAAATCAATTTCTAAATTTCATTCTACATCTGTTGACAAATTTCTAAAGGGAATTTCCCAAAATTTTTTCTGGGTCTATGTTTTATAAGCTCGGCTCTATATATTCTCTGAGATTGCATAGTTTCAAACCACATGTGTATTTAGAATTTAGCGGCGAACGGAAATCCTGTTAGATCTAGAAAGCTGTGAGGCTTCTCAGGCCACTACTCAGAAACTGCATACATTCTATGCTGATGTGGCTCAGCATAAACTCCAAAAAGGACCATCGCCTTGCTGTCGTTATCGAGCCTGGGCGTCTCAGTTATCGTGTCTGACATGAATAGGGTTTGGACTTTTGGGGGGGGGGGTCTCAGGTATCGTGTCTGTTATGACTAGGGTTTCTAAGAAGTCGGACAGATCTTGTCGGTGCCGATATTCATTTTATTGATAACTTTGTGTATGAAGCAGGTTGGTTTCAATGAGAGGTAACTGTGGCCTGTGGTAGCACTACGAATCTCAATTGGGCCACGTGATCTGGTAACTATTAGTATGACCCTATCCTAACAGTTAACGAAGTATGCAGAGCATCCAGGGCTTGCAGGGAAGACATCGAAACGATGTTACGTCTGGATATACTGGTGTCGGCTTTTCTAGGGAGTCTGACAGATTTTGCCTGTGCCGATATTCGTATTATTGATAACTTTGTGTATCAAGCAGGGTTATTTCAATGAGAGGAACTGAGCTTGTGGTAGCACTACGAACCTTAATTGGTCTATGTGAATTGGTAACTCCGGCTGCCACCCTAACCAAAACCTTAACCTAAAACTGATGATTGCCCTAAGAGGGAACTGAAGTTTGCAACCACATATACAAAGCATATGACACCCAGTTAACGAATGCAAGACATACAGGGCTTGCAGGGAAGATCGAAGATCTAAGATCCTGCAAGCCCTGGATAAACTGGTATCGTAAGAAGTCTGACAGAAGTCTGACAGATCTTCCCGTTACCGATATTAGAATTATTGATAAATTTCTGCATCAAACAGGTTGATTGCGATGAGGGGCATCGAAACCCGTGGCAGCACTCACTGGGGGATCTCACTGGATCTATGCCAACTGGTGACTCCGGATGCTGCTACCCTAATCTAATCCTTATACCCACTATGAGATAGTACTTTCTACTGGTTTAAACAAGGCCAATTTTAAAATTTAAAACCAAAACTTTAACTAATTTTTAACATGATTTCAAAGGAACAAATATTTAAACATCTTCTTTTCTATTCAGCCTTTTGGATTGTGTCATTGCTAGTCGTTATAGCATTGTCTGCTCCCAAAATTACCCAAGCCGACGATGACAACGCAGAAGAATACATCGAACTTTGCCGTCTATTCCAGGACAATACACTGATTAGCGTACCCAGCTCCTGTGACAAGTACATCGAATGTGAGAGCAATGGTAAGGGTCGGGTTCACCATTGCGAATCAAGGGCCTATGATGTTAAAACACAAAAGTGCGTGGAGACTTTATCCAGCAATACGCTGTGTCATAATCGTTGTGAGGGCAAAGATGCTCTCTGGGTAGCCGATCCGACTACCTGCCACGGCTACTTTTATTGTCATAATGGCGAGCCTCTTTGGGGTTATTGCTACGATGATATGCACTTCGATGAAGCGCAACAAATGTGCATTCATGCATCGTCCTCAAAGTGCATAGACGTTTCAAGCCTCTGCGATTTGGTGCCAGATAAAACGAAATTCCGTGATGAAAGCGACTGCAGTAAATACTATGAATGTTCCAGTTCAAAGGTAACGGAAAAGGAGTGCAAAAAACAATATTTCGATGTTCAGGAGCAAGCGTGCGTAGACAAAACAACTGTGGCCTGTAATGCTCATCCCATTCCGAGTGGTATTTGCCTTGTAAGTAAGAAACCCTATGTAGGTTTCAAGTCCGATGAAGCCACCTGTCGTGGTTACTTTTACTGCGCCGATCTGGGCATAGTCGAAGACCTGGAACCAACATGGGGACAATGTCCCGAGGGTAAATTTTTCAGTGAAGAACATCAAGCTTGTTTGAATCCCACTGATGTTAAGTGCGCGCATAATCGTTGCGAGGGTCGTGGCAATGAAATGGTCTCAAGTGCTAACAACAATTGTCACAATTATTTGATATGTGAAAATGGATTTGTCAAAGAAGAGAGGACATGTGCGCGTGACTACTTCTTCGATGAGTATTATCAAGCGTGTGTTCCAGACATTATATACTATGAATGTTGTGATATTAAATAAATTTGAAAACAGCAAATGAAAAGATAAAAAATAAAATAAATTTGAGTTTCTAGAATACGTTCATTTTTTCACAACCGTTTTTATTATTCCTGCCAGAGAGGAATGGGTTTACAAACTACAGATAACACTCTGAAGAACTTAGTCTTGATAGAACTCACCGAAAGCCAGATACCGAGTGGACCTTCGAGAGGAGCTTTACCACTAAAATAGCTGCCAGAGATGAATGGGTTGGTAGAATACCAGGAAATAGAAAGTGTATCCACTTCTATACCGGTAGTTTGAAGCTGAATGAGTAGTAGATACTTCAGTGTCTATCAAGCCGAAATAATGGCAATAAGAGATGTCGCTAAGTGTCTGAGTTGCCAATTATAATTCTTTTACCCATTGAAATGAAATGCCAAACAAATCACTGCTTGCTAACTAAGGAAAATAATCGGCTAGATTTCTTAGTAGATTATCGTATCTCATAGTGGCAAAATAGTATAATAAATTATTATTATACATCAATTAGCGACGATATTTAGGCATTTAACTTCGAAGTAATCAACTAGATGATGAAGTAGAGTTCTTTATAGTTAAAGGTTAGACGTTTTACGTCTCATGTCCATGAACATGCACTTAAGCCAATGGAGCGACCTGTTGAGCGCTCCTTATTTATGATCTTCTTTAACCCTTTAGTGACATAGAAAATGGGAGCTTGACACGCATTTCCTTAGTATCTTCCAGTCAGATCTCTGAGATGAGACAGTTCTGAAAATGTGTCGGACCCATCGCTTCGATGTCTTCCCTAGATGCTCTGGATACCATGGATGCTCTGCACTCGTTGTTAACTGCATGTCCTATACGTTGCAAATGTGCTTGTATGCTTCAGTGTCCTCTTAGGGAAAGCATAATCTTTAGGTTTAAGTTTAGGTTAGGGTGGCAGCCGGAGTTACCAGCTCATATAGACCAATTGAGGTCCCTAGTGCTACCACTGGCTCAGATACCTCTCATCGATTTCAACAGTTTGATACACAAAGTTATCAATAATACGAATATCGACATCCGGTAAGATCTTTCAGACTTCCTAGAAAGGCCGATACCAGTATATCCGGAAGTAACAAAGCAGGTGCTCGATGCTCTCCACTTATTCCTCATCTGCGCAACTTCTGCAGAAGTCATTGTACTCAATGCCCAACCTTCTGAGGTTTTCGCGGATCGGGCAGTGTCGCGTCAGAACTGACTGTAATGTAGATAGTTTTTTCCTCTCTAGTGCGAGAAGATATTTTGACTATCTCAGGTCGTATATTGACCAGATTTATCTAACTTACCAACATTTGACGATTTCTGTTCATCTTTCATTGGCTTGCCTCTTGCCAAAGCCGAAGCTTGCATTCAATATATGCGAATTCTTCGAGAATGTTGTCACGTTCCAAAAAAGTTTTAAGGCTCTGCATTTCCCCGGGATATTCCTATGTATGTGCAGGTACCCATATTAAGTATATGTTTAACTTCTCAGCAATTTCGTTAAGATGACTGCGGCAGTCGTGGGATGTATATGAATCTAGGGATGTAGCCTGCAGCGATTTTATTGAAGCCTGACTGACCTAGCAAATATCGACGCCAGTGTTGCGACTCAGCCACTTAGCGACTTCCCTTATTGCCATTACATATATTGGCTTGATAGGCACCGCAAGTATCAGTGTAATCCGAAGACAACCTTCTCATTAAGCTTCGAACCATTTGTACAGAAGTGGAGATACTTTCTACTTCCTGGTATTCTGCCAGCCCATTTCCCTCTGGCAGATATCTTAGTGGTAAAGTTCCTCTTGAAGGGATGCACCGTTGGTATATAGTCCACTCGGTCGTTTGCCACTGTACTACAGTGTGATATCCTCATGTGGTCGTAATTCTTCTACCTCCACATTAATACGGCCGTTTAATCTTAGTGCTGATTTATTCGAAGCAATTTTTCCCAAGCAAGTGCCAATGTTTGTTCTAGAGAGAGGCAGGCGGAAAGAGCTCTCTGCCTCTCTCACTTACAAACTTGGACACTTGCTTGAAAAAAATTGCGTCCTATGAAGCAGGACTTAATGCTGCTCTCGTTGCAACTTCTCTAGCCACAATGTCAATTGGCAGTAGATGGAGTGTAGTCCTTAAATCACCGCTTATGCTTAGCCAGGTAGTTCTCTAAACCTTCATTAATCGCATATTTAAACCTCATTTGGGTCAACTCATAGTGTATTTCTAGTTTCACCCACTATTTTGTCGTCCCACACAATTTTGTGAGGCATCAAGGCCCAATCCCTTAACTCATCATTTGCGGCATCGAAAAGTAAAAAACTAAATAAATTTCAAATCCATATATCTCGGGAACTATACTCGTAAAAGATAAACCATGGATGTAAAAGAGTTTTTTGGAAGATCTTGCTCTGGTCTAACATGCATGGTTTAAAAGGCTCAAATTTAAAAGGTAAGTTCGCCTATAACGCTATTTATAAGGATGCCAAGTTTTATGTCCCGTTTTTAGAAATTCTTCTAATATGTGCAAGTGAAGATGTTTATTGATAAAAATCAAAATGTTAGAGAAAATTTTTCACAGAGTTTAGTTTAATCTATGTATGTATACTCAATCATGGTTGAATCGTTGATTGGTAAAAAGTAAAATAAAAGTGAGATCTTTTGTTTGTTTTGCCTAGGAAATTATCATTTAATTCAAATCGATCGGGTAGTTAACAAGTTACAGACGTTGAAGTGTTCGACCTTACAAAACTGATCTAATTTGACAGCCCTTATCACAAGAATCTCTTGCAACAGCGTTGTCGTTAAGCATTTTCTGGAAGCCTATCTTCTCCGCTATAAATGTCAGAAACTTTGTTAAACGATTTGACCAATAGTTTAGGAGATCTAGATCGAGATATATGATAATATTATTATTTTTGTTTCCTACTCCGTAGCAAATGTACATGACCCACAACCATGGCAATTAAATACTGGTAGGCAAACTTAACCGTAACGCCTCCGTAGCGCAATTCATATGGATCTGTCGTATGGAAATTAATGTGAACGATTGGCAAACGAAATGTAAACGGGCGGCAGAACCTGCCAAATTTGTATTTTTATATAGGGTGATCTAAGTAGAGATACTTTTTTCAATAGCCTTTTTTGACAGATCACGCGTGAGTCGTGTCATGCTGTCATGTTATTTTTGTTAAGTATTGTTTGGCATTTCATTATGGAAAGACTTACAACGTTTACAAATTATGAACAACGTTTACAAGTTATTCAATTGCGCTAAGTTCCTTTTTTTAATCCAAAAAACACTTTCCAGTCGACCCACGACCTTGATACCCATGAGCAATATTTTAGCTCTCGTTAAGAGCTATCTTTTTGCCATTGACCGATTCCCGATCCGACGTACCGGAATCATCGGTCCATATACCGATGAGAACGTAACCGTCAATGGCGACCGTTATCGTGCCTTGATAACCGACTATTTGATGCCTGAAATTGAAACTCGTGATATCGGCGACATTTGGTTTCACTTCCCACACATCGCATCAATCAATGGATTTATTGAGAGAACACTTCGGTGAGCGGATAATTTCACGTTTTGGGCCGGTTGATTGGCCACCAAGATCGTGTGATATCACACCGTTAGACTTTTTCCTGTGGGGATATGTAAAGTCTAAAGTTTATGCGGACAAACCCGCTTCGATTCAGGCCTTGGATCAAAACATCACGCGTGTCATTCGCCAGTTACCACTCGAAATGCTCGAATGAGTCATCGAAAATTGGAAACAACGGATGGACTATCTGAGACGTAGCCGCGGCCAACATTTGATAGACATAATCTTCAAAAAATAAATGCCAAAGAATGTTCTTTCAAATGATAATAAACATTCCCCATTCAATTTGAATTTTCTGTTTTTTTTTTCTTTAAAAAAGTAGGGAACCTTGAAATGGATCACCCTATACATATGGCCTATACATAAGGCCTCACCTTGAGCCTTTTTTTTGTTTATTTAAATTATTATCAATTTAAATTGCATTCAATAACTTAAAAGTATGTAGTAGTACCAAAGGGGCCTGGCAACTTGGCCCATTTTTCTCGAGATAATAGTGACTAATAAACTAATACTATGTGTACAATTTCAGAGGGTTCAAATAAATAATATAGAAGTTATTAAATAATCAACATTTCACTAAATGTTTACCCTTCGTGGGGGAGGTACTAGAAGGAGTGGACCAATATGGCCCATCTTCGAACTTAGCCGGAGATAGAAGAAAATATTACCACATACCAAATTTGAAGTCAATTGGTTACTCCTTTCGAGAGTTATCGTGCGCACCAGCCAGCAGACAGACAGACAGATGGACGGACATTGCTCATTCGTCTTAAAATGACCCAAAACGGATATCCGCCGAACATACTTAGGGTCTTAGGTCACTCCTTCGATGTGTTACACTTTTGGTTCGTAGCAAATGATATATACCCTCCTCTCTAAGGTGAGGGGATAAAAATAAGGTTTTGATGCTAATAACATCAGTAAAAGAAATGCCTGGAACATATCGAAACGATATGGCCAATGACTTTTTGCAATCGATCGCACTGTTGCAGACTTTCCTACTGCGTAGAAAATGTACATGACCCAAAATCAATAAGATTATTTTCCCATAAAATAAAACAAAATTAAAACAACAAAAATGTTTTAAACATAATGTGAACAACATCAAATTTAATTTCGATTTGACAGCATTTAATTTAGTCAAAGTACACACGATTGGACAACGTTATCAACCCTGTTAAAGTACTGCAAATGTAGGGACAATGACAGGTTGTTAGGCAAAGGTGAATTTACAGTTGAGACGATTGCCAGAAAACCTAAAGCCCCCCATAGACGAGTACATACTTCCGCAGGAACGGCAATATGTGTGTATTGGTGAATTTGACACAACATGACAATGTATTGGTTGCAGTAAGAAAATCAAAATACTTTTGATTTTTAAAATGAATACCTTTCAAACAGATGAACTTTTTTCATCATTATATGTCAGATTATTGGAAATTTTATTATAAGTATGTAAACCAGGAAAACTTAAAATGGTTTTGTGTGAAAAATTAAAAAAAGGGCAAAATTAAATTTTGATTGATATATGTGTACCGAAAATGTCAATCACACACGTGCACAAGGGGTTCATCGGCATGAACTGCGGCAGTACTCGTCTATGGGCGCCCTAAGGATTTCATATACTTAAAGCCCCCCATACACGAGTACTGCCGCAGGAACGGCAATATGTGTGTATTGGTGAATTTGACACAACATGAGAATGTATTGGTTGCAGTATGAAAATCAAAATACTTTTGATTTTCAAAATGAACACATATCAATCAGATGAATTTTGTTCATCATTATATGCCAGATTATTGGAAATTTTATTATAAGTATGTAAACAACGAAAATTTAAAATAGTTTTGTGTGAAAAGTGAAAAAAATGGATAAATTAAATTTTGATTGATATGTGTGTATCGAAAATGTCAATCACACACGTACACAAGGGGTTCATCGGCATGAACTGCGGCAGTACTCGTGTATGGGCGCCTTAACAATATATATATACCAATAAAAATATTTTATAGACGGTGTTCCCAATAAAATGTTTTTCTGCTTTTCTACGTATTCATTTTAGTATGAACAGCTCCATATAACTCAATCAAATGGCAACTCTGCTAGCACGAGCAAGAATCACGAAATTCGCCGGTCGCCGCCAATTAGTTTGACAGGGTCTGAGCAGCAGGTTTTGTTTACATTTAGAAACAGCTGATTTACCAATACCGATTTATTATTACTTGCTTTTAATTTGAACAGCATGTTTCTACGAAATTTGCGAAATATTACTAGATTTTCAGCAAATCAATGCCGAATTACAACCGATGTAACTAGCAAACGTTTCCTTAGAGGTCTTCCCAGACACCAAGTGGAATTTAAGGCCTTGCCAACTCCGGAAAATGAGCAGCCACCAGATGAAGTGGAAATGGCCAGAAAGGAATTGGCCGAATTAACTGGAGGTATGGATTTAAATGATTTGAAGCAAATTCTAAAGCCAAAACGTAAAATAAATGCTCCAAAGCCATCGTCCAATGAAGAAAACCAATTGGATGTCCAAAAAGCGGAAGAAAAACAACCTTTACTGCCAACATACAATTTGGCGGCTTATGTGAACAAATCTGAGCTATTACAAGAATTCATAAAACTGGGCGTAGATTTAAGTTCGTTTGAGAAACGCAAAGGTCTGCCAGAATTTGTCCTAAAGTTGGAAATGGAAAGAGACGTGCAACCGCGTTTATTATTCCTCAAAGATCAGGGAGTACCATCCGAGTACTTTGGTGAACTGATTACCAAAAATCCCTTAATATTTAAATTAGATCTTGATGATATGCAGACAAGAGTGAATTATTTGGACTCGAAAAGATTCAGTAAAGTACAGGTACAACGCATACTCACCTTAAATCCCTTCTGGTTAATGTTCTCCACGAAACGTATTGACAAACGTTTGGGTTATTTTCAAAAAGAATTTTCCCTAAGAGGAGATGATGTACGATATTTAAGTAGCAAACAGCCACGACTGATAACTTACAATATGCAACACATAGCAGATGCAACATTTTGCATAAGAGAAGAAATGGGTTTTAGCAAAGAAGAAATCCGAGCCCTGTTACTAAGTAAACCACGACTATGGATGTTAAGTGAGAATTGTTAAAATGAATAACCAAAGATTCAATGTTTCACATAGTTTTTTTTTGTATTTGCTTTTTTACCACCTTTCCTAGAACCTGATGACTTAATAGAGCGTTTCTCTTACGTCCATAATGAAATGAAGTTGTCCCATGCAATGATCTTGCTACAACCGGAAGTTTTAACCTCTCGAGAATTTCGTTTGCGTGAACGTCATGAATTCTTAAAAATGCTGGGACGTGCTCAATATGATCCAGAAAAGGATATGTATATCTCGCCCAAGGCCATTGTGGAAGGGAACAATTATCATTTTGTTCGTAATGTGGCTAAAAGTGATATGGAGACATTTGAATTGTTTTTGAAAACGCGATGAAAAATGAACACATTTGTTTAGTTTTAGTTTTTAATTTACATATGTATTTATGTTAATAAAGTTGAAAAATAAGATAGTATTTTAGGCTAATGAAAACAATTTTTATGGAAATGCATATTTTTTAAACAAAGAACATATCGTATAGATTTGTATATCCAACGAAGTAAAACATAGATAATATAGACTCACGCACACTTCGAGATGAATAAAGATAGTGACATATGTATATCATATTTCAAGACTGCATAATTCAAAAATGTTTCCAAACAGTGTTGCCGTTGATGATTCTAAAGAACAAAATGATTCAAATCAGAAAAGAATCAAGGAAGGAAATTCCTTGATTCTTTTCTGATTCTTTCCCATTTTGATTCCAAATTTGATTCTTTTTGCAAAAATCGATTCTTTTTGATTCCTTTTAACATTTCCAAAGGAAATTTTAGGTAATGTGCTTCACTAATTGACAAAACCACGCGCAAACGCGATGTAAATCACATATCACATAATTTTCATATCAGCCAGCTTATATACGTTGTTTTTTCTTTCGTAAACGCATACGGTCTCAGTCACTTTTTATTTATTTCACACAGTGAAATTATAAGAATTAACTTTATTTAAAATATTACTTCTATTCAACGGCTAAGAAGTGAACGAACTTTTTCAATTAAAAGAAACTAAAATTATTAAATTAAAAAACTATTTAAGATCAAGTATGGATAAGTAAGTATCATTATAAAAGTACGTCAAAATAAATCCATTTAATAATGTGCATTTACAGGTTTGTTATAAAATCACAAAATTTCGGTGGTAATGAATTACCAAAAAGAAAGAAGGCATCGGAGAAGAACGTTCTGTTGATTGTACCGAAACTGAGGATATTGTGGTTTCTGAAGCAATCAGTAGTTCGAAAAGGCAACAATTTAGCAGAAAATACTCATATAAGTGGGTTAAGGAAGACTCAAAAACAAAACGTCCAAAACGGAAGACAATTTTTTTCGTTTAGTAAAACCTAAAAATAGTTCGAGCCAAACAATTTAAATTTGGTCGGTTTTGCAACAGACATTGCATCTACTATGGTTGGATCAAAGACTGGCGTAGCAACCTTATTGAAAAATAAAATGCCTAACCTTTTCCATATTGCATGTCTTTGCCACTCCGCGAATTTAATCAATAAGTCGGCTTAGAAAAACATTCCGGAAGACGTAGAAAAATTGCTAAGAAATATTTTCAATTATCTAAAGAGTGCCAAACGGCAAACTTGCTTCAAAGAAATTCAACGAATTTTCGACGTCCCAGAACACAAGATATTAAGACTCAGCGAGACGAGATGGCTTTCGTTTGAGTCTGTTGCAAGCAAAGTTTTAGAGCAGTAGTCTGTATTACAAACCTTTTTTACAGAAGCGCAAGCTGAAGAAATACGTACAGAGACTTTGGAGAAGATCAATGTTATTAAACTAGCGCTATGTCCAATTAACAACATTTATCTAAAATTTTTAGTTTATATTCTTGGGATTATGAACAAATTTAATAGAAATTTCCAAAGCGAAACTTCACAAATAATTTACCTTAATCCATCTGTAAAAAATATACTTTCTCCAATTTTTAGGATTTTCTTAAAACGGAATATGTAATGAAAACTGATTTAGAAAAAAATTATTTCGAAAATAAGTTATATCACAAAAATATATCCAAAATATATATAGGTTATGATGCCGAAACCGCAATAAAGGCGGGAAATATCTCAATAGAAGATTTTAAAATAAACAAGAAAGAGAATATCCTAGTTAGAATCACAAAGATTTGCAGACCAAATAAAAGCAAGCAAACAACATAATAATCAAGAAATATATATTACATTTTTACCAAATTATTAATGATAAAAGCCTCAATATTTAAAGATATCTCGATCCGCCATTCCTTAAATCTAATGAAGATATAGATTATTTTAACCAGTATATACATTTAGTCACATTATTACAAAACCTGTTGAATTTATAAGTGAATTCCAATCATTACAGTCCTTATTAAAGGAAAGATCCCATAAAAAAATGTTTGAAGTTATGGACGCTGAACCATTCTGGTGTAAAGTTGGGAATATGAAAAATTCTTTAAACGAATCCTTGTTTCCAAATTTATATAAATTTGTTGCTTTCATTTTTGCTTTTACCCATGGCAGTGCCAGCGCTGAATGAACTTTAATGAAAAATAAATTAACAAATATACTCAAAGTACAGACTTGTGATGAAAGGATATCGGCTCTTAACATGCTCGACTGTGATCTAGTTAAGTGGACTCCGCATCCTGAACAGATTGAAAAATACCGAAAAAATATATCAAAAAAATAAGAGATTTTTATATACATACTTTTCTTATATGAATTTTCGTGAATATCGTTTTTTTTTGTTACTATTGAAAATATGTTTTACTTTGTACCTTATTTCAGTGGTTCTTTTTAATAAAATGAGTTGAAAAAAGTTCGATTCTTTTCTTTATACTTGATTCTTTTTTTTTTTTTGATTCTTTTTCGCAAAATTCTTTCTGTGACTCCTTTCGAAAAAAGTCAGCGGCAACACTGTTTCCAAATTGAATAAATTCCCATAGTCGTTGAGAATTAAACAGGTGGGAACTATTAAACTAGGGCAAGGTATATCAAAGCAAGGACCTAGTCATTTTTCTAGGAATTTGGCCTATTTTTTATAGGAATATTTGACAACCAAATAAAGGCGGATCGCTAGGCGGATATATAGAAGAGAAACAATGTTTCCCACTTTCAAAAGGGGATCATCCGTAAAACAAACAAGATAAACGATTCAACTTTTGTTGCGATCAGACAATAATTGTAACCTGTACATAGATTACAAGGACAGACGGACGCACAAAGGGACACAGCTAATCAGAAAGTGCCCATTGGGAAATAAGCGATCGATCTATTTAATCTACTTTTTGGTCGTTCAAACAAACAAATGCACTTTACCACAGTGAAGGATATAAAATTCCTAAACTTCAACCGAGCCAGTAAAAGATATGTATCTTTCAGACGAATGTACCTAATGATAAATTCTAGGGGGATCGATTTAGAAATGTGACTTGGACAACAATGTACAATATTTCCATTTCTCTTTTGTTTGTAATTAAAAAAAAAAAACAAAATATATGGATGATTAATTGCTTTCCATATTGGACAAATTCAACGCCACCTTACCTTCCTGTATCAAAGTGATCGCTAACATATAGCGATCACAAAACTGATTAAGAATAAAACGGTCAAAGTTCTTTTTAATAAGAACGCATACTCTTTTTTATTAGAGTCTTTATGATTTATTAAACTATAATTATAGTCTTGAAGCCCATGATTTGTTTGCCTCTGACCCAAGGTCACTGAATCAACGTCACTTCTATATTGTTCCTTTTTAAATGACGGATAAGGCTATTAAAGGCTACTATACTGTAGTGCAGATTAATTGGTATGATACTAATCATTGATTACTCACAATACTCCCCCTCTTCCCTCTAGCAAAGGCGAGACCCACACTGATTCTGAATCCGTTCTTCTCCAGCCTGACCAAGGTTTCCTGATTAACGGCGAGGATAACGTTCCTACCAACATTCTAAGGGGTGTCCATTCTAATAATATCCCAATCTGATGACGGGCAGTAAACCAGATTTTGAGACCTTAACATCTCAATTAATCAGTCCTTTGGGAGAATTGGAGCAGATTTACACCTTTATCCTGGGAATTTCTCCCTCTGGAACAAACATCAACCAGGACGGAGTATCCTTGGACTTGCAGGACAGAATTTTAGTCATTGCGAGTCTGAATATTACCGAAGAAGTCTCCCATCCAATTTCCTCCAATGCTCGTCCTTCAGTCTAGTATCGGCGTTCATGTCATCAATGATTGCCACCCTAATACAGCCTTCGTTGTAAACGTTGTCTGGCCGTTCTATTTTTGGGCGTTTCAATATCGTGTTGTTTGCTGAAAATGTATCTTTATTTCTATTACGCTTTGTTCATTCAAATTCCTCGGACGACATGTTAAGTGACCCGATAGCAGCCATACTGGCATTCCGAGCTGTGTGGCTTGTTTTTCCCTTAATGACCGATATGGGCTGGAGGCACAAGTGGACTCAATATTACCTATTCCGATCGAGCTTTGGCTAGATCGAAACTCTTTGCCAGAGCCGAGGGTTTCAACATCGATTACTGTCACCAGTCCTAGGTACCGATTCAGCTATGGCTAGAATAGCACATATATTATGTCTTGACAAATGACTGGGTTATCATTTGAAGGTCACCTAGACACCTAAGGGTCAAATATTAATTTCTTTTCTTTCGAGGGACTGCATCAGTTGCACTTAAAAAAGTCCAAATATTGTTCAGAATTTCGAGTTGAGGGTCTGGCATTTGAAAGTTGACGGTCTGGTTTTTAATGATATATATTCATTCAATATACATATGTATATATAAATTCAAAGAAATGGAGGCTAAAAATTTTGAAGGCACTATTTTGGCACACGGGAATTTTATGAGCACACGCCAAAATGTCTTTTTTTTTATGGAAAACAACCTTTTTTTATCACTTGTCAATGTCAAATAATTAGCGGCAATATCGACATTTGCAATGAACACACTCGAAGCTTTTTCTTGGAAAAAAACACAAAGCAAAACAATTCTTCAAAATCATCACGGCGCGCATATAAAACACCATTTAATTAAATTGTTGTACGCGAAATATCGCATAGTGTCTTTCTGAAGGGATAGCCATTTACACACTTATTTTATATTTATTAATTTATTTTTATTTACACACGACCAAGACCGATCAACGCGCGTTTTCTGAAAACTACAAGTCAAAGGATGAGAAAAGTGTTGCTAATATAATGTCAGGGTGCTACTTACATACATAGATGGTTTACAGCGTCGATACTTGGCAAAATCGAATTTTAACGGTTTTTTCCAAGCAAGTGTCAAAGATTGTGGGAAAATATGGTAATAGTTTACATCAAACTATTACCATATTTTATTCTCTAAGTAAAAAAATCGACAAATTTGATTTGTTTTTTTCCGATAATACAATGAAATTTTGATAAACAATTAATACAAAAAATATGTTTTCCCAAGTCAAATTATTGTTGTAAATCGTCATCAGAAACGAAAAAAGGCGTAAGAACAAGAAAATCGAAATTCAGTTTTTGATGGATTTCGGTATACCTCATCCAAATACACATCCTGACAAACTTTTAACGATCCACTACCAAAAATGGCGAATTTATTACCGAAATTAAAAAAGGCCTCACGACAACTTGTTTCTCTTTTTATAGTTTAAAATTCCTGTTTCACAAACAAGTTATAAATCACGTTTGTGTGAAATTATATACTCGTATGCATCATTATGGTTAGGTATTAAACTGAAAACACCGTTTTTCTAAAAACATTTTTCATTTAAGTCAGTTTTTTGCTTTTGTAAAATTTTCAAACATGATATGCCCTTTCTCGTTTGTCGAGATTCACGCAAGGCAATTTTTTCCAAGCAAGTATACAAAGTTTTTTGGAGAGAGGCAGACAGGGTATGAAGCCAACGCGGCGCAAAACGGCGGCGCGCCACATCCGGCCATTTATTTCCAGCAGGCGCCGCCGCCGATTTCTGCGGCTCACATCGGCTGAAACGCAGCCGCCGAACATTATTTAGTGAGTCAAATCAATTTATTTTATGCAACCATGAAAATTAAGAAAGTGACTACTAAGTAATACAATAGGGCCAGAAATATTAACGAAGTTCATTTTGTGCATACAAATTTATAAGAAGTTTCTAAATTGATCTCGCTATCATTTATTTAAAGAAATGCGTGTTTTGGTTTTTACGGAAAATACAATAGCTGTTCAGCGGCCGAACCAATTTTTACAAAGTCTACGTTGTTCTAGAGAGAAAACAACATGCGGTATGTCATTCACAATAAATTCTCTTTCACAACAAAGACTAATAAGTAGACATTTGTTGAACTCATTTTCGACATTAAAACGAAAAATTCCTTAACTTTTCTTAAATTTTTGTGTTATCTGTTTTTGTCATCTAATTGTTAATATCTTAAAGCGCCATTTTTGCCTGAGATTGACATTCGTGCGCCATCGTTTGTTGGAACTTTGTCGGCTCAGCCGATTGTTGTGATCGGTATTTTTCAATGCGCCGCCGCCGCCGATAATTTTGGTCGGCTTCATTGCCTGGAGGCAGGCGGAAAGAGCTGGAAAACTTGCCTCGTGCCACACGAGGCAACCTCTTCCAAGAAAGTGTAAACGTTTGTCGGAGTGAGTTCTCTCTACCTGTCTCTCTCCCACAATCTTTGACACTTGCTTGGAAAATACCGTTAAAAATCGATTTTGCCAAGTATTGACGCTGTACACCATCTATCTTAGTAGCACCCTGACATATTGGCAACACTTTTCTCATCCTTTGACTTCTAATTTTATGGTGTTTTCTTTTGTGCCAAAAAATGCTACATTTTTTATGCCTTTCGCCCCAAAAATGCCTTTTTGTCTTAGATTGTAAAATAAATGCTGCACTGTGAAAGGGTTTCGTTTTCTTTTGTGAAAAATGTCGCACTTGCACGGGGCAAAAATGCAACATTTCAGCCCTGTATTCAATCGAAGGGTGGACGCTGCCCTACAAAACAGATGTTTTTTCGGCGTCGAGCGAATAGCCTAAATACCCGCGTGTGTCCGTGCGTGCTTTTTTATAATGAAGTTTGGGCAGATGCTTTATTTAGGCGGTGCCGTGGAGTATTCTTTGTTTTTAGTTTACTTTTAGTGAGGTAGAAGGCTGGTTTTTCGCATTTTTGTTATCGATTCTGACTATAAAAAAAGCAGCAGTACAGGAGGGCGTAGGCGACATTATTACTATGCTGCTCTCTAACAGGGCAACATCTTTTTTAGAAAAGAAAACACCATTAGTTTAGTTTTAGTTTTCAGAAAACGCGTTTCTGAAATTTTCGAGTTATCGAAATGTAGAATATTGGCTAAGGTGACCAAAGTATTAGGTTTAGGTTAGGGTGGCAGCCGTCTTATTTTTTTTCTTCATCTCACATAGATCAGTTTCGGTCCCTTGTGTTACCACGGGCTAAAATGCCCTTCATCGAAACCACCCTGTTTGATATACAAATGTATCGATAGCACGAATATTGGTACTGGAAAGATCTGTTAGGCTGCCTAGAAATGCAGCCCCAGTAGGTCCAGTCGTCGTTTACTCAAAGCGGGACAGTCGCATAGCAAGTGCTCAATGCTCTCCACTTCTTCCTCATCTCCACAGCTTCTGCAGAAGTCATTGGAGGTAATACCCAATCTTCTGGCGTGTTCGCCGATCAGGCAGTGTCCCGTCAGAACTGATACTAACGTAAAAGGCAGTTTGAAAAATTTATCTTCTGAGTTTTTCCAAAGACGGCTACATGGACTAAAGTGTTTCAGCGTGACCGGTCTTCTACCGGGGTTAAAAATTTTCTCCTCTGGTGTACGTCTAAAAGGCCAAGGTGGTTCCTCTGTGTGGGGTGCCGCTGCGCGAAACTGTCTTTTCGTGAAATCGCTAACTATGCAATTTATCGATTATCAAAGTTA
The DNA here is from genome assembly GCA_963930755.1 of Eudasyphora cyanicolor. Lineage (NCBI taxonomy): Eukaryota > Metazoa > Arthropoda > Insecta > Diptera > Muscidae > Eudasyphora > Eudasyphora cyanicolor. The sequence continues at coordinate 22,560,983 of OZ005735.1, read as the reverse complement.
TAGATAACCAAAAGATTTATGAATTACTTTTTTTCAATCTTTAACGTCCAATATCTCGGTAACTGAAAGAAAAAACTAATAGAATTTTTCGATAACTATATTATCGATATTGAAAATATTATACAAATACAATTTTTGATAACAACCTTAGTTATCGATATTGAAAAACCGATTTAAACCCGAACAAATGGGGTTCAAATTTTCGATGATTTCGGGGTTACAGATTTTTCTCCTGTATCTCGCTTAGTTATCGGCCGTTAAAGTTTGAATATGTCGAATTTTTTATCTCCTTTATTTATTCCACTTGGGAAGATAGCGTTGTAGAAACCTGTTCCATCTTAATATATCTTGACATATTAATTTAATTCCATCGAATGACGTGTTCAATTTTTCTAGTTCTACCAGCATTGTTTGGCGCCATGTATTTCTCGGCCGTCCACGTCTTCGGCTGCCCTGCGGGTTCCGTTCAAGTGCATTTCTTGAAATGCTTTCGGCTGATTTGCGAGGGGTATAGCCTATCCATCTCCATCTCCATTTTCTTTTTGTACTTTGTCGAAAAATGTTCATGTAAAATGAGCTCAATATGAAAAAAATGAAAAGCAAAAAAATTCTAATAATTAAAAATTTGTTTTTGATTTTTGAGCACATTTGAATGAAAAAATCTAGTTGGCATGTCTTCCAGGCCGGGGAATAAAGATTTTATCCTCTGAGGTAAGTACAGGGTTTTCCAACAAGAGTTATTGTTGAGTTATGGTCCGGCGGGGTCATTGGACCTTACTTTTTCGAAAATGAGGTTGGATCAACAGTTACGGTGAATGGATTGCGCTATCGAGAGATGATTAATGATTTTTATGGTCGGAGTTGGATAGTATTGATCTGGACAACGTTTACTTTCAACAAGACGGCGCTACGTGCCCCACAAGCAACGAAACCATTGCTCTGCTACGGGAAAAGTTTCCGGACCGTGTTATCTCTCGAAGAGGTGATCACAATTGGCCACCGAGATCTTGTGATTTAACACCTTCTGACTTCTTCCGCTGGGGCCCCGTGAAAGATAAGGTCTACGCCAACAGCCCAGCGTCTATTCAAGACCTCAAACATAGAATTCGTAAGGCTATCGAGGACATAGGGCATCCACTTTGCGATTTGGTTATGGAAAATTTCATGAAAAGGATATGGTCCTGTAAGCGTGGTCGTGGTGGCCATTTGGCTGATGTTGTTTTTCATTATTAACGGCATACTATTTACTATGAAATAAACATCCGATCATTTATCTCAAAAAATTGCATTTTTCTTTGAATACCAAAATAACACCTCTTTATAAAGTTGGCTATCGATTTTCTTGAGATCGATAAATTAAATAAATTTTTTCGATGTTTTTATACCTTTGATTTTGGAATGAAAATTTATTTCAAGGTTTAACGTTTAATAATTTTCCAATAGCTTACTTTATAGCAACAACAAAATAAATCGAAATCGTGTGATCCTCTTTTATACCAAGCGCAATGACAATTGAATACTATAGACGTCGCATGGTATTTACAGACTTCATCCGCCAGGTTGCGTCCGATCAGCCTTTCTCAAATTCCTCTCTCAATTATCTCTCTGTCAAAACATGCAGACTTTTTTGTACTCTCAGATAATTTCTGAGAAGGGAATGCATTTTTCAGTTTGTTTTGTTGTTGAATGTTTTGAAGTTGCAATACAATAAAATTAATGATGAAAATCTTTTTCTCTCTTTGCATAAAAATAAAATTATCTATCCTCTCTTTGTAGAACGCTCTCTTTACAGTTTAGCCAGACAAAGCGCCATCTTCAATATGCAGACATACTAAACGAATTTTCAAACTCCATGCGACGTCTATAGTAGGCATGTTTTCGTTACAAGCTAGCACTTTTAGTTTAGCACTTTGCAACGAAAACAACTGACTTCCACTAACTGGCACATAAGCAATAAGTGGCGGATTTTCACTATCTGGTAGCAATGGTGTCATGAGTTGCGAAGAAAGAACAGTGCGAAACAGACAAAATATTCGTGAAAAGTATTTATAAAACATATATTTACTATTCTATGTTCAATTGTTTACACTCTTTTGCAAATATTAAAATAATTTCCCATTTTTGTTCTTCTTCTTCCCGTTAATTCACAATAATTGATAAAATCTCTCCAAAAATGGGATGCCATATTGCTAAATATAGGGTGCCCAATCTGGCAACATCATACTCGATTAAGACATGAACACAAGCACCAAACTTCATCGGGAACTAATAGTGCTTAGTCCGAATTTACACTAGGCAAGTTTTTTCAGCAGCTTATCATCAAATTCTCTTTTGAACTTGCACGAATAACTCAAAACGTTGAGGGAGAGTTTTTTCCCCCCTCTTACCGACTGCCTCTCTCTCCTACAAAACGCGAATAATCTGCTGAACATTCAGCCAATGTAAATAGGGACTAAGCTCCCCATGCAAATTAAGCACTTATGGTGTAACGAAAACACGCCTAGTATTCAATTGTCATTGCCAAGCGATTGTATCGTGCTATTTGGAATTTCCCACAGACTTACCGATTAATTAGATTTCAATAGATACCATTTGTAACCGATCTTTCATGAAAAACATTTAATACCGAGTTTTTTTTATTATTATTTTTTCAAGTTTTTATTGCGATTTTTTTATTCAAGTGTATCTAAATTTGACGCTTTGTATTATTTTCACACATCGGTTGTTTTCGATATTTTTTGCATTTGTTTTGATTTAAATAGATTTAAAATTATTTAATAAAAATGAAGTCTATATTTAAAATATGTATTTATGTAATTATGTTTCATATCTCTTTTTTTGCATGTATGTATGTATATATAATATAAAAAGGGTATGTATATGTATATTGTATATTAAAAACTCGTTTTAAATTGTTTAAAATAAAAAAGTAAAATGTACGTTATTTGTTGTTGTTGATTGATTGCTTTTTCTCTGTATGTGTTTCATTTCATTACAAATAAAAAAAAGAGAATTTAATCTTGTTTTTTATTTAAATTAGTTAATTTATTTAGTTATAACTCAATTCTCTTCATATGGGGTTGGAATTTAGAAAATCATTTATGTAAATAAAATTGAAATTGTAGATCGTTTTTTTTCACTTTCTCTCTTCTCGCAAGAAAACTAAAAAAAAATCTATAGAAAAGTCACTACAAACTACTACAAAAATGTGGTTGATCGATTTTAGTTTTCAATTGTTTTTAGATTATATATATTAAAGATATATTTTAGTATAAAAAAACTAGGTCGTCTTCCCGGGCGGAGAATTTTGAATGTAGAAAAATAACCAAAAACAACTTAAAACAATTCATTTTTTTTAAAGCATTAAATTAGCCAAATTTTCCAATTTCCTAAATTTTGGCTAATTTGTTTGCTTTTATGGCCGAATGAAACAAAGTAATATTTCGAAAAACTTCAATAAATTCAAGTATTTTTTTTCTGTAACCTGAGCCCATTTTTGTCTATTTTTTATGACATTTTAGTTTTTTATTATTTTTTGTCGAAACGAGTGTTTTATCATTTTTTTGTTTGTTTGTTTTTGAAGAGTTACAACTCTTTTAGAGTAAAAAAAGAAACAAATGACATCATCATATAAAAATGTATGAAAAAAGAAGTAAATAAAATAGTAAGTTATATAAATCACACCTTATATATTATTTTATATATATGTATATATATATGTAGATCGTTTAGAAGAACAAGAAACGAGAGGGGTTTTTTGAAATAAGAAAAAAAACACTTCAGTCGATTACCACTCGGGTAAACAAAATGCCACGTTTGCTAAGCCATAATCTAAAAAGAGAGAAAAAGTATGTATTAGAATAATAGATATGCGAGTATAATGATAAATGATGTGTAACAACAGAAAACACAAAACAATAAATTTTTAATGTCATGGCCCGACCCTATTACAATAATAACACAGCCACTTTGTCCAAAGGCTGAAAAAATATTTTAAATTGTGACAATTACAAAAAATTCGGGAAAATCGGTCCGAAATCCGTGGAAAACCTCACTCTTTGAAGTCCTACTCGTTGAAATTTCTATTCATTTGTAACTGACAACATACTCGCTCCGGGATGACATATCTTATTATTTATTATTTGTGTATGTTGTTATTTTGTCTTTATCCCAACGTTTGTTTGTGGTTTTTACTTACCCTAAACCTGCGCCAAGTAGTAATGACAATACATTTGATAATATTAAGGAATACAAAATTTCGCGAGAGAATAATGAATTCTTTCCCAATCTGGTTAGGCGTATGGAATAACCAGCTGTCTTCTTTTTCTGTTGATTTTGTGGATGCTCAAATTTCCAATCTCTGCAAAAACAAAGGTAAACGTTAAGTTTATAAATTACTAAATAATATGTAAATATTAGCAAAAGTTTAAAGAACTAATTCTAAACAAAAAAAAAGTTATAAGTTCATATATTGAGCTGAAAATCAAAGGGTTCCTTCTAAGCGAAGGAAGGTATTTGATAGCCAAATTAACATTTTCTTTTAGATTGAAATATGCCTTAACACTTTTGCTATACATAACTATAAGTATATCTATGAAGGAATATTGATAAGTTTTTTTGTTTAGAAATAATAACATACTTAGGTGGCTGTTGATCTGGTCGGCTGTTCCATTCATCTAGCCAATCACTATTATCTTTTTGTGTCTCACCAGTCTAGGAAAATGTACAAAATTTATTAGTAAAGTTTTTTAATAAAATTAGAGTGCAAAAAAAAGAACATTATTGATAAAAGTTAGGAGGGGTTTGCAAAATCGTTATTAAATTCCATTGAATTTTCCAATTTATTCATGAATTTTCGAGCACTTTCAAGGCGAAGTGTAATGTCAAAACCTAACATTCCATTAAACTCGAACGACTTCATTAAGAAAGTGGAAATTGAATGAAATTTCGAAATCGTTCTTCGTTAAATTCCTGATTATCGCCCCCCTGTTCAGTATTCCGAATGTGGCTTGAATCGCAAATTTCCGCCTGAAATTGATTTCCTAATTTTATTCATTTGATCTCAATGTTTTGTATGGGAAACAGAAGGTAATCGGAAGTTATGGAGAATCTTCAAAAGTCCTCAAACAGAAATTATGAACAAGAAATTCGGATTCAATCTGCTCTCGGAATTCAGAACTGGGACTAGTTAATACCTCCTTAAATGATTGTGAATAATGTCTTCTTTTTCATGTACAATTCTCACCTTATTCCAGTAATTGATATATACATTTTTCAGTTCCTCATCGGGACAAAGCTCTGTGTTGGGACTATTTGGTGGTGATTTGGGACTGCAAGAAGGGAAACAAAAAACGCATTAAAATCTGTGTAGTGTATTATTGAATTTTAATTAAACATTTACCTATCCCGCGGTGTATCGCGTCTTGAGCTGGCCAATGATACAACACGACTCGATTGATTTGATTCCCTTTGAGCCTCACGTAGAAGGCGCAAGTATTCTTCACCATTGGCAAAAGGTAAAGGTGTGATTCTGTCGGGACTTTTAACACCGGCCATTGTTGCGGCTGTACTCAATTCAATCCAAGATTCTGTAAAGTAGTAAAGAAAAAAAAAATTAAAATGAATACAAATTAATAAAATTTACGAAAACAAAGGAACCAGATTTTAATAAAATATATACATATAGTAAATGTATATAATAAATATTAATAATTATTATCATTTGAATCCATTGTTGTGCCACAGGGTCGTCGACTCTTTTTTTTCTTCTTATCTCTGTAATCAATACAATTATAGCAAATAAGCAGTGATTGGCGTATAAAAAAAATCATTTCTGTTCGGTATTCATGGCCTTGAGTTTGGAATTAATGAACATAATAAATATTACAGCAACGTAGTATGCACCAATAATAAAGTAAAGCAGTTATGATGAAATAAGGTGTGAATACGCAACAATGATCAATGATACGTATTTCCTAAAGCCATATAAATGTATACAGTTAATATAATATGTTCTGAGCACAAGTGATGCAGAAAATGGAGTATCTATCTATCAGAACTATCAGAATAACCGAAAGGAGATTCTAGACAATAAATAAAAATATATAAGAAATTTTACATAAATAAAAAATTTCTACGAAATTTTCTATAAGAAATTTTCTATAAATAAAAAATTTCGAAAAAATTTTCTATAAATAAAAAATTTCGAAGAAATTTTCTATAAATAAAAAATTTCGAAGAAATTTTCTACAAATAAAAAATTTCGAAGAAATTTTCGATAAATAAAAAAATTCTAAGAAATTTTCGATAAATAAAAAGTTTCTAAGAAATTTTCGATAAATAAAAAATTTCTAAGAAACTTTTTTATAAATAAAAATATTCCAGAAATTTTCTATAAATAAAAAATTTCCAGAAATTTTCTATAAATAAAAAATTTCCAGAAATTTTCTATAAATAAAAAATTTCCAGAAATTTTCGATAAATAAAAAATTTCTAAGAAATTTTCTATAAATAAAAAATTTCTAAGAAATTTTCTATAAATAAAAAATTTCTAAGAAATTTTCTATAAATAAAAAATTTCTAAGAAATTTTCTATAAATAAAAAATTTCTAAGACATTTTCTATCAATAAATAATTTCGAAGAAATTTTCTATAAATAAAGTTTCTAAGAAATTTTCTATAAATAAAATATTTCGAAGAAATTTTCGATAAATAAAAAAATTCTAAGAAATCTTCGATAAATAAAAAAATTCTAAGAAATCTTCGATAAATAAAAAGTTTCTAAGAAATTTTCGATAAATAAAAAAATTCTAAGAAACTTTTCTATACATAAAAAATTTCGAAGAAATTTTCTATAAATAAAAAATTTCTAATAAATTTTCTATCAATAAATAATTTCGAAGAAATTTTCTATAGATAAAAAGTTTCCAAGAAATTTTCTATAAATAAAAAATTTCTAAGAAATTTTCGATAAATAAAAAATTTCTAAGAAATTTTCTATTAATAAATAATTTTGAAGAAATTTTCTATTAATAAATAATTTTGAAGAAATTTTCTATAAATAAAAAATTTCTAAGAAATTTTCTATAAATTAAAAATTTCTAAGAAATTTTCTATAAATTAAAAATTTCTAAGAAATTTTCTATAAATAAAAAATTTTAAGAAATTTTCGATAAATAAAAAAATTTTAAGAAATTTTCGATAAATAAAAAATTTCTAAGAAATTTTCTATTAATAAATAATTTCGAAGAAATTTTCTATAGATAAAAAATTTCCTAGAAATTTTCTATAGATAAAAAATTTCCTAGAAATTTTCTATAGATAAAAAATTTCTAAGAAATTTTCTATAAATAAAAAATTTCTAAGAAATTTTTCTATTAATAAAAAGTTTCTAAGAAATTTTTCTTTAAATAAAGAATGTTAAAATGTTATTTTTTTTTTGCTGATAAGGATTCCCGTCCCCCTATACGATACTGTTGCAGCTACCTCCCTGTATTTCTCAATGATGATTTATTTATTTATAAATGCATACGACACCGACTCTTTGGGTCAAATACCTTTTTGCGCGCAGCATCTTTCTTAAGGAGGAGATAATGTGTGAGTAATTTTCACAAATAAATCCTATATGAGTGAAATAACAAAAGCAAATCAACACTAATATGTTAAAAGTCAAAGACGACGGACGTCAAGACAATGTCAAGATTTTAGGTTCATTACGCTAATAAGATGATGAAGGCAAAAAGCTGGTGTTTATCAGCATGTGTCAGAGGTTTTTAATATCGAAAACAAAGTAAACAATTTTCCATAACAATGAAAGGGAAATAAAATAAAATAAAAAAACAAAACAAAAAGAGCCATATAAAAATAAAGAAATGTTATTATTGTTGTGGTTAGCGAAAAAAAATGTGCGAAATTTATAATTTGATAAGAAAACACAAAAAAAAACTAATAAGGCAAGCCAATGGCCATGAATATTCGGAGAGGCCAAAACACGCAAAAAAAAGTAAACAAGCAACTAAACAAAGAAGCGTCATGCTAACTAAATATTTGACGGTTTAAACGAATCTAAATTGTACTACACATCATGGGCAATTTTTTGGTAATAGATGTGTTCATAGTAAGTAAAAAAAGGTTTGGAAAACCCTTTCAGATGAAAAAATATGAACTAAAAAACAATGAACATTTTAAATTTTAAAAATTTATAAATCCAAATCCTTTATTTGTTGTTAATCGATTATTAAAATTGTGATTCTCATTATTAATAGAAAAGATTACTTTTGGTAGAGAGGATAACTTTATCTATATGGGCATTTCCAGCGTTGCGGACGGCCGAAATTTAAATTAAAAATTTAGCAATAATTTAAATTAAAAATATTATAAATAAAATATATGTAAATCTATAAAACTTATTAAAATTCACATGGCTCCACAGCCAAATAAACGAGAATAAATTAAAAAATTATCACAGGCCCTATCAGCAGGTAGCTTAGAAGTGATTACTTATTTCAGAATAATAATCGCACTTAGTAATAAATCAAATATGGCGAAGACTACAGGAAATTAAAAATACAACCCAAATAGGCATCCTCTATATTTTATTTGCATTATTTCAGATATAATTTCATTGGTTTTTTCCCCATAACTTCCTTGATATTGATCTTAGGAATATTATTGTTATTAGCCAATTTGTAAAGTTTATCGAGCTTAGTAACACTGAATTTAAAAAATTTCGAAAACTTTTTTTAGTTTGCAAAAAAATCGGCAAATCGACGGCGTGACGGCACGAAAAAAATCATGATTCTTGAGGCATATTGAGTGATTTAAAAACTTCGACGAAACTTCTTATAAATATAAATAATACCTAACTTTGTGCTTACATATACTAGAGGCAATGCTTCTTAAGTATGTATTTACCATTTACTCTAAAAATTCAAAATTTTTGATATATTTTGATGTTTGTTGAATTCCGGATTTAAATAGAAGCGAGTTATAGCCAATATGACTTTAAAAGGTTTTTGTTAAGACTGTTAACTATGGTTTTCAAAAATCAACACATTATTCTAATATGATTTTCGAACTGGATGGTTGGCAAAGGCTATAAATTGGAACTCTATAAAAGATGTGTTTATAAAATAAGAAAAATATAAATGCTATCAAAGCTGTCTAGACAGAAATTCTGATAAATAATTTTGTTATGATTGTTAAAAGTAATGAATACTCTAATATTTGCGAAGTTTTCACTAAATATTATCTTATAAAACTTTGAAACAATAAGAAAACATTTGAGTATTAAAAATAAATAAAAGTTTTCAAATTGAAGTTCCAAAGAAGTAGCAAATTGCTCCATTTACTTATAGTAGGTGAGGCCACAGACCTAAATTATACAGATGTGCCGTCAGCGAGAAACGTCAAAATCTATCAGTTACGAACGAATAGGAATGAAATGTCACACGCGAAAAAACACTTTTCCGCGAACATAGTTTGAACTTTCTTTGCACTAATCAATTAATATTATTTTTTTAATTGTGACAATTACGAAAAATTCGGGAAAATCGGTCCGAAATCCGCGGAAACCCTCACTCTTTGAAGTCCTACTCGTTGAAATTTCTATTCGTTCATAACTGACAACTTACTCGCTCCGGGATGACATATCTTATTATTCATTATTTTTGGGTGAGGCTATCCAATGTTTACGTAGTGTATACACATAGGTTACATAGAAAACAAACAAAACAACACCCCCAATTTCTTCTAAATATACAAAAAACACACATTTCCTTTTTCCTGATTAATCAAACAATTCTGAATATGCATATTATTATGTGTATTTTTATACGAATACGTACGAATGTTTTATCTAAATGTATGTATGTATATATTTGCTTATATGTATGCATGCGCCTACGTATTTTGAAATATTTTACTACGTAAATATAAAATCGTAAACACATTCATTGTGTTGTGTGCGACGTGTCACTCATTCATAAAACAAAAAATAATATTAAACACAATAACTTGAATTTCAGTCACAACAAAGGCCTATTAACCATTTAGCACCATGATGGTAATCTGTTAATTAGAAAGTGGCCACTATATTTGATGATAATAATGGTCACGATATAGTCCTTTGTACGCTGAATTAAATGTGTTATTGAGCAAAATTCTTTAGAATTCTTTAAAAGAATGTAAATAAAAATTGAATTAGTAATAAACTTTTGGGTTCTAGGTTCCATTTAACGTTATTTTTAAAATACAAAGCCTAAGTCAGGAAAATGAATTATTTTTATAAATCCTTTGTTGTATAGAATGAAATTCTGGACAACACAGTACTTTCGTAAATTCATCTGCCTACCGTTAGGCAAAAAATACAAGTATTATCTACGCAATTTGTGATACCTCCCACACAAGTTGATAAATTCATACAATAATTCGGTGGCTCATGCTATCATGCTGTACAGATGATCTATTTTTTTAAAGAGAAAAATTAATATTTTTTCAAATAGTGGAATTTTTTGGCGAATACGATTAAGTGATTTTACTATTTTGGCCAATTTGGCGATTTCATTTCATTTTTATTAATGTAATTTAAAGCCTGTAGGCCAATTAAAGGTAAAATACAATATTCTTCAAAGAAAATTTTTTTTACGTATATACAGGGTTTTCCAACAAGAGGTGTTATTTTGAATCACCCGGTATTTCCGTAGCTGTCACTTTTGAAGCTTTTATTCTTTGACATTTGACATGTAGAAACTACGCCATTACTAAAAATGGAACGATACACGATTCAACAACGCACTGAAATTATAAAAATTCGAAAAATCAAAAATAATCGCAAAAATCATTTTGACTGATGAGGCCCATTTCCACCTCGGTGGCTACGTCAACAAGCAAAATTGTCGCATCTGGGGCTCGGAAAACCCAAGAGTTATTGTTAAGAAGCCTCTCCATCCTCAACGTGTGACTGTTTGGTGCGGTTTATGGTCCGGCGGGGTCATTGGACCTTACTTTTTCGAAAATGAGGTTGGATCAACAGTTACGGTGAATGGATTACGCTATCGAGAGATGATTACTGATTTTTTATGGTCGGAGTTGGATGGTATCAATACCATCCAACTCCGACTGGACGTTTACTTTTAACAAAACGGCGGTACGTGCCACACAAGCAACGAAACCATTGCTCTGTTACGGGAAAAGTTTCCAGACCGTGCTATCTCTCGAAGAGGTGATCGCAATTGGCCACCGAGATCTTGTGATTTAACACCTTGCGACTTCTTCCTTTGGGGCCACGTGAAAGATAAGGTCTACGCCAACAGCCCAGATTTGATTCAAGACCTCAAAGATAGTATTCGTTAGGCTATCGAGGACATAGGGCAGCCACTTTGCGATTTAGTTATGGAAAATTTCATGAAAAGGATAAGCGTGGTCGTGGTGGCCATTTGGCTGATGTTGTTTTTCATTATTAACGGCATACCTTCCTCTTTATTATGAAATAAACATCCGATCATTTATCTCAAAAAATTGCATTTTTCTTTGAATTCCAAAATAACACCTCATGTTGGAAACCCCTTTATATTTCAGTGAGGCACTTTAAGAAATTTACATTAGGCGTGTTTTTGCTGCAATTTTGCGTCAATTTGTAAGAAATTAATATGCAAATTGTCCAAACAAATATGTTTGTTTGTATTTACACGAGGAGTGTGACAAAATACACGCAAGATTTAAAGTTACCGTCTAAAAAACATGGGCAAAAATTCTGACAGCTGACAGCATGAGAGCTGAAAGTGAAACAAAAATAACCCATATTTGCAAAAATCCATAGAAACTAAAATGTATTCGCAAACATAAAACAATTATCAATTCAACAAATAAAACTGGGTAATTGTCGGATATACATACATACATATTTGCGCATTTACAAGATCAATTGAATTTTATTTGCATATTATTATCGTTTGTAATAAATCGTTGCACATAAATCATGGCTGATTGAAGAATATGCAAACATAGTGGGGGGGGGGGGGGGGGAATAAAAGAATACAGAAAAATGTTTACATTTGCTTTTTTTGCAAAGGAAAAAAGAAAAAACAATAGTAATTTTAAATTAATTGCGTCAAAGCGTCTTTACTTACGTGTACTAAGTTTATACACACAATGGGTCACAGTAGACAATTAGAAAATCGGAGACAAATACGTTTACGTTTGACGTCGTTGTGTTTAAAATAATTTAATTTTTGCAACTGTCAACCAAACCTATAAATGTACACAGGGGTATGAACATAGATGCATTTTTATAATATATACAAATATTGATCACTCTTTTTGCAAAGTCGAAAAAATGCGCATTTCGCACATTAAGAATGTGACAAACCAAAACCACTCTATGTTGAAATCTTAAAACACTTGAAGAAATTTTCAAATAGTATTATTTGTACAAACCAATTAAATATAGGGGCTGAACAAACGCAACAATACAACAACTTTCAAAATTTAAGTTTTGTTTATTAAACACAATAACGGAACCAAAACAACAATTAACTTGGAATTATATAAAAACGTGTTAGAGTATTGTGCTATATATAGTAGTATACGCGAGTGTAGACATTTTTTTAAATAAAATTCTAAAATTATACGTGACCATTGTCATATTGTACTATGGCTTTCATGCAAAACAATTAAGAATTAATATAAGGAAAGTAGTGGTCGTTGTTACATTAGACTAAACAAAAACGATAGCAAAAATGTTCTCTTTTTTCAAATTCAATTGGGTAGGAACGAAAGTGATCCTATTCACATATAAGTTAACACTACGTTTCAATAGCGAGGTAATCTACTTTGAAATTTAGTCGATTATATTATTTCATAGTGAAGACGTAGTGTAAAATCGGCCATACACTATGCCGTTTTTACTTTGTTATGGTAGATTATTTTCATCAGTTGGCAACGACAGACGTGTTGGGCATCTTACTGCTATTTATATACTTAGACACGATTGAGAACGTAGATCAAAAAATACGCTCTAATAATCACATTTTTCAGAGACAATATAATCGGACAATATTGTCAGAAAAATTATTGGCAATCCTTTATATAAATATCTACAAAATATATTGTAAATAAATTCAAAGAAAAATTCCATTTTTTTGAGATAAATGATCGGATGTTTTGTTTCATAATAAAGAGGAAGGTATGCCGTTAATAATGAAAAACAACATCAGCCAAATGGCTACCACGACCACGCTTATAGGACCATATCCTTTTCATGAAATTTTCCATAACCAAATCGCAAAGTGGCTGCCCTATGTCCTCGATAGCCTCACGAATTCTATCTTTGAGGTATTGAATCGACGCTGGGCTGTTGGCGTAGACCTTATCTTTCACGTGGTCCCAAAGGAAGAAGTCGCAAGGTGTTAAATCACAAGATCTCGGTGGCCAATTGTGATTACCTCTTTCCGCCTGCCTCTCTCTCCTAAAAACATTGACACTTGCTTGGAAAAAATTATCTTGTGTGAATCTGGACTTACCACTTCAAATGAAATACTGACGTTACCAAAGTATGCACACAATCGAGTAGATTATCACATTGTGGAAACGGTAGTGTCAAAATATGAAAAACCCATAAGTTTTCGTAATGGAATTTTAACAAAAATAATGTATCAGATGTTTTCTTTTGCAAAAAAAATAAATTTTGTATGTCACAATATTAAAAATATGTGGGTCATCAAATATAATAGAGGGGGAAGTAATATACTCGTTTATAATATATGTATGTACATCCATGATATTTAAGTAAACGTTAATTTTATAGGCACGTTTTTCTCTTAATATGCACAATGCGTAATTTTTCATCAATGTACTATATTTTACGTTACAAAATGGCTTGGCGCAGATATGTAGAGAGTACACTAACATCTCAATGAAAAGAATATTTTTTGTTTGTTTTTTATATGGTTATAAACAAAGCTATCAACAATTAAATATTTAAATTTAGATGGCTTGCATTGCTTTTTGGGTGAAAATAACAATACAGAAACAAGTTTTTTTTAATTATTTTACTGATAAACACAAAAATAAAGAGGATCGGTGACCGGTAAATGTAAGATATCTCAGTATAAAGTAAGGACAAAAAATAAAACCCCATCGTGGAATTCAAGGATATCATTGACGATTGTAATTAAAAAAACTAGAGTGTTTAAACCTGAGAATGAAAAATATTTATTTAATTTACGGAGTAATAGATATGCGGGAATACTTTGGTGAAACGTATTTAGAAAATGGGTTTAATCTGTCTTCGGGATGAAGAGAATGTGTCTATTTCATTCTCTTTTTTTAAACGATAATTTATTAATTTTATTGTTATCAAACCTCCCATGCCTGCTTTTATATTGGTTTTATTATCACATCTGGCATCTCTTTTTTGTTTTTGCCAGCTTCAAACCAAAGTCAATGAATATAGAAGATGTGCCATCGCAAGTTTGTTTACATTTTCTCGAGTTACGAACGAATAGAAATGATTTTTCAACCGCGAAAAAATTGTTTTCTGGTGTATTTTCTTGAACTTTTATTGCACATATCGACTGATACCAATTTTGTTATCGTGATAATTAAAAAATCGGGAAATTTGGTCGGAAAATACGTGAAAAACCTTACTCGTTGAAATCAAATTCCTATTCGTTCGTAACTGATACTTGCTACGGGAAGGAATGTCTTCTTATATTATATTGTTTTTGCTTCAAACAAGTGATAATGTGCTGCCAACAAATAAAAACATAATTTCTATTTTATGATTAGGGCTGCTATTTCATACACGGAATTTTTAGATTTCCTGGAATTGTTTTTTTATCAAGGGCATTTGCAGGAATTCCCGAGGAATCGGGAACTAGAGCACAGATTATATAAATTATAAGATATAATATAAGAAATTTTCTATAAATGAAAAATGTCTAAGAACTTTTCTACAAATAAAAATTCAAAGAAATTTCCTGTAAATAAAAAAATTCAAAGAAATTTTCTGTAAATAAAAATTTTCTATAAATAAAAAGTAAATAAGAAATTTTCTATAAATAAAAATTTCTCTATATTTTCGATTTATAAACAATCGGGTGTGTTCTGTAATCACGGCGATTTGAAATCACGGTGATTTTAAAAACACCGGCGACTTAGCATCACTTTTGGAGTTCGAAATCACCCGAACATATTTTTAACAATCTTTTTTGGGAGGCTATGAATAATAAACCGGGCGATTTCGAACTCCAACAGTGATTGTAAGTCGCCGGTGATTTTAAAATCATCGTGATTTCAAATCACCTTGCTACAGAACAGACCCGAATGTCTTAGATTTTATTTATTTATATAAAATGTCTTAGAAATTATTTTCATATTATTTTGTCCTCGAGCTTGTCTATTAATTAAAAACAACAATTATTATTTTTTATATTTTATAACAAGTTGTTACTAACAAAATATAGAAATTAGACTGGATACGGCCCACCTAACCGCATTTTCAAAGTTTATGCATATTTAAAGCCCGCCTAAGTGCACCCACACATTAAACCTCAACCACAATTTCTTAAATTAATAACAATGGCAAGCGATAACAACTGAGAGAGCACAAAGTCAATAGTGGCGGACCGTCTGGCTGGCTGACTGGCAGTCCACCGTAAAAAGTAAATTGCATCTTTCCATATACACATCATGAGTGCATTTTACAAAGAAAATATCAATGGGGGGACCCATTGGTATACAGTTCAGTCAACCAACCATCCCATGCATTCGATGTCGCTTGCATTGTCCACGTATTTATAACTAACATACAAAAGAACGTGTAGCAAGAAGATCATGACCATGAAACGTGGTGGGTAGTCGCGTCGGCATCAAGCGTGCATACTCGTATACATAAAACAACAAATAATAGCAATTAAATTTAAGCGAACAGAAGAGGACAAATGTTGTAGTCAGTTGTCGTCGTCTCTGGTTTGGTGGGACGGAGCTACAACGAGATAGCTACCACACACAATATTCCATATTCCTTTGAAGGCAATCAAGTTCATTGTTGCACAAAACAATGATAAGGAACCAGAAAATATCAGTTTTTGCTGTCAAAAAGGGTCCACAGAGAGAAAGTGAGATCAATTGGAGGTACACATTTTAAAATGGAATTAAAGACTAAATTGAATTAAATTTTATTAGCAAAATTGATATTTAAATTGATATGTACTCATACTTTAGCATTTGAATAATGAGGAAGAAATCAAATAGTTCAGAATGTAACTAATTGGATTTAAAGAAAATTTGCAATTTGTTGTTCTAAATAATAATTATATGTAGAGCTTAATTGAGGTCACCATCCAAGCCAATTACTTTACAAAAGCAATAAAAACATATTTACTAAATTAATTTAAATGCTCGGAATTATTATCTTTTTTGTTTTGTATTTTTAAGATAAATATTATTAGTCCTTGGGCGAAAACCGATATGACCGACCCTACAATAAATTTTACCCCCTTAATTGCTTAGTATCTGAAAAAGAATACTCTGTTAGAGCTTCATAACTACCCATAATAACTTGGACAAATAATGCAGTGGCTTTATGGTATATTTCGACATATAAACCCATTAAAAAGTGTGTATTTAAATATTTGTTCAGAACAAATATTGCCTTTAAAGCAGAGATTTCTCACAAATAAACCCGTGTATGTAGGGGGTTTTAAGTTCGGTACCCTTTGTTACAGAAGATTACAGTAAACAAGGTGCTTAGTTATGCATTATGCATTGATAATGGTAAACATTAAACGACGACAACAAACAGAAAATTTAAAATAATAACTTTTCATTTACTTAAAAATAGCAAGTGATTCAAAAAGAAACCGACTCACTGGCAAGCCTAAGTAAGTAGGAAAATACATTTTTTTTACCAAAAATAATAAATAATAAGATATGTTATCCCGGAGCGAGTAAGTTGTCAGGTATGAACGAATAGAAATTTCAACGAGTAGGACTTCAAAGAGTGAGGTTTTCCGCCGATTTCGGAACGATTTTCACAAATTTTTTGTAATTGTCACAATTAAAAAATTAATATTATTTCATTTCATTTCATTTATTTATAATAGTAATATAAATAAGCCAATATGGCCAATAATCTTATATTATCTTTATACAAATTTCAATTAAATAATAAAATCTACACTCAAGTGATCCACCTTGAAAGTTACAATTCAGATATAACAAAAGTTAAAACTATAATAACATAGCTGCACACAATTCGATATATTTACATTATTATGTATAGTAAAAATAAAAAATGATAAATAACGATAGAAAGAATTAACCTAAGGAAAATATATTTCTGAATGTAAATAAAATAACACTCTCTACACAAAACAAATTTATCCCCTAAATTACGCTAGTTAAAAGATTCATACTAGTGAAACTAGGGAGTAAACTGAGAAGAGAGAGTTATATTAAAATTATTTCTTTGCTAGATTTTATTCGGAGATTTTTACCGAGTAAAAGTAGCGACAATCATGAATATTACAAAACATTCAGTGATAGAAAATTGACTAAAATTAAAACTATGGCTCCCCAGCCATTAAAGAAGAAGAAAAAAAAAAGTTTGAAGTAATCGACCCTGTAAACAGAACACACAGAATTATAGACCACCGGCCAAGTATTCAAGACATTTACAACTGAATACATGCGGAGTAAATGAGAAATTACGCAAATGCACCGGAAAATGGTTCCATATTCGAGCAACCCTTACTACAAACGATCTTTCGGCAACTGTCGATATAAAACGTGGTAGCAATAGTTGAGGATTACGGGAAGATCTACAAAAATTAAACCTACAACATAGTGAGGGTGAGCCACTAGAAATAATCGTTTTATAAAAACATTGTAGGATGCGAAGATCGACATATTTATTGAAAGGCAAGCCTAAAAATTTAATGACATACGAAGATGTATGATCATATCGCCGCAGATTATAAACATAGCGCACGATCGAATTAACAATTCTCTCAATTCTCGACAATTGAACCGCAGAAGTACCAGATATAACTTCAAGGCAATAGTTAACATGTGACATTAGCAAAGACGATGCAACTCTCTCTCTGACATAACATGGTAAATACGAATCAAGACAATATAATCTACGTAGTTGAAATCTGACACGCCCCAGCAGCATATCAATATGCCGGTTAAAGTCAAGTTTACTATCAACTACGACACCAAGACACTTCATCTCATTAACAATTTCCACGGGCATAGAATTAACACAAATATTAATCACATCAACATTCCTAGAGTTATTAAATAATAAAGCTTTTGTTTTACTAAAATTAATACAAAGACCATTGCTACTCAGCCAGAGAGCAAGCGAATGTAAAGATGAATTTATAACAAGTTCAAGCGAAGAACGAGACTCACTACGATAGAAGACATGAATGTCATCAGCATAGAGGAAGATATTACAATTACCAACTGAAACAGCACTCGAAATATCATTAACATACATAATAAACAACAAAGGACCCAAAACAGACCCTTGAGGAACTCCACATACCATACTACGCAAGTCAGACTGAACACCACGATGAACCACAAATTGAGAACGATTAGTTAAATAGGAAGAAATCAATTTACAGGCAGATGAAGAAAATCTAAAGTTGCACTGTAACTTATGCAATAGAAGTGCATGATCGATAGAATCAAATGCCTTAGACAAGTCCAGTCCAACAAGTACACCAATATCAGAGCTGTTATAAACATCTCTAATCATATCGGTAAGGTGTAGCAAATGAGTAGTTGTACTGAACCCATGTCTAAAACCATATTGATAGCTACCAAGCAATCCACGGTCATCAATAAATTCAAGAATGGCTTCCTTTATAATATGCTCCACAATCTTAGAAATGGCAGGTAAAACACTAATGGGACGTAAGTTTGACAAGTGAAACGACTCTCCTTTCTTAGGCACAGGTACAACACGGGCAATTTTCCATGCTTGTGGAAAGGTGGACGTAGTGAAAATACAATTAATAAAATGTAACAAATGTCTAGAAATATAAGGAAAAATACATTTAACAAATTTGACAGGGATACCATCAACACCAATAGCACCGGATTTAACTCTACTCAAAGCTTTAATAACATCTTCCTCGAAAACACAGTAAAATTGAAATGTATCATCCATACTACACAAAAAGTTTCGGTCACGTAAACAAGCATTAGGAGATTGACGACAACAGAAATAGTCGTTAGCAATATTTACATCTATGTCTGGAATGTCATTAACATCATCCAAACAACCGAATGAACGAAGAGACTTCCACATCTGAGTGTTATCCATACGACTGAAAACTATATTATAGTACTTCCTCCTCTCATTGCGCATTACAGCCTTACAACGATTCCTGTAACGTCGAAAAATCCGTCTATTTTCATCAGATGGATGCCTACGATATTCCAAATATGCCAAATCCCTAAACGACTTAGACGAAACTACAATATCTGACAACAACCATGCATCATTTTTTGGGATAACTCTATGAGTGACTAATGGAACAAATGAGTACAAATTATCCATTAAAAAATCAATGATTGAGAGCTGTTGATCTACATCACATGTTAAATAAAGTGGATCAAAGTCAAAATTACATAAGTAATTACATATTCCTTCCCAATCCATATGCCTGAAGTCACGATACTCAATACATCGTCCATCGCAAGTAATTGATATGTCTAAAGAGCCAAAAATTAATGCATGGTGAGATATGCCAGGACATTGACCTTGCGAAGAAAAATTTAAAGTTAATGGAACACTTAACAAACAGAAATCAATTAAGGAGGTAGAGTTGTGAGCCAAATCAAAGTGAGTAGGCAGTGAATTATGAACAACAGATAATCCTAAAGTGCTACATATGTTCCTCAAAGCCAAGGAATCAGAAGTTTTAAACATATTACAATTAAAATCACCAACTATAACAACATTAGCATATGAATCAAATAACTCTTCATGAACAGAGTAAAAAGAGTTAATATCTCCATGAGGAAGGTATATTACACCAAAAAGTAAAACAGTTGTACCAATTCGCAACTCTACCAACAAAGATTCACAAACACCAAAGAGAACAGAACGGAAGATAACTTTGTACATCAGGCTTTCAGATACATATAATAAAACACCTCCACCCAACCGACTGGGACGATCACTACGTAATAGTTTATAGCCTGAGATAGAGAGAGATTTAGATGAAACTGATGGCTTAAGCCATGTTTCAGAGACAGCAAAGACATCAATACCACTACCAACCAACATACACCTAAGTTCATCAAGTTTATTATTATACCTTGACGGACGAATACTTTGAAAGTTCATATGTCCATACGCAAATTTTCCATTAAACCTGCTGAACTCACATTGAAAAAACTGAGCATCACTGATTACAGGGCCAAGGTTATTATCAAGAGACAACATAAAATGACATGAATGGACTGGGGAGCATAACTGTAATGATAGAATCAATAAGAAGGAGGTAAATAGAAAACATAACAGAAAAATTTAAGCAACAAATGACAAGAATAATCAAATTTAGGAAACAATGGTAATATATCAAAGAAAAAATCAATTTGAAAATTAAGATCATAAAATTAAAAAACTAGCAAAGCAGAATATCAGTTAATAGAAGGCGCTACAACACCACCACCACTTGAGGCCAGCGAACCTTCAGATAATGCAACACATTGGCTGTATTCAAGAAAAGCTTCTCCACCATCAGGAAAAACTACATTAACGCCAGCTTCATCTCCATTAATTAATTTGAATTTCTTTATAAGCTTCTTCCTAAGCAAGCTTCTACAGGTATACACCAAACGAGATGTAGGTTGAGTGAGATGATCGTTAATGTAGACCCGAGAATTTAATTGACAGTCACTCATGATATCCTTTAGATGAACACGACCTTTCTTGACGTAATTGAACATAAGGTTATCTCTGGTTTGGATAGAGTTGAACTTTACCAGTACTGACTTCCCACCAGAGATATAACAACAATGTTGCATATCACTAGGAAAGAGCTGCATGTTGCAAGTTTTGGCTATTTGTATTATTTTTTCCCTGAGATTTTTTATCTTTTGTGGGAGACCATTTACAACAACATCAGCCCGATTGAGCCTGCGCTGAAGGACAGCATTATATGATTCCAACTGTTGTATTCTGTCAGTCAGTTTCTTCTCCAACGCAGCAACAGAGCTTTTAGATGATGTGACAATCAACCTAATTTCAGCTACTGAATTCTTGATGTCACTGAATTCACTCTTCACTTCACGCATTTGGTCATATACTTCTCTCTTAAATTGCACAATTTCCTCCTTATAGAGATGAAATAGAGCATCAGCTTTGCACTTAAGTTCAGCCATACATTTTTGCATATACTCATCCATTTGTTGTCTCATAGAGACAATCAAATCATTTTGACGTCTCTGCAAGACATCAGCATCACCACTAGCATACGCATCAGCAGCACTGCAGGCAGCAACATCACCGGCAATATTACCATCACAGCCAGAAACAATAACATCAGCTGTCGGACCAGCAACAGCGCCGCTCAAACAAGTAGGATTTACGTCAACTCCATGATCAACAACACCGGCACCAGCTTTAACACAACTAACGCATGTGTATCTCAGCAATTTATTAGTGCGAGCTTCGACCTCAGAGATTCCAACACAATCCAAATGAAAAAAGTGGGGGCAACCAGTACATCCAATTTTATATTTGGATTTTGCAATAGTCACATTGCAAACGGGGCAAACACAAAGTGGCATGATGTATGTGTGTGTGTGAGCAAGTGTAAAATGCAAAACAAAAACAGCAAAACAATGACAAAGCAAATCGTTGAATAAAACAGCAAACAACGATTATTCCAGCGACTGATGAACTGATTCCAGCGACAGCAGCTCAGCAATATTTTTTTGAAGAAAGTCACAGCAAATTACTACTCAGTAATCTATATTTCCAAATTTAATTAATTTCTTTGACGGAGCTAAAGTTCTATCGACTGTACATGTCAGTGTTACCAGCAAAAAAAATAATATATTAATCGATAATTGCAAAAAAAATGTTCAAACTATGTTCGCGGAAAACTGTTTTTTCGCGTGTGACTGTTCATTCCCATTCGTTCGTAACTGATAGATTTTGGCATTTCTGGCGGACGGCACATCTGTCTAATTTAAGGTCGGTGGTTTTTACCCACAAAACACTATCTGATTATATTTGGTTTGCTTTTGTCGATTTTTCTTATTTGTCATTGAAACTATGTTTTATCTGCCTACATACATACAACATACATATATGGGAAAATGAACGCTCTGCTGTTGTTTTCAAAAGGGGACATGTGAGTGGGTGTTTAAGGAGGTACTGATAACATTTTAATACAATCAGTGGTTGCTACTTTTATCGCCATATGTTTTGTTGGGTTATCACAAAATTAAATTGAAATACATACGTACATGTACATTGGTTATCTCCTCGTTTGAAGAATTTGTGTAAGCTGAGTTCATATGGCGTGATTAATTTTTTTTAAATGAAATTTCTAATGTACCTTTTGTTGATTTTCTAAATGAAAAACATTTATCGTGCCCTAATGCAAAAGGAACCAATAATTTGTGATATATTTTATGTAAATATTTTATAAATTATGCGGGAACCAAACTATTTTAACACATGAAAGCTTAAAGGCTCTGATTCGAATTCGGTTTTAAGTGGCAAATACACGGTACAATCATCGTCCCGATTATCGCCGTTGAGTCCAATTTTCGATGACTCGTTCTAGCATTTCGACTGGTAACTGGCGAATGACACGTGTAAACGTTGTTCAGATGTAAGTCTTTCCATGATGAAATGCCAAACAATACTTAACAAAAATAACATGACAGCATGACACGACTCACACGTGATCTGTCAAAAAAGGCTATTGAAAAGAGTATCTCTACTTGGATCACCCGTTATAACATTACACTAATTAATCTGTCAATTTGTTGTCAAAACGTTGTTCAGGCGTAAGTCTTTCGATGATGAAATGCCAAACAATACTTAACAAAAATAACATGACAGCATGACACGACTCACACGTGATCTGTCAAAAAAAAGGCTATTGAAAAAATAATCTCTACTTGGATCACCCTATATAATGTGTGTGCACAAAATCGTATAATTTTCGGTCTGGGGCATTAGATCTTATAATATCGTATGTGCGAATATCGGTACGATGATTGTAACGTGTGTTTACCAATTTAGGGTATCTCTTAATACCAGTGAATGTGTCCGGCGTCTGTCAAACTCAAATTTCATCCTATTGTTTTCTGTACATACAACACTTTGACAGACGCCGGACGCATTCACCGGTATTTAAGAGATACCCTTACAACTGAATATTTTGACAAGCGGAACGCTTTTTGGCAAGTTGTACACACCGATTTTGCAACGACGAAGTTATTGGGCAGCTGATAATGTACATGAGTTTTTAAAATTGGCAACGCCGAAATCCAAAATATGCAAACATACGTTATTTTACTAATGGAAAACAACATTTGTTGTTAATTTTTTTTTGTCAATATTTTGTTTATTTAAATTATAAATTTTTATCCGAATTTTTTAAATATTTGAGTAGTTTCAATTCCTCCGTATTTATAGATAGTTTTTATTTTTTATGTCTAAATGTTGTAGCTTATTTAACCATATATGGCCATAAGGCTTGGTTATAATTTTGAATTAAATAAATAAAAAAAAAAAAAAAAAAAATTGCTAATCTTGAAGAGAACGTTTTATAAACAACAATTATCCGATTGCAGATAAACCAAAAAAAGAAGCGGAAATAAATAATATAATATACATATGTACATACATACATATGTATGTATGTATGTATATCCAAAATTACGCAGTTGTGACTTTTGAAGAGAAAAAAATTATCGCAACATTTTTTTTGGGCCAGATTGTCCTTTAGGCTTAATGTATTGGAACGGGTAATGAGGCAACGTCGCCTTACATTCCTGTAGGAGTACTGCATTGTGGTGTGGTGTACGCACACTGCAATCCATCACCAGTCAATTAATGAAGGTTCAGAGAACTGCCTGATTAAGCATTAAGGACTATAGCGACAGAGTCTACAAGTCCTACTCCAACTACTGCCGATTGAATTTGAGGCTAGAGAAGTTGCAACAGCAGTGCAATTAAGATTACACTGTTTATCAATAAAATGTATGATAAGTGCAAAAACGTAGTTTTTCAGGGAAGCGATCGAAGTTTGATGTATTTTTCAATTTGTGTGTAATTCCTTTGTAATGGAAATCGAATGACTTACAGTTTTGTGAATAACCTTTGATTGGGTCGACGGATAAACACAAAATTTTCCCTAAAAACATGCTATGTCGACTTAGCATTTTTTAGAATGGAGGTATCGATATTATGGTGCAATGGTAACCGACCGAGTGGACTATATACATACGGTTTAGGTTAGGGTGGTAGCCGTTTTTTTTCCTTCAGCTTACATAGACCAGTTTAGGTCCCTAGTGGTATACTAACGGTTACTATTAAAATACCCGCCAGAGATTAGAATAACAGGAAAGAGAAACTATCTCCACATATGGTTCGAAGCTTGATGAGCCGTTTTTTTTCCTTCAGCTTACATAGACCAGTTTAGGTCCCTAGTGGTATACTAACGGTTACTATTAAAATACCCGCCAGAGATTACTGGGTTGGCAGAATAACAGGAAAGAGAGCAACTATCTCCACAGATGGTTCGAAGCTTGATGAGAATGTTGGCTTCGGATTACACTGTCAAGAACTTAGTCCTAATATAGGTCCCAGACTACCAAATACTTGCAGTGTCTATCGGGGCGAAACAGTGGCATTAATCGCAAGATGTTGACCAACACTAGTCGTCAGTTTTTACTCCAACAGCTAGGCTGCCATTAAATATCTGAAGGGTACATCCCTAAGTTCACAAACTGCACTCGACTGCCGCAGCTCTCTCAACGAGAAGGCTGAGCAGTGCTATATGTGGGGGCCGATATTGACCGATATTACCCGTTTTAAATTCCAAGATACCTGCAGCTATAAAAAAACATTTTTACCGAATTTCAATAATTTGGTTCAACTACTGTAGATTTTAGCGTGATTGCCACAGATATCTTTTTAGAATTTTACGTCGATTAAGAATATACTTGTGTACTTTATGGGCCCCCGCTGATCAATATTTCGAGGTGTTACATATCGAGTGGCAAAAAGAGTATACCATTTAGTGAATAGTATAGAAATTGGTCATTTATTTTTTTCAAGAAATCTGATGTCTGCTTTTACGCGTAGAACCTAAATGTGGTGTTCTTTGTTAGATTTGTAAAAAGTTCCGGATAGGCATTTTCATCAGATTCATAAATAATCTCTATACCAAAAATGTTGATCATCTTGATGAGAAATCATCAACATTTCCTTCAAAATGTTTAATTTCCCTCCCCCACCTTAGAAAAAGTTTCTAATACTGTATTTTTTTTATATTTGATTGCATTACATTTCCCCTCCCTCCATATCAAAAGTTGCCAGCACAGCATCTGTTTTAATGTCTAAAAACGAAAAGCCGTTTCCATTTCATATTTATAAAAACATTCAGCAAATCATATTGCTCCCACATTATGACTGGAAAAAGTATGAATACCATATGCTCCCAATTCATGATGTGTTATAAAGAAGCGACCATGTTCATCACCCTCTCAAAAAGGAAACAAAACATAGAATAAAACAAAAAAATGTTTTGTTTTTTTTTTCAACGAAAAAAAGCAACAAAATGCAAATGGTGTCAATAGACTTGTTGCCCATATTCTCGATATACATATTCCAACCCTATTACCGCCAACCGCCATTAAATATTGTCGTAGTATACAGTATATACCCAGAGCGCGCGATATCGTCGTTTGCATGTCTACGTTGTCGACCTCACACATTTCTAAACAAATAGATTTTACTGTTAAAAAAATAATAATATAAACAATATTACGGCGCAGTTTTTTTCAAACATGGATGGATGCGAAAGGCAAAAAAACACAAGACAACAACTTTGCAGACTGAACAACCAACCAAACAAACACAAACCCACAAACCTAAGTATCTATCTAGGCATATATAAACCAACAACAGAAGACGACAGACAAATAGTGGCATGGACAAGTTTAACGAACGCGTAAAATATCCCCAAACTACTGTGTACATATACACTCGTATATAGAGAAGGGCCGGCCGGTGGCGGTGTTAGCACTTTAATATCTCAAGTGTTTTTATTGCGTCAAGAGTGCTTAGGCCAGTCTGAATGACGACGTGTTGTTGTTTTTCTTTTTATTCCGTTTGTTTTCCTGCTGCATTATATTAATGAATGATTCATTGGAAAATAGTTTACAACGTCTACATACTTATGGATGCATTCCTTCTAATAAAAATATGTACGTATGTATGTACGTAGGTATGTATGTATATAAGTTTAGAAATGATTTCAATAGCCTCACTTTTGTGAATTTCTCAAATAGCCTCTTTTGTAGCCTTCTGTACGACAGCGGTGCATCTGTCCATTCTACTACTACTACTGTCAGTGTTCCCAACTCTTCCGAGGCAAAAATCACTACGGAACAACTGTGCAGAAACCACCACAAAACCACTACCAACCAAGTATAAAAACGCCAAAAATCGCTATGAGAAAATAACAAAATCTCCCAAAACCGTTGACACTGACAAAAATATTACGCATGATTTTTATTTTTAACAACAACCAACAAAATATTTTTGAATTCAATTAATTGTTTAAACATTTAGATAATGTTTGCAACATTTTTCTTTGAAAACATAAATAAGAATTTATATTTATAACATAAAACTTTACATTCTTTTTGTTTTCCATTCTTAGCATTAAATTATTAATAAATGACTTGTTCTTGGCCAAATAAAATGGTATAATTTTCCTCTATCTCTTCTGACCATAATATTGATTGTGTACGAGTATAAAATTTTGATTTCTAAATATTTCATTGACATTTATTTTAAAACATAAATTATTGGTTATTTTATACTTCGAGAAGCAAACATTTTGAAACTTTCTTTCTCTCTCCTACAAACTTTGACACTTGCTTGGATTCAGGACTAACTTTGTTCTTAAAGAAATTCGTATCGCTCAGTTGTGAATTACATAAATGAAAGCGACATCGTTTTTACACTCTAAAAGAGTGCGACGATACGTCGCGAAAAGTACATGAATTTTTTTATGTCGTAGTCATTTTGCATTCTTCGCCGATGTATGTAAAAACCACTAAAAGCGCTACAAAAAATTGATAAAAACGCTACCGTAGTGGTTTTTCAGAAAAATCACTACTTTTACAAAACAGTGGTATTTGGAGATCAAAAATCACCACAAGTAGCGGAAAAATCACCAAGTTGGCATCGCTGACTACTGTTGATGGAAATCTCAGACTGACTGATAAGTACAAAATGTAATTTTTCTTTCAATTTATTTTTTTCTGTTTGTTAATTTTACTGATGAAATATGGGTTTCCCTTTGTAAATTGTAAAGCAAATACGTCAGAGCACTGTAATTAGTCAATTGTATTGCGTTGGTTGAAAAAAGTTCAAAACGTATTTAGATTCTTCACCTTGTTTTTTGATGTATTGTTTGTTTAATAAAAACATTCTAGCAATTTAAATCGGTCTTCCAGCTTCTGGAGTATGTCCAGAAGGAATATTTCTAAGAACATTGGTTGGGCGCATACGATTATTTAATATTTCAATTTTTGATTGTTTGTTCATTGTACTACATATTTTGAAATTACTCTTCCAGGTTTCGGCCAGACTCTAGATAAGAAAATCTAAAAAAAAGCAGTGCAGTTTTCCGGAAAATATATTATACCCGGACCCGGTCCACTTCGTTGCCCCAGATTTAGATTTCCGATCCCGTTCATTTTTGAAAACAAACGATTTGTCACGCCCACATTTGCGCCGCCCAGTTTTTGCAAAATTTTTTTTTCCAAAACCATCTCAGACAAAATAGCTTTCAAACAAAAGAAAACATTTTTAAATCGGTCCAGTGGTTTAATCGTCTATAAAACACATACATACATACAAACATTTTTCCAATTTTATATATATAGATAGATTTCCAAGATCAATAAGACGTAAGACGATGAACATAAACTAATGATCCCAACATTTCGGGTCCGGCATATTACCAGACTTGACTCATCTCAGAGAATATGACTGGAAGATACTGAGAAAATTCGTGTCTAGTACCGATTTTCTGTAACTCGTGAGGTATAAAAAGATCATAAATAAGGAGCGCACAACAGGCGAACCACTGGCTTAAGTGTATGTCCATGGACATGAGACGTTTAAACGTCTCCTCTCTTCAACCTAACCTAACCTAACCTAAACTAATGGAATTGTTAATAAAATTATAAATTTAATTATTATTGCATCAATATTTTGTCCTCATTAGATCAAAAAGTATGTATTGACTTATTCATTGATTGACTAATTAATTTATTTATATGAATTACAATACAAAGTAAATTTATATTCTAATTGTACGGTCCAAGGAAACGTCGGGTTACAAAGTCCATGTGGCTGAATTATGCAGCGACAGACCAGAGCCTCTGGTGGGAATTGAACCCACGACCCCCAAACTCATAGGCGAGCACGCTACCAACTCACCTACAGGAGCGCTCTGATAATTTACGCATTGATACAAAGGGTTTTCCAACAAGAGGTGTTATTTTGGTATTCAAAGAAAAATTCCATTTTTTGAGATAAATGATCGGATGTTTATTTCATAATAAAGAGGAAGGTATGCCGTTAATAATGAAAAACAAAATCAGCCAAATGGCCACCACGACCACGCTTACAGGACCATGTCCTTTTCATGAAATTTTCCATAACCAAAATGGCTAAGCAAAGTTGCTGCCCTATGTCCTCGATATCCTCACGAATTCTATCTTTGAGGTCTTGAATCGACGCTGGGCTGTTGGCGTAGACCTTATCTTTCATGTGGCCCCAAGGGAAGAAGTCGCAAGGTGTTAAATCACAAGATCTCGGTGGCCAATTGTGATCACCTCTTCGAGAGATAACACGGTCCGGAAACTTTTCCCGTAACTGAGCAATGGTTTCGTTGCTTGTGTGGCACGTAGCGCCGTCTTGTTGATAGTAAACGTTGTCCGGATCAATACCATCCAACCACGACCATAAAAAATCATCTCGATAGCGCAATCCATTCACCGTAACTGCTGATCCAACCTCATTTTCGAAAAAGTAATGTCCAATGACCCCGCCGGACCATAAACCGCAGCAAGCAGTCACACTTTGAGGATGGAGAGGCTTCTCAACAATAACTCTTGGGTTTTCCCAGATGCGAAAATTTTGCTTGCTGACGTAGCACTCTTATAGGTTCTGACAGAATCAAGATAAGAGAAGCTAAAAAAAGAGACAGTTTTCCGAAATACATTTCTATTTTGAAGAACAAGATGTAGTACGCCGATGTGATTTCCATCTACAAACATAAACTAATGGAATTATTATTGCATGTAAAAATTAAAGACATTCGGTTACAGCATTCAGAAGTAAGGTGCTGCTCTCCAGCCACACAGATGGACGGAAAAAGCTTAAATGACTTATAGTCTTAAAACTGCTTTGACCCAAAGAGACTTATTAGTCTTGTGTCACGTACCAAATTATATACATACTCGTATATCTAACCGCCACGCTGTAAAGGGTGAGGATAGAAAAATCCCGATTTGGATGACAGCCACCTCCGAAAGTAACATTCTCATATGTAATAAGTATTGCCTCGTTTTTTCTAAGCCCACAAAACCCAATACCTTTTGTGTGTATTCCTCAAACTTATAATGACTATGCTGGAACAAAAAATTCCAAAATACGTGCAATTATAAACTACAAAGTCAGCTATAATATAAGCTGAAATAAGAAATAATTCCAATTACAAAATAACGACAGCAAAAAAAATAACATTTGTTTTTTTTTTGCCTCTTTTCATTCTATTCAATGAGAATCATTAGAAATAATAATTATTGTAAAATCTCTATAGACAATTGATAAGATATGAGACTGTAGTTTAGGTGTAGCAAAGGAAATGACAAAACCGCCTCAGGAGTGCTGAAGGGGCTAGCATCCCCTTAGATGATAACCTTAGAAGTAAATATAAATTGATAAGAAATTCCCTTAGCTTTACAATGGAAACTACAATGAAATAAGACCTTGAAAGTAGTCGAGATGATGTGAGATTTAAGGATATTTAATAAGAGCAACAGTTGAGATGAGTAGCACTACTAGATGGTAATGTTAAGCAAGTCCTTTGCTACTCATACAAACACTTATTTGTGAGAATTGTAGTTGGAAATACCAGAAATTGATTTTATTGAATCTCAAAAAGACAATTGGAAGAGATTTGCATAGAAAATTGCATATATCTTTAATGACAGCAAAACTACGAGTGATTAAGAATATTTAGAAAATTATTGCGGTGGAGATTTCAAAGAATTTAGTGTGGAATTGCCATAAATCCTAATCCAAGTCATTCAGCAGACACATATTCTTTTAAGTCCCATACGTTCAACATATTCTTTTAAAACCCACACAGGATGTGTGATAAAAAAGCCAAGAAAATAAAAAAAGAAATAACAATTCAGCTGAAGAAATTCTGAGGGGAGAAATAATAATTTAAGACCTTGAATAACAACAAGACGTGAGATTTTGGGATAATTAGTAAGAGACAACGGTTGTTATAACAATGACCACAGTAAATCCTAATGCTAAACATTTCCTTCGCTACGCCCTCACACACACGCACTTGTTAGAAAGACTTTGTGCATCTTTTCCATGAAAACAGTCTCAAATTTCCCAACTACCTGTTTACCTTTTCTAAGTGACATGTTCATATGAAATGTCTTTTCAAAATACATAGCTGCGTTTACAAGTATTTATGTACATAGCTATTTGTATTAGGTAGACTAAATAAACAGCCACATTCCATTTTTTGACTTTTTCAAGAGACAGACATCATGGGTAGTTGTCTATTGTGACAATTGATTTGCGGCGGCGGCGGCTCGGTGTCCGTTTTACATCCGGATGTGTGTGTCTGTCTGGTTAATCATGTAGGTGTCATAGTTCAAATGTTTTGTGGCACTCCCTCGATGGCACGTACCACTAAAGCATAAAGTCGGCCAAGAAGGCCACACATGTTTCATGTACTTTTAGTTATTGACTTGTGTACAGAGGGATTTCCACGGAAACTTGTTGTTTTCTTATACAGGTATGTTTGCCGAAACACTATTAATGTTTGTTAATTGTTGAAGGGTCGTGGTCTCTAAGAAAAATATTTGCTTTAGGCTCTTCTACATTTCTCTCTCACACATGAAAATTGTGTTTTTAAGATTTCCCGTTTAAATCTACTACAGAATTGAATATCCTCTTCAATTCCGTAGCAACTTTTGAGGACGGACCAACCAACTCATACAGCAACAGTAATAGAAAAAAACGTTTAATTTCATTTGACTTAAAGATACTTGGGATGAAGATCGGTGAGACAAGTTAAAGGGCGGTCACCTCTAAGAAAAATATTGTATTTCAATGGTTTCCCTGTTAAGTCTATGACAGAATTGGAAAACCTTTTCAATTTCGGGACAAACCAACTCATAAATCAGCAGTAATAAAGAAAAACGTTTATTGTCATTTGACTTAAAGACATTATCGAGTTTCAATATAGAGTAATACACTGTGATAATAAATATAATTTGTCTGTCATTAATGTATTATGTTGTCATTATGTGCATTTATAAAAATACTAAACAAGTTTAATGTAATAATTTTGCTAAATTGTATGTATCCCCAGAAGAAGTCAACAAACATTGACGAAACTTATTTCTCGGAGAGTTATATTTCCCACATACACATTTTCTAAATATATTACAGAATTTAACAACTTATTCAATTTCTGAGCAAACTTTGTGGGTAAATATCTCGTAAACCAAATATGATGGAGTAGGTCCAGATTTACACCAGGCAAGTTTTTTCCGCAGCTTATCATCATATTCTCTTTTGAACTTGCACGAAAAACTCAAAAGGTTCAGGTAGTGTTTTTTCCCCACTCTTGCCGACTGCCTCTCTCTCCTACAAAACGCCGATAATCTGCTGAACATTCATCCAGTGTAAATCGGGACTAAAACAGTTAATTTATTTCGACTTACCCCCAATTTCACAACCTCCGGTTAGAGCTAACTCGCAGTTAAAAAATAAAAATTTCATATAATTTGACAGCTATAACTGTAGGTTAGCTCTAACTGTAGGAGATTGTGGCCGTTAAAGGAACATGGTTTCATTGAATATATTTTGGTTCAAACATTTATAACAAGTCATCAGAAAATCAACTGTCAATTAAGATATTAAATGACAAAATATATTAATCTTTAAGAGTAAATATTCATATTATTAGTGGAGTTCAGCTTTTACGTATACTTTACTGTATGATCTTAATAAATTTCATATCTTCCAGTGACGATCAAAGGCAAAATTAACTTGAAATTATTCAACTGAAATGAAATTCAATTTGAAAGCCGCAATATGATCACAGAAATTATTATTTTATAATGATCAACATTACCATCGATCAATGAACATCTCTATTGCTATCTATCTATACACCTATACTATGTATTTAGATTCTCTCAAAGTAATTTTCTTAGTATAGTTCATATAAAAACAATAGATAATTTAAAAAAGAAAAAGACGTCATTTCCTGTGCAAACATGTAGAGACAGACAATACATCTATCCATCCAGGTGCGGGGCAAAAGTGTGACAACAAGAAGGGAAGCAGTAAAAAAAATAAAGTTTATTAA
The DNA here is from genome assembly GCA_963930755.1 of Eudasyphora cyanicolor. Lineage (NCBI taxonomy): Eukaryota > Metazoa > Arthropoda > Insecta > Diptera > Muscidae > Eudasyphora > Eudasyphora cyanicolor. The sequence continues at coordinate 22,528,053 of OZ005735.1, read as the reverse complement.
CACTCAAGAAAATGCAAAAACAACTACAACAGCAATTGTAAATGGCAGCAGCAATTGCAAACAATAACAAGATAAATCAGAGAAAATATAATGGAGAATGGAAAAAAGGTTGTACGAAACTCAGAGCACGTACACAAAACAGCTGGGGGAAATTGCTGCAAATTACGCCTAAGGGAAAGATGAAAGCAGACAAAGAGACAGATGGGATGGATACAAAAAAAATTATACTCGAAATGGAAAATATTTAAACATACATTTTGCTGGAGACACGTCCGCTAACGGCTAAAGGAGGAGATCATTTGGGAATAGGTTTTAATATTTTAAAAATATTGGCATCGCTGTCATACTTTTAACGCCGCTGGTTAGACATTATAGCAATGCAATATGCCGCATGTACAGCGATTAGACTAAGGGAACTGTTACTGTGATCTGGAAGTGGGTATGGACTAGTGTCACTCTAGACAAAATGAGTGACCTTCCGGGAATTGTTGATTACACTATGACTAAAACATTTTTTGACAAGTAGGTATATCACTCTTATACCAGATAGATCAAAATGGAATGATCGCACCCCAGGACATAAGAGATTCGTTAACATCTATACAGAAACTTGTGCTATTCTGATTCTAAAACTGCATGGTCACTGTATTGTTTACCAGGCAGAAAAATTATTTGATAAAGAGGCGGAATGGCTGAAAATTAATGTTCTTATCAAGTTCGGCATCAACATTTACTCTGATTGTCAAGCAGCTCGCTTTCAAGCCACGGAAACAATATTCCCGAATTCAAAAACTGCCCTCGACTTCCGCAGATCTGTTAACGAGATAATCAATGTTCACCTGATATGGTTGCCGGTTGCAGATGAACTTGCATGATTAAGAAGCACCGCTTCAGGGGAAATGGAATATGTGAACATGCCTCGCAAGCTCCTCTTGAAATAGTACTCCCTTACAACAGCAAATGACGGGTGGCACTATTCAGAAACAGCATACATTCCAGGCATCAGCCTGGCCCAGAATTTGGGTCCCTTGTCAGGTAAAAGCAAATATGTAAGTATATTTGTAGACTTACGTCAAATAAGATGGATTTCAACCGAATTTTATTTATTTTAAACGAAAGCCAAATGTTATTGTAATCCTCACTTTTCGAAGTTGGGTTTTCCTGCTATTTAATTATTTTGAACACTAAAACTAATCAATAATAGAAAAAATGCTTTTTCACCGGTATACGCGCACCTCTTCTAATTTCACTGAGCGAGTGAATTAACTGCATTTTCTCGACAATGACAGAGTTGTCAAAATTTGCACTAAAAAATCGAAAAATTATGGAACTATAGGCTACTTAAATAGCTGACGTCGGCGTACGACGTCTGTCAAAGTGTTGTAGTGTATGTCCAGATTTACACTAGGCAAGTTTTTTCAGCAGCTTATCATCAAATTCTCGTTTGAACTTGCACGAAGTACTCCAAACCTACAGGGAGAATTTTTTTCCCCCTGCAGAACATTCAGCCAGTGGAAATCGGGACTAAGCTGAAATTCGACTCTGAAGACATAAGCTTGCACTAGCTTAACCAACTCTAAAAGTTCTGCTTTTTTGCAATATAAAGTCGTATATAATATTAAAATGCTTGAATTTTCGTACAATTTATATTTGAAAAATATCTATTTACATCTCTTCGCTAATGAAAAACATTTATTTGAACCTTCTAGCAGTAAACCAATAATTCCCTTGAATTGGAAGGATATAAGCTAGGAGAATTCGATTATAAAAAAGTTTGGCCAAAGAAAACTTCGGTGTTTTTTTAATAACAACTTTATCGAATTACCTAGTTTGATTAAGAATTCAAATAAAGATTAATTTTTATTGATAACACATACAAAGACTTCTCTCGAGACTTGCAGTGCAGTCTTATAGATATGAACTCATTTTAAATACAATGTAAAGGAAAATTGCGTCTTCAAAATAAACCCTACGACGAATTTCATTTTTAGCCATGGTCAACACCATTATCATCTCGAAGCTATTGTTTCTCCAGGAAAAAAATTTTAAATGGTAAACAAAGAATTGTACTCCTTTGTTCGCGCTCGCTTGATTGTGACGTCAATGATGAATAACGTCCATGCGAAGAAAAAGCCAACACACCACCACTCTTTAGCAAGAAAACATCCGTCGAATCTAGCTAGGCATGTACGTGTGGAGAACGAATCAACAGCAAAATAACCAGAAAAGGGAAATGTAAACAAAAAGCAGCAACAAACGCTTGTTGCTATTTTTAGATACTTGATTTTGCTTGGAAAACACAAATGGGGGTGGAGGAAGTAGAAGTAGGGAGGTGAAGCGGGGTGGACAATAGCTGGTAAGCTGTGTCTATGAACACACAAAAAATACGAAAACCACAAAAATACGTTTTAGCGTAAACAAAAGCCACCACGACATTTACAATACCCAAGACCAACGTTAGGCTCTATTAATTTTTGGACATTCAACATTTATGAATTTGTTTTGCTACTTTTGGCTTGAAATCATTGTGGACTTATTTTAGCCCAGACTGTATCATGGAACGGGCGAGTATTCGAAATAGTTGTAGCAGTGGTTTTGATAGAGGTCTACGTGCCTGGACTAATGTACGATACGCTAAAAAGCTTCCTTTATTTTGGGAGTTGAAGCAAGTGGGTATGGTTTTAGCATTTTTAGCTAGAAGTGGTAACTTGTTAGTTCCAATTCTTAGTTAGGACATTGTCTAACAAAGAGAGATAAATCCTAATTCTGGCTAAGTGTGGTGGTTCGGATTATTTTGGTGAATTTGAACACTTTTTTACTGTGGCTGCACAAATTTGATTTGAAGTAGAGGCGGTTGCAAACAGATTTTTTTTAAGAAATAGACTATTCTGATACACAATTCAATTGGTCGTTTGTAGAAAGTGTTTATAGAAAGTTTTCAACTTTAAAGTTAATTCTGTAAACCTCACATAACTCCATGAATAAATACTGTCGATTATCTCTTAAATTTCTTAGAAGAAATCAAAAGATTAAATACTTTCAAGCTGGTATTTTGTTTTCATTTCACAGTGGAAATTTTACGAGAACTTATTCATTCTATGGCAACGAAAAAACGTGTTCAGCAATGTGGAAAAAAATCATCGTTTTCACTCGCGAAAATGTCTTCTTTCTTATGTGTATGTACAGTATGTCAAGAAAGTTTGTTTACATCGCCAAAAACTTGCCATCCGATACACTTTTTTGCAAAAACTAATTCTTTTATTATTTATAAACATACTTTCTTTTGATGTTTGTAAAAAAAATTCATTTTCCTGTTAGCCAAAAGCAACAACAAAAATAAAATAAGTTTTTTTTACAGTTTTTTGACTGTCCCCTTACACGGATCTGGAGTATATTTATGGAACATTTTTGATAGGATTTCTGCTGTATAATTTTTCGACTACCTAATTCAATTTATAAAATAAAAAAATAAATAAAAATTAAGGGTAGTTTTTTTATCTTGAAAAAAAACGAATTTCAAATCTCTTGTAATTGTTTCGAAAAAGGGAGTAAATTTGTATTTTTCCCTAAAAATACCTTAATAATCGTAAATACCGCCTTTTAAAAATAAAACGGAACATGACATCCCTATTTTGACAATAACAAAATCGTATGATAACCCTTTTCGATACGAGCTCCCAAAAGACGACCCAACAGCGCAGCAAAAAAAATAGTACACGTACACATACATATAACTAAAATGTGAGTGCGATGAATGGCAACAAAAACAAAGCTTACTTTCATGGGCACACTTTGTTGTTTGTGTTTGCTGCAGAAAAACAAGAAAATAAGAGAAAAACAACAAACCCAGCAAAAACGCTGGAGGCAAAACAAAGTCTACCTTTGGCAAAAAAGCAAAGATGAACCACAAAAAAGAATGTGAAACAAAAACAAAGAAAGAGAAAACATGAAAAAATGTATATCAACAATAAAAGCCAGTCGCCCCATTGTAAACAAAACCAGCTGCCTTACTTTAGTATGTGTGCGTGTAATATAAAAAGGAACAAAATAAAGTGGAAATACCATAAAAGTCCGAAACAAAAACAAACATGGCTGACTTTTATTTTATACACAAAAATATCTTTGTATGTATCTCCATCTCTACGTCTGTAGCTTTTTTAAAAGCAGCAAGCAACCAGATACTTTGTAGATATGTATTTTTTGAGAACAAAACAAAAATGAAATAAGCAACAACAAAATAAACTTACCGCCCAGCAAATCTTCAGTAATCATTTTTGGTGGAGTTGAAGCCATTTTCTTTGAGGAATTTAAAAAAAAATGTAAATCGGGGCTTTGTGTATGTTGGTAAAGTTTCTTTTAATTCTTCTTCAAGAAAATTCTGCTTCTTTTTTGATAAAGGGGAAAACACGGAACCCGAACAAATTAAATTGCGTATTTATTTTGCCGTCTGTGTTCTTCTTTCTTTTGTTTTCCGTTTCAGAACTATTCTTGGGAAATTACTTCCGGCTTATATGTAAGCTAGTCTCACTTTCTTTGAAAATAAAATTGTTTAAATATTTATTTCTTTTTCACTCAATTTTTTGTGTTTATTTATGTATTTCGTTGCAATATTTTATATCTGAATTCGGCTCTTATTCTTTATTTCAAATGCTTCTCGCGAACGAGTGTCTAACGATTGAATGTTACCAATGAAACCATGAAACCGACAATAAAAATAACGGCGACAGTGGATGATGTTTGTGTACGGCGTTGGAGACAGCGCATGGGCGGCTAATCTTGAATGCCGGGACGCCTTTGATTTGTGTAATAAGCGCGATTAGTTATAACGTAACGTTGGGTTTAAACCAATTGCGTACTAACGAAAAGGGCAGATTCTATCTCGGCAATTGCGAGTGTAAACCAGCACTTAACACAATTTAAAGGGTTAACTAAAGCTTTATACACACGGTTATAATCGACTCTGTCAAAGTGATACCAATGTACTTGTTAGCAAAAGGTGAGTTGTCAGTTCAGACGATAGCAAGAAAACCTTATAAATTCATATATTTACAATAGGCTTGTTTTCGAATTTCGCTTAATTTGTATGGAGACCTAAACGATTTTTTAAGCATTATTAGTTCGCAACAGAGTTTTCTGCTTGCGTTCCTGTCTTTATTGACTGCGGCGTTGCCAGTAATGGTGTTTTATTTTCTAAAAAAGATGTTGCATTGTCAGAGAGCAGCATTTTAATAATGTCACCTACAAACTCTTGTACTGCTGCATTTTTTATGGTCAGAATCGAAAACAAAACTGCAAAAAAATAGCCTTTTAAGCAGTGTTCAGAAAAAAAACAGTACGTTATAGGAACGGTTCCTTCAGAGAACACTAACGTTATTTATTTTTTTAGTGTTACTGTTCGCGAACGGTACCACTATCATAACGTACCGTTCATAGAACACGACGAACGGTACACTACGATAACGTACCGTATTTGCGACCTGTGGTGTCGAATATAAAAAAGAACGGAACGCTAAACGTAGTGATACTGTTAGATTTCTGTTCAAAAGAACAGTATCACTACGAAGTAGTGATACTGTTCTATGAACGGTACGTTATCGTAGTGTACCGTTCGTCGTTTTCTAAGAACGGTACGTTATCGTAGTGGTACCGTTCGCGAACAGTAACACTAAAAAAATGTTTAGTGTATTCTGTTCCCGTGTAAGGGTTGCGATACTGTTCCGTTCGCGACGAAGGAACCGTTCCTTAGTGTTTTTTTCGAACTCTGCTTTTAAGTCACAAAAAAATACTAAAAACAAAGAATACTCCACGGCTCCGCCTAAATAAACCATCCGTCCAAACTCCATTAGAATAAAGCACGCACGTACACACGCGGGTATTTAGGTTATTCGTTCGACGCTGAAAAAACATATTACATTTTTGCACCATGCAAGTACGACATATTTTATAAAAGAAAACGATTTTTTTTTCGTTTTCGTACGACATTTTTTTTACAAACGAAAACAAAAAGGCTTTTTTGGGGCGAAAGGCAGAAAAAATGCAGCATTTTTGGCACATAAGAAAACACCATAAGGTATTTTTAGAAATTCTAATGACAAGAACCCAAAATGATGCCAAAAATGGCATTTTCCGTCAGATGTCGTCGTTACATGGGGACTCATTCTTTAGTCGAAAAAACACAAACACTAGATGGCGTTAGTCCAATGTTTTATACAGAAGTAGATGAACGACCCATTGTCACACTTAAAAAAATGTATGTATATGAAATAAACTAGAAGTGCGATATTCCAAGTGGATTGCAATAAAAAATGTGGAATACCCTGGAAGGACATGTAACTATAGGCATGTTTTCGTTACAAGCTAGCAATTTTAGTTTAGCACTTTGCAACCATGATACAATAATAGAAGGTAAAATCACTTGCCCAACAACAAAAGTGGGATACAACCCTGTACATTATTTTCGTACAATAGCTTGTCAAAATAGGCAGCCGACTCGAACAGCTGACCAACAATTGGTTGTCAAATAAATTTTTTATTTGAAATTTGATTTTCTTTGAAAACGATTATTTGTTCTTATATTTCAAACTTACGTGCAATTACCCTTTAAAGTAAATCTGGTGACTGCAATTGTATTCAGTATAACAAGTTTTCCCTTGTATTGGGATACACACACAATGTAAGTTTTGTCTTTAAGGAACTATAAAATTTAAATAATTTCCTCATTTTAATCTCTGAAGGATAGTGTCTGCAATTGTATTCAGTATAACAAGTCCTCCATGGACCCAGATGTTTTTGCTGTTACAGTATTGAGTAGCAATGATGATGGATGGCATATAAAACAATACTGTCCGGTCGAGCTTTCCAACTATTTTACTTCTTTGGAATACATTTTTTAAAAGGTTTGTCTCTTCAGAGCTTGTCCTTACAAATGAGTGGCGAGAGGCATAAGCTGAATGCGGCCATACGTGTCACACCTATCACCCATATCAGTAAAAAGGCAGAATGCATAAAATGATGGCCTCTCGTGCAATGGAATTAACTCAGAATGACGACAGCAAGATCCTTTAGGCAGAATGGGCCTCCTGATGGCGTAGAGGAATTTGGATTGAAGAGCTACTCCTCATGTTAAAATCAATTTTCAGGTTGTATTTATTTTCTAGTTAGGAAATACGTTTTTCATGCTATAAGAAAATACAAACTCGTACATATCGTCGGCTTAATGCTATTTTGTTCCACACGCCATTTTTTATGAACGGAGAAAAACGCAATTTATTGTTTGAGTAAAAACGGGACTGAAGAGTTACACACTTTTTATTTCATAGGGTTCCCAACAGTGTTTGTATGATTCTTATGCATTTCTATGCCATTACATCCAAAAGTAAGCAAGTTATAACAATTTTTGTACTTGGAATTTTGGTCCATATCCACTTTTATTTTACTATTTTTTCGTATTTGTATTACATGGACCACAAAAAGGGTCGGTATGGATGGACACTAATTTACATATTGTGATCGAAAGAACGTAAAATACTGAGTGAAAAATATAGGGCGATGGAAAAATTGAGACATAGAACAAAAATATAGAAATTATTTCCCGTTATTCAGAGTAAAACAAATTTACCCTACCAATATCTCGAAAACTAGGCGAGATAGGAAAAAAATGATTGCAGATTCTGAAAGAGCATGCTTGGAACCCATATTATCAACTCCTAACTCAAAAAACACAAAAATGGCGTATGGACCAAAATAGCATTAAGCCGACGATATGTATATGGACCATTTATTAAAAAATATGATGAACGAATAATGTAAAAAGAATTGAACGTATTATATATATTTTTTAATTTAATAACAAAGTTTGTCGTTGATACAAATAATAAGTTGTTAGCTGCAACATTGTTCAAGCTACATCTGTTGAATTGTCCATCAATTGTCTTCCGCCTAGTTTACCATTTGTTGATGAACAAAATTTAACAAACAAGAGTTCCAAGAACGTCCAATTCCAATCGAAAAAGTTGCTGTTTGATGTGGATTTGGGGCTTACCAACTTCTTTTGAGCTGAATTGGATGATATGGACACTAACATATGGTTCCAACAGACAACTCATGCTACATGCCATCGGCATCTCACGAGGAGGTGATGTGAACTGGCCTCCGAGATCGTGCGATGTGACCCAATTAGAATTTTTTCTGGAGTTTTGTTAAGTGGCACGTCTATGAGAACAATGTACAAACCATAACAGCCAACACAACCCTTGACACCGGTAAAATTCAGCTTGTCTCATGCGCCAAAGTCATGGAAAATTTGAAATTACGGATTCGCGACTCTGCGAAACCGTGGCATACATTAGGCATGTTTTCGTTACAAGCTAGCAATTTTAGTTTAGCACTTTGCAACGAAAACAACTGACTTCCACTAACTGACACATAAGCAATAAGTGGCGGATTTTCACTATCTGGTAGCAATGGTGTCATGAGTTTCGAAGAAAGAACAGTGCGAAACAGACAAAAATTCGTGAAAAGTATTTATAAAACATATATTTACTATTCTATGTTCAATTGTTTACACTCTTTTTATTTTTATTTATTTTATTTATTTATTATTCAATATAAAACCGAGCCGTTGGCCATATATGGTTGTAAATACTACAAAAACGAAGAAATATTAAAACGTATGTATAAAGTAACTAAAAGGTAAAAAAATAATATGAGGCTACTACCTTAATGTAACTAACAATAAACTTATAAATTAAAAATGTAAACGGAATATAAACAACTAACATCACATGGGATAAACAAACATTCTGGGATAAAAAAAAACGTACTCTAAACATTTAATAATATGGATTTGAAGACTACTCTGTTGTATTAAATAACATGAAATGATGAGAATTTGAATTTTGAATTTTTAATTATGAATTTATGACTACTCTGGTGAATAAAAAATTTACGAAATGAAATAAATTAAACTGATTAATGAATATGTCGCCAGTACATATATAATTATATTATATACATATAATTATATAATATTAATATATGACTAGCTAGTGATGATGAACTAGTTAAAAAATTAACAAAATTAATTATGACTAGTTCTTACAAATGGATTTTTATTTTATTTTTAATATTTGCGATTTTTATTTTAAATCTATCAATTACTTTATAAAAAAAAATTTAAAAAACAAATAAAACAGCTGCGCAAAGTTTTAGAAGGAATAACTGTCTACTCGAGTAGAGGAACGACATCAGCAAAATATAGCCACTATCAAAGAGAAAAAATTATATATGATAGTGTAGATATAGTCTTTTACAAAAAGTATGAGACGAGAGATTAAAACATCTTAGATGCAGAGGCAAGGTGTTAAACCCCCGAGATACTCTGACAAGAAATGACCGCTCCAAGTAGCATGTAAGCCTTGGTATGCGAAGCTGAGTGTTTCTAACTGACCTGCAAAACCTAAACAAATTAATAAAATACACAGGAAAATTATTTTTATATGCCTTATAAAAAAGTAGTAAATTACGAATATTGATATAATCAGCAAAACTACATCCAAGGAAATCAACTACATAAGGCGTTATATGCTGACGAACATTTAAGGAGTATATATATCTCACCACTCTGTTAAAAGCAAGCTGAATTTTCTTGAAAATAAAGCCGAGGGTACCGGAATAAGTTTCAATGCAGTACAAAAATAAAGGCATTACCAAAGCATGTACAACTTTCTTTCTCATTGCTAGAGACAGACATAATTCGGAATTATAAAGTTTGCAAATATTAAAATAATTTCCCATTTTTGTTCTTCTTCCCGTTAATTCACAATAATTCATAATAATCTCTCCAAAAATGGGATGCCATATTGCTAAATATAGGGTGCCCAATCTGGCAACATCATACTCGATTAAGACAGGAACACAAGCACCAAACTTCATCGGGAACTAATAGTGCTTAAAAGTGCTTAGCTCCCCATACAAATTAAACACTTATGGTGTAACGAAAACACGCCTATTATTATATTATATTCCATTTATAATGACATCAATAGGACTTGAAAACGAAATTAATAAAGTTATGTGATATCACACATACACACTTTGCTTTATTTACATTTAAATATAGGAAATGTTAAATACAATTTACATTATTTTCAATTTGCGTGAATTTTGTTTGATTGTACACTATTTTTTAAAACGCTCCCAACAACAAAATGTAAACAAACAATCAAACGTCATCCATGAGTTTGACAGTTCATTGAGCTCCGAAAAAATGGCGAGAAAATGAGCTGTTCGCTGTTCGCTGTACGCTACCTTGTTCAATATACCTTGTTTGCAACGAAAACAACTGACTTCCACTAACTGGCACATAAGCAATAAGTGGCGGATTTTCACTATATGGTAGCACTGGTGTCATGAGTTGCGAAGAAAGAACAGTGCGAAACAGACAAAAAATTCGTGAAAAGTATTTATAAAACATATATTTACTATTCTATGTTCAATTGTTTACACTCTTTTTGCAAATATTAAAATAATTTCCCATTTTTGTTCTTCTTCCCGTTAATTCACAACAATTTAACAATCTCTCCAAAAATGGGATGCCATATTGCTAAATATAGAGTGCCCTATCTGGCAACAGCATACTCGATTAAGACAGGAACACAAGCACCAAACTTAATCGGGAACTAATAGTGCTTAGCTCCCCATACAAATTAAGCACTTATGGTGTAACGAAAACACGCCTAATGTGGAATTTATCTTGTAATTGCATATTTACATTTATGTTTGTATGTTCAGAACAATTGTGTGCAAAAGCCTGGAGAAACATTGGTTGTAAAGAACATATTAGGCGTGTTTTCGTTACACCATAAGTGCTTAATTTGTATGGGGAGCTAAGCACTTTTAAGCACTATTAGTTCCCGATGAAGTTTGGTGCTTGTGTTAATGTCTTAATCGAGTATGATGTTGCCAGATTGGGCACCCTATATTTAGCAATATGGCATCCCATTTTTGGAGAGATTTTATCAATTATTGTGAATTCACGGGAAGAAGAAGAACAAAAATGGGAAATTATTTTAATATTTGCAAAAAAGTGTAAACAATTGAACATAGTAAAGTAAATATATGTTTTATAAATACTTTTCACGAATATTTTGTCTGTTTGCACTGTTCTTTCTTCGCAACTCATGACACCATTGCTACCAGATAGTGAAAATCCGCCACTTATTGCTTATGTGCCAGTTAGTGGAAGTCAGTTGTTTTCGTTGCAAAGTGCTAGCTTGTAACGAAAACATGCCTATTGAGTTCTTGGCAGCCATAGAAGTTGGAAGAAGATATTCCGTTTATAAGCGTGGTACTATGTTCATTTTTCGCGTTGAAATCCCATATAAAAACAAAGTCGCGAAAAAAACTGCGAAATTTTTTCGTTTGTGGTACTCTGTTTATTTCAACGCGAAAAAGTAACATTTTGCGCCACCACAAATTTAACGCCGTAACAAATTTAATGCCGCCACAGTCACACTCCCATTTGTTTGTATTTATTTTTGTCCGCAAGAAACTCAAATCATTTGAGTCAAATGTTGTAAATATTAGAAATAAAATTTCCTAATAAAGAATAATAAATTAAATTATCTTCCGAAATAAAGAAAAAGAATGCAAAGATGTGGTAGGAAAAATAATTATGTTTATGGAATAAACCAGAAGAGCGAAATTCCAATTGGATTGCAGTACAAAAGCAAACAAAATGCGCAAAACACTGGAAGGACATGTAACTAAATGTAATAATGTGGAATTTGACTTGTAATTAGATATGTACATTTATGTTTGTATGTTTAGAACAATTGTGTGCAAAAGCCCGGAGAAACATTATGGACAGCTAACTACTAAAGCAGTAGGACAATGGAATTGGACAGTGCCTGTGATCTCGATTTGGAATTGGTTGTAAAGAACATACATAGTTAATTCTTGCCAGCCATAGAAGTTATATGTCAACAAATATAATGTAAATGCTTAAATATAATAATAAAACATATTTTTCGATTAATCATAACATCATTTTATTTATTTATATTCGTACAACAGTAGGAAATTATTTTGTTATTTATAACATTGTACTACCCTGACTTTTCATGTCTCACAAACATCGCCACCGCAACAACACAAAATAAATAATTTATGTATAACATTAGCACAATGATCTCCAATAATATTTCCATTCTGACATTTAAATTAACTATTTTCTACGTCGGCATTATTGCAATTGTTTATTGATTCGAATTTTATCTTTTGTTTGTTTTCAAGAATGTTAGCAAAAAGAAAAAATGCACATGCATATACACACATACATACATATAAAAGTGACACTTTGACACACACACTTCCACATTGCAATGCGACTTTGTAAAAAAGCGTTCCATTTTTTTAACCCGAAATAACATTTTGCGAAATTTTTTCGTGCCGAAAAAACATAGTACCCACCTATAGATGGAAGTATAAAGCTAAGTATACACGATTGCCTGATCGGACAACGTTATCAACCCTGTTAATGTGCTGCAAATGTACGGACAATGACCGATTTTTAGGCAAACGTGCATTGACAGTTCAGACAATTGCAAGAAAACCTTACAATTTAATATATTTCCAATATATTTTGTAAATATTTAATGTAGGATTGTCAATAAAAAATATTCTATAGACAGTGTTGCCAATAAAATGTTTTTCTGGCAATGGCTCTGTTGTCACATGCATAAACTTCGCACATCTAACAATCTGCTAATTATTTCGCAATGACTTTTCTGCCAACGTTGCGAGACAAAAATTTACGTTCACACGGTTGAAAATTTACAGGGTTGCATTTTTCCGCCATTTTTCTGACAATATTGTACGAGCTGCAAATCGTGTGTACTTAGCTACACTCTCAAGTTCTACCGACTCCGAGTAACCGGCGTTATTATAAACTATAAAATATCAAATATTTCTCTCTCCTTAAATTATTTATATTCGTGGAGCTATTTATATATCATAATCACAAGTGATGTATTTAACCTAAGTTTGTCTCATGAAAGATGAAAGAGACTCAGTAAAGGATACTCTGAAGGGCTGACAGGTTGTAATTCTGTTAGTATGGTAGGGTGAGTTTGTCATACATTCATCCTTTCTTAAATTTCTTCTATGACTTCTTTTTTCTATAACTTAAGAACTATCATAAATTTTACTTTATGGCAACGTTCCCGAGCCTATTTCTGATGGAGAAGAATCCCCCCAAGACTGAGTACGGCTGGGGCCAGAAGGTAGTCAGTTGCTTTTTCCGAAGCAAAAGCGTAATGAAAAATTGAAAAAGCGTAAATTCCAGACAAAAAAAGCGTAAAAAAGCACTAAACTATAATATTGCTTTAGTCGGGAGGAGACGACATGGAGATTGGCATGCCAAAAGGAGTCATGTGTGGTATTTGAAGAATACCATCACAATTTATAGTTGGAGAGGTTGTTCTAACTGATGCTCCCTGCCTCTCTCTCCTACAAACTTTGAGGGTATCTCTTAAATACCGGCGTCTGTCAAACTCAAATTTCATCCTATTGTTTTCTGAGCATACAACAACACTTTGACAGACGCAGGACGCAATTCACCGGTATTTAAGAGATGCCCTGACATGGGCTTGGAAAAAATTGCCTCGTGTGAATCAGAATTAACAATCTCTTACAATTTAGGGCCGGTTTACATTATGAGATTTCGTCGCTCGATCTGTTAAAATACATCCCTGGACGAATAGTCTTTAAGGGTATCTCTTAAATAACAGTGAAAGCATCCGGCGTCTCTCAAACTCAAATTTCATCCTATTCTTTTCTGTGCACACAACAACACTTTGACAGACGTCGGATGCTTTCAGTGGTATTTAAGAGATACCCTATAGGTGTAAACGAGCATCGCGCGATTTTGAGAGAGGATTGTAGGATTCCGAGAGAGAACTGTAAAAATTGCCGAAAAAGATTAGACTAGTTCACTTGTTCTCGAAATCGTTCAATTAGGGTGACCAGACAAACTATTACGAACATAATAATTATATCGAACATTTCACTTAGTTCGTGAGGGTCATACCTGGTCATCCTAAAATGAAAAAAATTAACTATTTAGTTCACGAACTACAAACTCTAAAAAAGATCTGGCATTCGACGTCACCAAGGTTGTGTTTCGTGCAAATATAAAGGAAGAAAAATAAGGAATGCAAATAAGAAAAGGAAATAAATAAAAGGATTACATAAATTAAATATTGACGTGTTCGACGTGTACAACATTTGTTAATCGTACGTTTCCTTTGTGCTGCTCTTCCTTAAATCAGCTGTTTTTGACAGGAAAAAAGTTGTACGACTTTGTCTGTTGTATGTAAACTCGCAAACGATTATACGTGCGATTTTAAAAAAACCCGAGAGAGGATCAAATGCACATTGTCGCTGGAAATCACGTGACAGATTGCTTATATGTAAACTGGGCCTTAAGCACGGTACTATGTTCACGGTGAAATCCCATACAAAAAAAAAACAAGTTTTTGAAAAAATGAGTGAATTTTTTCATTTGTGGTACTATGTTTTTTCAACGTGAGAAATTGACATTTTGCGCCGCTACAAATTAAACACGTCGTTACAAGTTGAATGCCGCCAGCATTGTACTCCTATTATTTATGTTTGTCCGCGAGAAATTCATCTGCTGTAAATATTAAAAATTAGAGTTCCTAATAAAATTAAATTATCCTCTATGAAGAAAAAGAATACAATGCTGTGGAACGGAAAATAATTATGTATATGGAATAAAAGTCCAGATTCACACTTGCAATTCTTTTCTGCTGAATTGCAGTGTTTGTGTGAGAGGGACGCAGTCGGTAAAGATGGGTACTATGTTTTTTCGGCACGAACAAATTTCGCAAAATGTTATTTCGAGTTGAAAAATGGAACGCTTTGTTACAAAGTCGCATTGCAATTTTGAAGTGTGTGTGTCAAAGTGTCACTTTTATATGTATATATGTGTGTATTTGCATGTGCATTTTTTCTTTTTGCTAACATTCTTGAAAACGAACAAAAGATAAAATTCGAAACAATAAACAATTGCAATAATGCCGACTTAGAAAATAGTTAATTTAAATGTCAGAATGGAAATATTGTTGGAGATCATTGTGCTAATGTTATACATAAATTATTTATTTTGTGTTGTTGCGGTGGCGATGTTTGTGACATATGAAAAGTCAGGGTAGTACAATGTTATAAATAACGAATTAATTTCCTACTGTTGTACGAATATAAATAAAAAAAATTATGTTTTGATTAATCGAAAAATATGTTTTATTATTATACTTAAGCATTTACATTATATTTGTTGACATATATAAATCATACTTCCATCCATAAACGGTATATCTACTTCCAACTTCTATGGCTGGCAAGAACTAACTATGTATGTTCTTTACAACCATTTCCAAATCGAGATCACAGGCACTGTCCAATTCCATTGTCCTACTGCTTTAGCAGCGTTAGCCATCCATAATGTTTCTCCTGGCTTTTGCACACAATTGTTCTAAACATACAAACATAAATGTACATATCTAATTACAAGACAAATTACACATTATTACATTTAGTGCTTTTGTACAGCAATCCAATTGGAATTTCGCTCTACTGGTTTATTCCATAAACATAATTATTTTACCTATCGCATCTTTGCATTCTTTTTCTTTATTTCGGAAGATAATTTAATTTATTATTTACTATTTACAACAGTTGAGTTTCTTGCGAACAAAAATAAATATAAACAAATGGGGTGCGACGGTGGCGGCATTAAATTTGTTGCGGCGTCAATTTGTAACGGCGTTAAATTTGTGGTTGCGCAAAATGTTAATTTTTCGCGTTGAAATAAACATAGTACCCCAAACGAAAAAATTTCGCAGTTTTTTTCGCGACTTTGTTTTTATATGGGATTTCAACGCGAAAAATTAACATAGTACCACGCTTATGGCATCTCATTTTTGGAGAGATTGTTGTCAATTAATGTGAATTAACGGTAAGAAGAAGAACAAAAATGGAAAATTATATTAATATTTGCAAATGAGTGTAAACAATTGGACATAGAATAGTAAATTTATGTTTTATAAATACATTTCACGAATTTTTTGTCTGTTTCGCACGGTTCTTTCCTTGCAACTCGTGACACCATTGTTACCAGATAGTGGAAATCCGGCAGTTAGTGGAAGTAAGTTGTTTTTGTTGCAAAGTGCTAAACTAAACCAACAAACTTTGACACTTGCTTGGAAAAAATTGCCGAGTGTGAATCAAGACTTATTGACTATGAATTGTCTGCCAACGTTGCAGACAAAATAGGAACTCACACGGTTGTAAGTTTACAGGGTTGATTTTATACCATAAAATGACTAATGGTGATTTCGTTTCTGAAAAATAATATCACCACATCATGTTGCGACATTTTAAAAATTCCCCTTGTACCCACTGCTAATTTCGCATTTTGCATGCGAACAATCGAACCAAAATCGTGCTGTGAGTAAAACCCAAAAGAATGTACGCTTTCAATTAGGTTTGATTCTGAAGTTTGCTTTTTGGCGGTGCAACATTCCACACCGTGGACTGGGCTGAGTGTGGAAAATGCGATATTTTCGCATTTGCGCGGTGTAATAATTTTACAAAAGAAATCAAAACCCGTTCATACGGCTGCACCATTGTTACAAACAAACATAAAAATGCGGTTTCAGTGCAAAATGTAGAAAATTTTTTACATTTTTTTGCACAAACGAAATCACCATAAGGCAAAACACGACTGCCTCTCTCACCAACAAAACGCCGATAAATTACTTAATACTTAACCCGTGTGAATAGGGCAGAAAATAATCTGATTTGTTGGATGACAAATCGTCAATGATACATGTCATGGCAATAATAAAATAAAACGTCAAATGTGAATGTTGTTTGTACGTGCTGACAAAACATTTTGTCGAAATATTCAATTGCGCACGCCGAATGTCGTTGACTGGCAACGCTGTAGCCCGGTCTTGCCATTTTACGTTCGACCAGTTCGTTCTTTTTCGACGAGTCGTCGTTCGTGCACAATAATAAGGCGAGTAAAACCGCGTTAAAAACAATAAATATTGTTGTTAATTTATTTATAAAAATTCCAAAAACAATACAAAACAACGGCTAAACTTGTATTTGTTACGGACATTATGAATTTTTCTGGAAAAAACTAATACATTATAGTGAAATGTCAGCCATTAAATTTTCTCGGTTATAAAGTAAACACACAACAAGCAGCAATGAGAAAATTTTTTCTTTCAAAGAAAATAAAATAAAAATATACACATACCCACATACATCCGAATAACACACATATACAGAAAAATATACACAAATTTTTTACACATTACCAACAGCAGCAGCAGCACAGTGTAGAAGGAGAGGAACAAGAAAAAAAGAAAAAATACGCGACATAGAAACAGGCCGCCGCACACTGAAAACGGGGACGGAAAACAAAAAACGTGCTATACGGATTTAGTGAAGAAATTTTATTGAATTTAATAGTAAAAACATTGAAAAATATTAAAAACTGTAAGGAAAATACGTTGAACAAACGAGTGAAACTTAATTTGCATGAATGGTGAGAGAACATTTAATGAATGAATGAAAAATATCACCCTACAAATTCAAATTTTCGTCGGTATTGTGTTGTGTGTGTGTTTTTTTCTCGGGCTGCTGTGAGTTTTACGCAATCGTCGTTGTCAGTTTGTTAATGGAGGATTTTTTCTCTGTTTGCTTAATTTGCCAAAGGGTCGTTTGAACGTTTGAAAAGGGGGGTTCGTGGCGAGGTGGCTTCCACTTAAAGAGCACGGGGTACGTCGGGGGGCTCAGGCGGCGGCCGGGTAAAGTGTTGTGTATTTACGAGTTGAGAGAAGAAAACAAAATCTATAAAAAATATACAGGTGGAGTCTCGAAAAGACGAACGAAAGGCGAAAAAACAAAGCGGCTTTTATACGAGCAAAATAAAATAAAGCAAAAAAACAAAGGCAGAGTTGTATTTTCGTGTCTGCTGCTGCTGATTTTGTGTGTGTGTATGTTGTTATAAGAATGTGTGTGTTGTATTTATTTTGGTGAATTCTTTATTTTTATTCCGTTTCTTTTTGTTATTCCCAATTACAGTGTGCAATACAACAACAACATAAGAACTACGGCAGTGGTTAGGAGCAGCAACAAAAACAACAATATTTAACATCAAATTAACACCACCAATAATAATAAAAACTAAAAACACAAGACCACAACAACAAAACGCACGAAATCGATTTTGAATGGGTTTAAATCGAATATAGAGATTGTCGATTGTGTGTATATGTGTGGAAAAAAAGGGGACATCCGTATATAGCAACAGCAGGCGAAGAAAGGAACAAACCAAAACAATCGTAAATTACACATTTCCCCGCCGGGCGGACGAAGCACAAACAAGAAAAAAGATTTCAGTTGAAACTTCCTCAATTGGAAAAAAAATTGGATTTGTGTAAAGGTAAATAAATATCTTAAATTAAAACTAGAAATACAAACGGTGGCAATAATAGACCCCCCCTCCAATCCACTACCCTCTAGTGTTGATAAGCGTCAAAATATTGTACATTTTTCTTATTTTATAAAGGCGGTTCGTCCGCAATACAGAAAAGAAAGAACACCAAAAAAAAACAACAACAAGAACACAACAGAAACAAGAGAATCAAAACACGAGCGAAAACGAATGAATCGGTACACGAAGAACGAATAAACACAAAGTTGCGCGATCAATTTGTAATAACACATCCATTTCGGGTTGCCAGATTCTCTGATTAAGTTTCGTGGGTTTTCTCTGCTTTAAAAATTGGGAATGATCTGCATTATCATGAATACAGTCTTAAATGCACACTGCTCGGATTTCGTCCAAATTTTCAATATTTGTAGAGCTTGTATTTCCATATAAACGTATACATTTTCTCTCCGGAAGATAAAAATTTCCAAGATATAGCGACCTTCTAAAATTTGACCTCAAATTATTTAAAGTCGTTATATTTCGGTCGATTGATTGTTTGAAATGCTCCTCATCGAAACCAATCTGTTTGATATACAAATTTAGCGGAAATATCTATTAGACTGCCTAGAAAGGCCAACCCCTGTATTTTAAACCGTCGTATACTCAAAGCGGGACAGTCGCATAGCTCTCCACTTCTTCCTCACCTCCACAGCTGTAGAACTCATTGGAGTCTTCTGGCGTGTGACAACGGCAGTTTTGGTTACTAAGTTTCGACTTGGCCACTAGGCGACTTCCCATATTGCAATTATTTCAGCTTGATAGACGCTGAAGGTATCTGGTAGTCTGTGAGCTATATCCAAACTAAATTCTTTACAGTGTACTGCGAAGCCCAACTTTTCATCCAGCTTCGAACTATCAAGCCCAACTTTTCATCCAGCTTCGAACTATCAACCTGTTATTCTGCCAACCCATTCAGCTCTGGCAGGTATCATAGTGATGTAGTTCCTCTCGAAGGTGTACATCGTTGGTATTATTTTTTTTTTGCGAACGGTCCCAACGCTGCCACTCTTACCCGCCCCTTCCGACCGAGGGAGCCACATCCCAATAACGTAGGGATTGCATACACACCATGATCTGCAGATGTATAATTAGTACGTTGAAAATCAATATGTAATAATTGGTAATATCTGGACGATCTGAATGGAATATTAAATCTAATCTTAGAAAGAATGTAATAGGAAGATACACCACCTTTTATAACCTTAGAATTATTGTAGAGTTCAGCATAATACGTCTGCTCCTAAAGTAGGAAGTCTTATCAAATTCAACCTACTAGTTTATGCTGGAAGAACGAAATCACTACTCCAGTGAAGGTGTCGCAAAGCAAATTATAAAAATTGCTTCTGAACAGATTCGATCTTATCGATGTATGTCCCGTACTGAGCGTCCCATACAGCGGACCCATATTCTAGAATAGGTCTAACAAGTGAAGTATAAAGCTGCTTTGTTATATATGGGTTTGAAAATTCTTTCGCCCATCGCTTAATAAAGCCTAGAACACCATAAGCTTTCATAAGTTCACCATATGAGAGTAGTGCTTGTAGAGACTCGAGTCGTTATAGTCCTTAAGGCTTTGCTAATGCACAGGCAGGAAAATGGTAAGTATGTCAGTTGCGATCCACCATACCACTATGCCGTATAACAGTATTGGGCGAACTACTGATATACATACATATATGTCATCAGAAACGAAAAAGGGGGTAACAACAAGAACAAGTAAAAGCGTTAAGTTCGGCCATGCCGAATCTTATATACCCTCCACCATGGATAGCATATGACCTCACAAAATAACTCAAACCTAAAGAAAATAACACCGATAATCACAAAAAATATAGTAGATGATAAACAGTAGGAATCACAAGTTAGATGCTATATATGGGAGCTATATCTAAATATGGACCGATATGGCCCATTTGCAATCCCAAACAACCTGCAACTATAAGAAGTATTTGTACCAAATTTTATCAACCTAGCTCTATTATTGCGGACTGTAGCGTGATTACCACAGACGGACATGGCTAAATCGTCTTAGAATTTTACGACGATTAAGAATATATATACTTTATGGGGTCTCAGATCAATATTTAGAGGTGTTACAAACGGAGTGACAAAATTAATATACCCCCCATCCTATGGTGGAGGGTAAAAAAATTGAAATTCAGTTTTTGATGGATTTCGGTAGACTGCATCAAAATACAAATCCTGACAAATTTTTAGCGACCTAATATAAAAAATGGCGAATTTATTAACGAAATTTAAAAGGGCCTAACAAAAAATTATTTCTTTTTTCATTGTTTAAAATTCCTATTTCATGCAATTTTCACAAATCATTTATAAATCATGTTTGTGTGAATATATATATATATATGCGTCATTATGTTCAGGTATTATTCTGAAAATCTCGTTTTTCTAACGACAACATTTTTCACATTATATAGTTTTTTTCTTCTCCTGTAAAATTTTTAAATATGATGACAGTCCCTTTCTCGTTTCTGATGACGATATGTATATCCAATAGACGATTTTAGGAGACCAAGCGTTTGTATGTTTAACATTGATAACAAAGGTTTAAAAGTTAAAAGCTTGCTAAATTAATTACAACTTTTTAAATTTTGCAGTTTTCTTCGGAACGGCCTCATTTTATTCATGGCCGATCAGACTTCACTATAAAATCATAAAAATAAATAAAAATTGTGTATGTTTAACAATGATAACAAAGCATTAAAAGTTAAAAGCTTGCTAAATTAATTACAACTTTTTAAATTATGCGGTTTTCTTCGGAACGGTCTCATTTTATTCGTGGCCAATCAGACTTCACGATAAAATCATAAAAATAAATAACAATTGCGCATTTATAGATGTTTTTATGAGGGTTTTATTTAATTAATGTTTTCTCAAAAAATAAGATTTTTGCAATATTTTGTAGGTAATTGTCGAACCCGCTGAACGGATGGAAAAAGAAGCTGATGGCTACTAAATTATATATTCTTTAAAATATTCCTGAACCAATTCGGATAAATGGTTCTCAAATTTTGCCAAAATATGTGCACTTTCTCTTACGTATCTCATATATAATTGGCCTGCTGCTTGTCTTCTGCCAGAGGGTGTCATTAGGTATCCGGTTGGCAAGTAAATACGTAGAATACGTCGTAGGCATTGATTGACAAACATTTGTATTTTATTTTCGGAATTTTTTGTCAGACTCCGCGTTGTACAATCATAACGCAATACCGTTTTGACGTTGCTATTAAAAATTCTCAATTTTGTCTTTTGAGAAATGTTGGCGCGCCATATTTTATGTAGCTTGAGGAATGCTACTCGAGCTTTATTTAAGCTCTCATTTATATCTTCTGAAGAACCTCCGTCTTAGACAGAGTGTCATCAATTTTGAGAGGAGTCGTAATTTCGGTTCCCATGCGCATCAGTTTGGTCTTGCTGTAGTTAATCTTTATTCATACTCTATTTGCCTGTTCTGCTAGCTTCACCAGTTTGGCTTCGATATCGGTGAAACGATGTGCCATCAGACATATATCGTCAGCGTAATCTATGTCCTTTAGAATATCATTAAGGTGACAGCGTATACCGTGCTACGCTTCATTATTCGTCTTATCCGTCACTCCATTCATTGACATAATATTAAATCTTTGAGAATTTAAAATTATTCACTTTTGCCTACATTAACACAAAGCAAAATAACGGAGTGTGTGAGGTAAATAAACTTAAATAGTATGTAAATTGACAACTATAACCCACAGTTAGCTCTAAAACGTAGTTTACTTTCTTATTGGTAATGACCCTTAACTATTTGCCCGAAAATCGTCAAAATGAAGAAAAATTGTCTTGAGTTTGTAGCATTAAATGTAATTTAATAGTAGGAGTGATTTTGTTACACCATAATCGCTTATCTTGTATTGAGACCTAAGGGATTTTATGCATTATTAGTTCGCGATAGAGTTTGGTGCTTGTGTTCCTGTCTTAATCGAGTGCAGCGTTGCCACTAAGAAATTGTTAGAAATTCCCAAGACAAGAACCCAAAAAGACGACATGTGGACTCATTCTTTAGTTGAGAAAATACAAACACAAGATGTCGTAAGTCCAATGTTTTTTTTACAGAAGTAAATTAATTGTCGCACTTAATTCTCTCTCTGAAAATTGGCATTTGAAATTGGGATTGAAATATCGGGTCCGTCAATAAGAGCGCTACAAAAGTTTTTTTAAATAAAAACAAAACGGTTTTGGATATCAATGAAATTCTTTATTCCTGTGAAAGTACGTTCGATGCCACTATGTATGGAACTCGATTTCTTTTGCATGGCCACCACGGGCACGCTTGCAGAAGTCCAGACGCTGAACCCAATTTTCGACGGTTTTCAAGCATAATTCGGCCGATACTGCTGCAATTTCACCGTCGCTGGCTTGTTGGCATAGACCATAGACTTGACGTAGCCCAACAGGAAATAGTCTAACGGCGTCAAATCGCACGGCCGAGGCGGCCAATCGACTGGACCATTTCGTGAGATAACACGTTCTCCAAACTTGGTTTCCAATAAATTGATTGTGACATTCGCTGTGTGGCTTGTGTCCATATCATCCAATTGGGGCCAAAAATATTCGGTTATCATTGAACGGTAGCGATTCCCATTCACAGTAACGTGCCGGTCTTGATCATCACGGAAGAATGACACCCAATGACGCCGCCGGCCCATAAACCGCACCAAACCGTAATTTTTTCGGGATGCAATGATGACTCATGGAGTACGTGTGGATTGCTGTCTGACCAATAACGCATATTTTGTTTATTGACGAAGCCATTCAGCCAGAAATGAGCCTCATCGCTGAAGATGATTTTTCGCGCTCTTAACGTTGAGGCCACTGACTCCGAATTTCAGTAGTAAATTTTAATAATTTCGACTCGTTGTTGGCTCGTATATCTTTCCATCATGAAATGGCAAACCTTACTGAAGAGAAATGTCAAAAGAGCGGCAAAAAATATGGCGTCGTTTGCTGCCACTGTCAGTCTATTTTTGTAGCGTCCCTGTTGAAAAACCCTTTATAATGAAAAGAATCAGTTTCATTAAAACTGATGAAAATTAAGTGTTATTTCACTAGAATGCTATGCTCCATATATGCAGTTTAAAAGAGAATAAGGGGATAATCTGCTGAAAAAATATCCTCGTGTAAATCTGGACTAACGAAAACATGCCTAGTATTGTTTTATATGAAATACCGTTCTTGACCCTATTTTCCCGAAATTTCACATATGTCATGTCATATGGTATCTCTACGGCCACAATCGGAAAAAATTGCGCTCGCCGTCTTCGCGTCCCTTTCCTTTTGTTGCCCCTCACAAACCATTTCTTTACCAGTTCACTGTTATGTGTGTTTGTGCGTACGTGTGTGTGTTTGCGTGTATGTGTATGAATTTGCCGATTCAGAATTAGCAGCACAAAACATAACAACAATAATAGAAAGACAAAAAAAGGTAAACATTCAAGTAAATTCATATTTTCCGTTCGGCTGTGTTTTTATTTCATTCCACATTTTTTTGTTTTTGTGGATATTTATTTTTATTATTATTTTCACTGTTTCTGTTATTATTATTGTTGTTGTTATATTATTTATAAGAGCATTTATAAGTATGTATTTGTGTGGTTCGCTGTGTTGTGTATTTTCGCATTTTCTTGTTTTTTTTTTTCAAATAAAACTGCTGCTTGTCTGCGCCAGGCCTTTTGTAAATAATGTAATTAATATACACATTGAACAAAAATAAGGTTATGTTCAATTTGTCGGTATTGTGCTTGCTTGCTGCTGTTTTTTCGTCTTCTATTGTTGTTGCTGTTCTAGAAGAGCAGCAGTGTAGACAGACAGACAACTGAATATAGTTGCACAGTCGAGCAAAAGTAACCTAAATATCAGTTTAAAAACGAAAAAGTGGTATTATTTTTTCATAAACATATCATCTACAAATCCACGTGGATTTTTTCATTTGAGATGAAATAATTCGCAATTACTTGAGTCACATTTTACGAGTTTGCTAAAAAAAGTAGTTGTGTGTGTATATAAACGTGTGTTGTGTATAGTTACAATTGCTGCTGGCTGGACTGGTCTTTATTTACTTCGCAATTAAGAGAAAAAAACAAGAAATCTGTTATTTATAAAAAAAAAAAAACAAACAATAAATATTTTGGTGGTTGTTGCTGTGTACAAATGAAGAAATACTCAAGGGTTAAAACACTTTAGATTCGTTTATTCGGAATTTATTGTTCTCTTATTGTTAGTAGGCTTGTCGTCAAGCCACGCTCATGATGAATAGCTCTTTTTTTCTTGCAACAATGTTTTTTTCCTGGTTAGATCCGATTTCTTCTTCACCTTCTCTAAATAATCTTGCCCAAGTTTGTTTTGTTTCTCTCTCCCACTTAGCTCGGTTCAGATTGTTTGTATTTCTCCTTCCCAATCCACATTTACCATCCCCTTCTTGGTTGAGGCGGCGGCGTAAGTGTTTTGTAAACAAGTTTTTTTTTTCCAAATGTTAGAATTTGTGGTCGGAGGGAGGTAATTTCTGAGAGTTATAAATATTACCCCCAAAAGAATTTCTAAAAGTATTTATAAATAATAATGTTGGTGGAGAAAGCAAGCGTGTATAGAATTCTTCAGTTTGTAAATCCCTCTCGGTTTTAGTAATGAGTAGTTAACAAATTCCAATAAGAATCCAGAATATAATTTACACAAAGTCAGAACAATGACGAGACATGGATTCACTTAAAATAAAGTACTAAAGCTGGGTTTTTCCAAAGATACAAGCAGTAAATGATGGCTCACAAAATGTTTGAAAATGCGAAACAGTGGGTGAAACTACAAATATACTCCCTCAGCAATAGTTGCTCAGCCTCGGAGCGACCCGGAACCCCCGTGATCGTGACCCAAATGAAGAGACAACAAATAGTTTACTGAAACTAAGCAAGACTGAGACTAAAATGTTCTAACAGGACACTCAACCTTACAAGCACATCTACACTGCATATGACAACAGCGCACGATGAATGCAGGCCATGCAGAGCAAACATGAAACTGTGCCCCTGTTCATGTCCGACAAATCACCAGATCAGACCCATCTCGGAAGATCAGAATAGAAGTTAATGAGGACACTTCTGTCAATCTCAGATTTTCTATAACTTTTGAGGGTTAAAAGGATCCTATAAATACGCAGCCCACAAAAGGTCGATACACTGGCCTCATGAGACGTTATGGTCATGGACATGAGACGTCAAATTGTCTCCTCTCATTCAAACTAGCCTAAACTTACCAATGTTACAGAATCTGCGAATTTATAGCTTCAGTTATTAAGTTGTTACAGAAGATATTGCAATCTGACAAATGCTGTTTTATTACGGAATTCATAGTAATTTTTCAATAGTATTCCACGAAAATAAATCTGATCTTGACATTTTGATAGAACACTACATAGCCTTATTAAACTTGAGATACGAAGTTTTGTATAGACAAAACTCTGTATAATCTTTATAGACTTCGAGAAGGTTTTGGACACTCTCCGACAATATGCAATTTGGACAGCACTTCAAAGTAAGGGGATCCCCGAAAAACTATTATATCTTACAGATGCTTTATACAACAACGCCAGCTGTCGTATTCGACAGAATCGCCCCGATCACAGTCAATGTGAGTGTTCGCCAATGATGTTTAATAATATAGCTCTTATATAATGTAGTAACAGACGCAAACTCATGAAATTTACAACAGCACCAGACTCGAAGATCTGGACTGTACAGACGACATCTGCTTATTTTCCCACAGATTCGATATGCAATCGAAACTAAATGACATAACAAAAGTTATGAGAATATGTAAATACATCAAATTACTAGAATTATAATATCACGCACTCGAAGGCGGAATCATTGCAAAAAATGGTGGCTCAAAAGGAGATTGTGGCAAATTGAATCAAAAAGGTCAAAACATGCCCATGCTCAATTAGACACTGTTTGGAGTTGACAATACCATTCCAAACGCACTAAAATAAAATGGGAGGGAATGTTGGAATGCCTAAGGTCACGATTCATGATTACAGGACTAAACTAAACAGATGCCGAACATGATTCTGGAATCATGAGACTAGTCAGTTATCGATCGACACCAAAAGCAAAAATTGCGGTGAATCGGTAGAAGCTTACGCAGATCTCAGGATGACATCACTAGAAACGCTTAAATTGACACAACACCTCCTCCTCCCAAGGAAGCCGCAAAAGAGGTCGCCCGGAATAAAGACCATAGCAGCGGATAAGCGGATTTGGAATGACTTCGTTGAGGCTGAACGTTCCTTATAGGAACCAAAGGAATCTATACATATCCCACAATAATTCCTCTCAAGAAATTACCAATACATACTCTTCAAAGGCCCCGAAGGCATTTGAGATTACCATATAAAAGACCCTTCCGATCATTCGTTCCATGTTGCAATATAATCTCAAAAATGAAGATCCCATTAGTTTTGACTTTTTGATGGTCAAAGCCTTCAAAGACATCGAGACTACTAAAAGACCCTTTCGAGGCTGAAATTTGGGCGTTTGTATTTCAGCATATCCTTCCAGGTTGAAATATAAACTCACATATGAAGCTCCCATTCTTTTTGACTTTTTGAATTGAATATGAATTGAATATTTTCACATTGCCTAAAGTCGTTCCAAAAATGGAGCATATCGGTCCAAGTCTGTAAAATATATTGTTCAACTGATCTGGCTAAAATTAATGATATTTTGTGTTGTTCGGTTCACGTTGTTATATAATCCCCCATTTTAAAGTCCCAGACAAATTCGAATTTTTGGCTTTGTTAATGCTACGTTTTTAGGCGCTCCTGCCTGGATAATAGATTACATACATATGTACTCGATTTAAATCTTAACAAATCCTATGCATTTCTCCGTGTATTGCTTGGCAAATACACCTAGAAAAAAACAGAATCTTGGCAGGAAAAATACCATTGAAAAAGTTACAAAGGGTTTTAAAAGTAATAAAAAAACTCGAAACTTTTTCACTATGGAAAATTTATTTCCAGAGTTCGAGGTTATTTTAATGCTGACAGTATTAGACTCCCTTTGGTTCGCTTAAACAGAATATGATATGAACTATTGTACCATTTCCCGTGTTAAGATTAATGTTCCAAAATATTGAATTGTGGTAATATTTAAGGTTATACTACTAGTCCCTATTCACACGATACACATTTAGTTCGAAAGTTCATAGGAGAGGTGGGTGGGATAGAAGGGGAGCAGGAGAGGCAGGAGGAGTAGAAAGGAAAGAAATCACCTTTCTATTCATCCTGCCTCAATATTATTGAAAAAGAAAATAAAAAGTGAAAACGACCAGTTAACAGGTTTTTAATTTTCGGTTAAACCAAAAACTGAGTTCTTTAAAAAATTGAAGTTTTGAAGAAATCGAAAACTGCTTTTGGAACAACCGATTTATTCATCAACCTAATAGACATATTCAGTAGTCATATTCATGCTCCCATGACTTTGTTTCTGACTGGTTGTGTCGCAGTTAAGCATGTAAAACTCTTCCATTTCTATGAATAAGGTCCCAAAACTTTACCAGTGTTTTTCTTTTGGAAATATGACAACGCAGTCCTGTTAAAGTAGAAATAATAAAGTATTTTGCCATTTATAATTTTACATTTCCTTCCTAGATCATTTAAATAATCAAATACTTTTCGTCCTTCTAACGTTTTAATTGCAGTGATTTTTTGAAATTTCATGGCCACCGGTTCTACTACAACAAATAATAACAACAACAGCCTTAATATCCCGCCCACCCAATTTACCCAGAAATATAACAACACCAGCAACAATACCACCATTAACAATAACAACATCAGCAGCAACAACTACAAAAACAACTATTACGACAACGTCAACAATCACAACAATAACAATTCATCTTCCAACACCAGTTGCAGTAACAGCCTCACCATAAGCAGCAATAACTTAAATACGAGCAACAGCAGCAGTGTTACGGTTACGGCCGACGCTGCGACTGTGGCTATAGCTAAAGATATGTTGCAATTGCATCATGGTTCGGCTTTGAACAACAACAATAATAACAACAACATCAATGATGGCTTAAATTCACCTGCTCACAACAACAACAATTCCTCTTCAAACTCTGCCACGATAAATAATAATAATAATAATCGTAACTCCACTACGATGACGCTAGCAACCCCACCTGCCCCTCAACAACAGCAGCAGCAAATGCAACTGCAACAACAACAGAGACCACCGCCTCCGCCTGATCATGCAGTGGGTTTCCTCAAATTTGAAGATGAATTCCTATACATCACAGAAACCTGCACTATTATAGGACGAAACTCCTCAACCTCTCATGTCCACTTCCATGTGGCCGAAAATAATTTAGTATCGCGTAAACACTTTCAAGTGTTGTTTGATCCCGATACCAGAGATTTTTACGTACAGTGTCTAAGTAAGAATGGCATATTCGTTGATGATTTCTTGCAGCGACGTAATGCGGATCACCTAAAATTACCAGCCAGGTAAGCCAAAGTCAAAATCTTATAATAGACAAATAAATGAAGCATTTTTAGAGCAAAGCCTAATTTGAAGTACTATTTCATTTTTATTTAATTTCTTTCTAGCTGTTACTTTCGTTTTCCCAGTACTGAGATACGCATACAATTTGAAAGTTTCTTGCATTCGGATTCGCCACCAGATCTTCTAACGGGCGGCGGCGGTGGTCTCAACAATATGAGTAATAACTCTTTGAATAATAACCATCATAATATATCTTCATCCTCTTCCTCCGCCTCTTCGCATCATATATTAAGTGGTCATGTTGGGGGTGGTGGTGGTGGTAGTGGTGCTGGCGGTGGCAGTGCCGGTAATGTTCATCAAGTAATTATATCACCTGCCTCGGCTGATGAGCTGAACCATCAACAACAACAGCATCATCATCAACAGCAACTGCATGGCCATGGTGGTGGTGGCGGCGGCGGCCAGCAGATGCAACACGTGACATCGCAACAACAGCAACATCATGCCGCCTCTGCTGGCGGTGCTTCACATTTGCTACCGATGGATAATTCGAATGTCATTTATTCACCATTGAAAATATCAATACCTAAAAAGGAGCAAAAAAGTCCTTATCTATCACCAACTGGCAAGTCAAACTAATTTTCTTTAACATAATATTTTGAGAAGGATATGTGAAAATGAATTCTATAGTGATAACCTTATTTTCTGCAAAACACTTTGACCTTCTATACTCAAAAAATATATTTTTTATGGTTAACTTGTTTAAGAAACAGCAACAGAAACAGCATTACAAGAAAAACAATGAATGACTACATCTTTTAATGGATAGAATCCACTTGTATGATAAAAATTAATTTATTAAATTAATAAGATTGCGCTCCAACAATTAACCCAGTATTCGAGCAATCAAACATTTTGGCTTACAGTTTTATAGATTTTTCCCTTAGATTATTCAAAGAAGATTTGTAATAAATTTGGCTAATCTTTAATTATGGGGTCTCAACAATAATTAAGAAAATTATTTTAGTTCATACCTATGGAATTACTAGCCGACTCCAACAGACATCGTCCTGTCCATCCTGGTTGGGTTATTGGTGTGATATTTAATTAAAAAATTCATTTTATTGGAGTGTCAGGAAAAAAAATAACATAAAAGAGTTATGTTGAATATATCTCTCACTTACTGCAAGATTGACACAACTCTTAAATGAGCCCGATAACGAACAAATGATAAAACTCTCTAAACTTCTACTCCATTTGTCATATCCTTTAAATGTTTTAGAGATTGTTTTGAGAGAAGAATTTAGAGTTTATAGAAAATATGCTTCAAACATGCCAAACAATTTTTTATAGATGAGGAATTTGGTTTGTAGATAATACTTGCTCAAACATACTTATTTAGAGACGAGCAGAAGAAAAAGGGGTGTGGAAAAGGGTTTTTTTCTAGGACAGGGTATTTTTTGATTCACTGCCTATTGAGTTCTTATCATCCCTAGCCATCTTAGGACGTCTTATGAAGCCCAGAATCCCGTCGATATCGTGAGATGGCATAGCTTAGATCGATTTAGATGCCTTCTTCACTACTGAGCTAGGGCGTCCCCTTCTGCTGTTACCCTGCGGGTTCCACCTCAAAGTAGCATAGGTGATATCATTCACGTCATTTCTTAGGGTATGACCCTGTATTTTGTGCGTCATATTTCAGTTTCAATTTATTCTTGTTTCGTTATTTGCCATAAACGTTCGTTGCTAGTTGTTCTTGACCACCAAATTCGCAATACATTCCGCAGGCAGCTATTTCCAATTTTTTTGAAACTTTTGAGTGGTTGCTTTCTTTACGAACCAAGTTTCACTTCCACATAACAACACTGATTTTACACATACATTAAATATTTTAGTTTTTGTAGTTTGCTGGACATTTCTACATCTCCAGCTGACTCTTAGTGGAGTCACTTAGTGACCACCACTCTGCAAACTCTAATACAAACTACATAACCTTTTTCTATTATATTTATTATCTTTTTGGGTTTTTCTTTGGATTCTAGTGATATCCATATATAACTTTTTTTTAAAGAATCGAAGATTTTTTCGAAATCTATAAACGTTATATATAGTCTCGAATTTAGTTCAACAGACTGTTCGATTAGAATACGTACTGTGTTTATGTGGCTTGCGTAGTATTCTTTTTTTATTTATTTATTTTCATTTAATCAAACCGAGCCCACAGGAGCCTATATGTTGATAGATAGTTTAAAAAAATCCATATGTTTAAATCAATTTAATATATTAAATTAATAACAATTATAAAAAAAGAACTTACAATACTAATGACCCTGACGCACATTTGATTAAATATTTTGATTACCGAAGGAATTATGGATATGCCTCTCCAATTGTTTATATTTCTCAGTGGTCGATAGATAGTTATCACTGGAGATTTCAGCACTCCTTCTATTGCGTAGGGGTCATAAGGCGAGACCTTTTTCGATCATGCTAAATCCAGTGTTGCTAAAAATTTTTCTAGATTAGTTCATGTTTCGGCCACGAAGCTAGCTGAAAAATCGGAAAGGTTATTATATCGGGAGGGAATCGAAATTGGAAGTCTTTGTAATACATTCTTCAGTCCAAAGGTCAATATAAAGATGATAATTGTAGAAGTATTGCTCTCAAAACAGTTGACCGCGCTGCTTACCTCTACAAAATATCTTGAGAATCACACAAATTGTTTATATTTCATTGAGTTTAGAAGCTCTATATACTTTCCCCAAAGCAAAATAGGTTACAACTTTAGGACAAAGTATCTTTGAACTATCGTAAGGGTCATTAAGAGTGTAATAATAATTGTATTTTATATGTCTCATTACTAAAGTATTAAAATTGGGGACGTATTTTATGCATTTCAAGTGTTCCAATTCTAACCTCAAACTTGAATCTATTAAATCTCAGTACTTTTGAATAACTAACGAACAAAAAACAAAAACAACTCACACACGTATTATGCAAAGCCATGTGTAAACATTTATCATAAATAAGTTTCCACATTTCAACAAACGTAGACAACACAAATAAATAAACAATAACATATTAATTAGTCGACAGAGTCCATAGTACGTCTGTCTGTCTTAACATAACGTTTGCATTCAAAATAAAAACAAACTACAATGTATCATTCATTTCCACATACAATACTCCATGGATACATACGTATGTATGTATGAGCTTATAAACAATAATAACAAAACCTTTTTTATATTTTATAAGATAGTTTAAAGTTTATGTTTAAAAACCCTAAACAAAAAATGTATTAAATGTTTTCTTTTGCTTTTCTTTCTTTTTCTCCCCATTATTTCTCCTCAAACAGGTACAATAAGCGCAGCCAATAGTTGTCCGGCTAGTCCGCGTCAAGGTTTTCATCAAAATCAAAATAACTATAACAACTATAGTAATAATAATTTACAAAATGTAAGTTTTTTTTGATATACTCGTATAATCATCAATCAATATCAATTTTGATTAATTAATTTTTCATTTTAGCAACAAGATTTATTCCAAACTCCATCAACCGCCAGTTATAATCATAATGAGAAACCACCATATAGTTATGCTCAATTAATTGTTCAGGCAATATCGGCGGCCCCCGATAAACAATTAACCCTGTCGGGCATTTATTCATTTATTGTCAAGCATTATCCTTATTATCGCAAAGAGACCAATAAGGGTTGGCAAAATTCCATACGTCATAATCTCAGTTTAAATAGGTAAGGAGATTGGCTGGCTTATTTTAAAACAATAAAATATGAATATGAAGGAACCGAACCATATTGGCACATGAACACATACTACTAGCTCTAATACAATAAAATCAAAATGGGGGTTTTCTTTCTCTTTTGCCTAAAATGTAACTCTATTGGTTTTCACTCTATTGGGGTGTGGGTAGAACGTTCATCACAGAATGTTCTGGTCCTGCCATATTTCCATTTGTCAAAAATTATTGCTCACTGTTCTATAAATTAATGATGTCTTTTTTTATAGGTATTTTATTAAAGTTGCTCGCTCTCAAGATGAACCCGGCAAAGGTAGCTTCTGGCGCATTGATCCGGACAGTGGTGCAAAACTAATAGATCATAGCTATAAAAAACGTCGCCAGCGTAGTAGCCAGGGCTTCCGGCCTCCATATGGTATGCCACGTTCAGCTCCTGTTTCACCAAGTCACATGGGTACGAACGAGTCAATGAATGCACTTTGTTTTTTGTATTTAAAAATATTTAAATTGTTTATGTTTTCTTCTTCATTTTTTAGAAGAATATTCTGCGGATAATTCTCGTGAAAGCTCACCGTTGCAAGATATTGTTTTACAATCGGCTCCTGGTTCTCCCGGTATGTCATTGGAAAATCGTAATGTTGATAATGGTAAGTGGAGGATGAAATACTAAAAAAGTAAATAACAATTACAAGAACAAAGTCTGATTTACAAAAGTATTCAATCGGTTGGGAATAAATAGTAAGGCGACACTATAGCGATTTAAGAATCCAGATTATTGACTGTAAAATGCTTATGTTTTTCTCATACCGCTCAGGATCATTTTACTCCCACATTTCTAAATAATGCAAATATTGTACATAACGGCATGATAAAATATGTAAGTCTATTTCAAAATAGAAGAGGTATTATATTTTAAATAATAAATTTAATATTTTCATTTGGAACATGATTATTGTCCATCTCAGGGTAATTTTACATCTATGAACGGGATGTGATAGATGGCCCCGATTTTACCTTCTTTTATTAAACAGGAAAGTTGGGACATTTTGTGTAATGTTGAAGTTATAAAAGTCAGATTATTATATGTAGATTAATTTAAATTCCAAAAATTATGTTAAAAGTGGATGTTCACAACATTAACTCTTTATATCGATTGTCCGTTTTAATTCGATCTATAGGTTGAGTTTAGGGTGGCAACCGTTTCGTACCAGCTCACATAGACCAGTTAAGGCTCCTAGTGTTACCACGGGCTGAAATGCCCCTCATCGAAACCATCCTCTTTGATACACAAAGTTATCGTTAGTACGAATATCGGTACCGCAAAGATCTGTTAAACGACACAGAATGACCGACCCCATTATGTCCAGACGTCGTTTACTCAAGTGGGACGGTAGCATAGCAAGTGTTCAATGCTCTCCACTTCATCCTTATCTCCACACCTTGGAGTCAATACCCAACCTTCTTGCGTGTTCGCCGATCAGGCAGTGTCCCGTCAGAATTGGCACTAACGTTACCCTACAGGTGCCGATTTCTACCTATCTTTCGTCGAACTGTCTAATTGTATCTAGCCAAAGCCAAAGCTTGAGCACCAATATATTCAATTTGTTCGAGGTCGGTTACCATAACACTACACTTTGATATCCTCATGTGGCCGTAGTTCTTGTACATCCACATTGATAGCCAGTTTAATCCTACTGCCGCTCTGGTTGGAATTTCTCTCGCCATAATATCAATATATCTATAACACTGGTAAACATTTTTTGGTTTACGATTTGGTTATACGAGATGATACATTTTTCAGCCTAATGGGTAGTTTCTTTAAATTAGCTCTAGAGATCAATTTATCCGAATTAGTTCAGGCGCGTTTTAAAGAACCCAAAATTAAGCAGTCTTCAACTTTTTCTAATAGCATTTTTTCATCTGTTCAACGGTTTCGACGATATCTTACAAAATAGTGCTAAAACCCTATTTTTATCCCCTCACCTTAGAAGAGGAGGGTATACATATATAATTTGCTACTAGCCAAAAGTGTAACACATCGAAGGAGTGACCTAAGACCCCAAGTATGTTCGGCGGAAATCCGTTTCAGGACATTTTAAGTCATTTGAGCAAAGTCCGCTCCCCATCTGTCTGTCTGTCTGCTGGCTGGTGCGCACGATAACATTTAGTGAAATATTGATTATTTAATAGCTTCTATACTATTACTCGAATCATCTGAAATTCCACTCATAGTATTCGTTTATTAGTCACTATTACCTCGAGGAAAATGGGCGAAGTTGGCACGCCCCTTTTGGTACCTCCGCCACAAATGGACAATTTTGCACCAAAAGTTAACAGCTTATAACTTTAATACCAGTGCATACAAATACTTGTAATTTTGTTCAGTGTAATGCTTTTATATGCTTTACTTATAGTCCAGAAAAAAGTGGGCGTTATTGACACGCCCCTTTTGGTACATCCCAAACAAATGGACCATTTTGCACCAACAGTTAACAGCTTATAACTTTAATACCAGTACATTAAAATTATGCAATTTAAATGCAAATGCAATTTAAATTGATAACTATATAATTAAAACAAAAAAATAAATAAATTTACGAATATTTTTTGGGACTCAAGGTGGGGGATTCATAAGTCGGTTTACCCGGCTGAACTTTCTTACTTGTTTTAAAGAAATATTAATAATTTTTAAATAAAACCCGTAATAAAAACTTCGAAAAAAGCTCAATAATAAAATTCTTATTTTTTTTATCGTAAAGTCTGATCGTTTATGAATAAAATGAAACCATTAGCTAAATTAGAAAGACAATTTATTCGGCAGATTTTCTGTGAAATTTTTGATCGGGACAGTGTCTTTCGGGGTATATATAATAAATTCGCTAACATTTTTTAAGTTATGTACTGATTGCCTTCGGATTGGTTTCATTTGATTCATGACGAATCCTGAACTAATTCGAATAAATGGTTCTCGGGTAATGCTATAATATGTAGAGCCCGACCGAAGTCAAATTTTAAGGCCGAAGCCGTAGCCGAACTTCGGCTACATTTACAACCTTCGGCCGAAGCCGTAGCCGAAGCCGAATGTTTTATATTTGTTAAAGAATTGTTTGCTTTGTACCAAGAAATTGTGTTTTTAATCAGGTTATCGCCCATGTGACGACAATCGCGTGAGTTCAAATCGCAAAACGCAAAAAATTTCCCCTTCAACTTTAATGGTCTTCGAAATTAAATTTTAATAAAATGCACACATGGGTGTTGTTATTTTTCACTGTAATTAATAATTTGATTTTAATAAATGCAAATTGTTGTGCTAAAAAAGAATTCAGAACATGCATTTTGCGACTTGAAATCACAATCGCCAATTTTAGGGGAAATGCGATTGCCATCACATGGGCGTATGTTGTCTACTGCTTACGTATTTATTTACTTAGCACATAAAATTAAAAACCTTAACGTTATAATGACAAAAAAAGTATTTTTTCTGCGTTAAGACCTTGTACGAGTATACTATTTCCTTAATTTGAATACAGCTGCCCAGCAGCATAAACAACTGCTCTGTAGCCCACTTGGGTACAATTACTTTTCTGCCACATTTCCAAATTTTTGAAACATCTCGAGTTACAGTATTAAAAAAATTTAATGATTCTTGGACTCAACGGCTCATTATTATCTATTCGTACTACTTTTAGAAGAAAGCTTTCACTAGTCGGAGAGCTTTTAGGTGAGGAACTGAGTCATGTTTTTCATTGTCCTTCTTCCTTTGGTGTCCTTCCTCAAATTATTTTTGTAGTATTGTTCACTTCTGTACACTTCTATAAAGATTTCCATAATACAATTTTCATTAAAAAGCCATATAATTCTATTTTTTTTACTTTTTAAACAAAAAATCGGCCTTCGGCCAACTTTGGCTGATTTTGTGGCCAAATGCCGAATATTGGCCGAATGTCGAGTTTTAGCCGTAGCGAAGCCGAACATTCGGTCGGGCTCTAATAATATGTGTCTCAACCTCTCTATTTTTGCAAATAGCGATTTATTGCTAATTCAAAGAAACGACCTTTTAGGCTAATAACTGTATTATCTCATATATCCAAATCGGCTACCAAACCCTGTGCTGCAGCATAAAAGATTTATTTGTTGTGACGTGAAATGGGACTCTATCCTTTTTATTAGGCCTTCCCAACCTGGGAGCCCGTGAGTACCTTTAATAAATATGTATGTACATATATTAAAAATTTTTTTGCGATTTTTTTGAATTGAAAATGTCTGAAATGGCTTAAGAAGGTCTTATGAAAAAGTCGTGAAATCACCGATTCTAATGGTATTTGTGCAATTTTTAAGACAACATAAGAGATTGTTTAAAGACACAGTTTTTAAACATTTTTAAAATATAGATATGCTCTACCGAATGTTTACCTTTGTAAATTAGCTATTAAATTTTAACACATTGACAAACGTATTGAAATTCATTCCAAATGCTTTTTTTATATATAAAATGTTGTAATTGTTGTCCATTACTAAAAAAAAACAAGAAAGTATTTTCAACCTAATGCTAAACCATTATTAAATATATGTATTTGCTTTCCCTTCTAAACTTACAAATTCAATATTATTTAAGAATTTACAATTTAGTTCTATAAGAAAAAAAATGATAGTTAAGATTTAAAGACGAAATTTTTCCACTTTGTTTTACTTAACTAAATTCCATATTACTTTACTCACAAAGTGAACGTATACCGGAAATGTTCTTCTTTGTTTTTGGCCTATATGCGTATATTACTTACTCTGTTATGTATTTCGAATGTGGCTTGAATCGGAATTTTCCGCTCGGAATCGGAATTTAATTGTTTCTTTGAAACCAAGTGGTTCTGCTTGTATCAGAAATGCTTCGAATGAGAAAATGAAGGCAATCTGGGTTTACAGAAAATCTTCAAAAGTATGAACAAGAAATTCGAATTTCATCCGCTCTCGGAATACAGTACAGGGCGATAGATAGTCAAGTCTTGTTTACTTCCCCTTTCATTTGTTATTTCCTAAATTAAAATTGAATTAGTATTCCGACCACTTTTTTTAATTTATTTTTTTGCTTAATTTCCTTTTCTTCTTTTCAGAAATTGTTTATCAAAACCAGAATATTCAACAATTCGGTACTAATAATACCCATCAATATAGGTAGGTGACCTAAAAACGTTCATGTTTCTATAACAAACAAATCTTCCAACAATTTTTTATTTTCTATTTTTCCATGTCTTTTTAACATTCAACCAACAAACAGCACCTATATAACAAATCAAAATCAAATTATAACGCAGCAGCAACATCAGGAAATTGGCGGCGGCGGTGGTGGTGGAGGAGGTGGCGGCGTTGGTGCTCTCATCGCTCTCAAACGTAATCATGCAATGGCTGCGGGCACCAATGCGGCCGGAGGTAATACAGCAATAACTTTGCAGCATCAACAACAGCAGCAGCAACAACATCATTTACAAGGTTTGCATCCGGATATAATATATGAAATGCCCACAGACTACAGTGGTAATATTGTGGAATCTGGCGATGAATGTGATGCTGGTACTAAACGGCCTAAAGTAGAAGTACTCTGATGTGTTAAAAACAAAAACAACAATCGTAAAAAACAACAATTTAGTGCAACATCATCAACAGTTGTTGTTGTAGTTGACAAATAATTATTATCATCATTATTAATTATATGTTTTTATGTACGCTTTAATTTTTTAAACAAAATTTAATTTACAACACAAACACACCCACAACCCAATCAACCAAAACAAACCAATTGGAAGAATCACAAACACAACACAACACCACATCATCATCTTTTTCTTAAACTATACGTAGCCACCCCTTTACAAAAACAACAAGAACTTCATCATCATTAGCCTTACCTCTACCTAAACCTACCAAACAACCGCCCACCCATCCATCACCCAGCTAGAGTTCTTCTTCA
The DNA here is from genome assembly GCA_963930755.1 of Eudasyphora cyanicolor. NCBI lineage: Eukaryota > Metazoa > Arthropoda > Insecta > Diptera > Muscidae > Eudasyphora > Eudasyphora cyanicolor. The sequence goes on along the minus strand of OZ005735.1, from coordinate 22,489,177 downwards.
TCCCCAGTCACTTATTCGACTGCGTTTGTTTTTCGTTTTCGTTCTACTACTGCTCTAACTACTCTAAATACCTGCCCAGTTTTTCATTAAAAAATAATATTTTTAAATTACCTATGAAAACATAACTTCCCTTTCCTGCTCCCCTTCCCCCACCACCCCTGCCACGCCCTCAAACCTCTTCAAAAACACATTTCAAATTCATCCCCACAAGAAACATCAACTACCACTACTATTTACATACTATTATTATTTTTATTATGATTATTATTTTTCCAAAAGAACACAACAACATTTTTGAAACGTTAAAAGTCTAACGTTATTGATTTAATTAATTGTACTATTATTAATTTTTATTGTTTTTAAAAAACACTATTAACACCCACTACTTTTGCTAAATATTAAAGAAAACAAAAAAAAAGGAAAATTACCTATACCCTATTTACCTTACCCCCCTACTATACACATCTAAAGTATATTGAATTTGACCAAATAACCTATTAAGAAAACAACATTTCTTTGTATTTTTTTCAATATGACTCCTCTCTCCATTTATTATTGTTTTTGCTTATTAGTAGTAAACCCAAAAGGTCTACATTTTTTTGTTTTTCTATTGGGTATATATGCAGCAGCAACAACAATGTCATGTAACTAAACAAACTACATATGCATCTATCTGATTCATAAGGCCAAGATTGAGGTTTTCTACTGATCTATTGTTTTAAATGGCTCCTTTTAAGAGTTTTAAAAAAATAATATTTTATGGGTTTAAGTTAGGTTTCTCTCTTTTTAATTATTTTTTTGCTTATCAAAGAAAGGAATATTATTATTTTTTGTAAAACGTATTTTTTATCCGTTAAACGGATATTGCTCTTGATTCTCTTCTTTTTTGCTATAGCAATATTAAAACAAACAAAAAAAAAAGAAAAAACACAAATACCAAGATTTTCTTTTCATTTTAAAAATAATTTTAAATTTATTTAAAAACAAAAAAAAACAGAAGGAAATGCAATGAAGAAAATACGAACCACGTAATATTTTTACTCACAGCTGCTATTACAGGAGTTGTGTGACCGCGCCTGTGTGTATTATATTTGAAAACGACGAATTCAATATGCTTGATGATGCTAACTAAATTACCACAAACAAAAATTACAAAGAAAATAATATTTAGAAAAGAAAATATTTGCAAAAAAATAACAAAATACATAAACGATTTGATCAGAAAAAATGTATATTAATGCAACAGCAACATTATGGGTATTGATTGCATCAAAACTTTAACGTAAACGTAAAAAAAGTGCGATGATGTTGTATCTATTTATCCCCCCAACCCGTCATCGTACATACTCGTTCATCGTACGTAATGTAAGAAATATATATGGACTCATTTTTATTGTAAGTTCTGTTTCCTCCTTCCGGAATAACACAAAACACAGTTGAAAACGTATCGTCGTTTACGGAATGTATTGTAACGTATACATATATACTATATAAATACACAACACAGCATCGTTTTAATAAAACGTAACTTAAAGAGAAAACTGTAAACGGAAAAGTTTTATGATTTTTTTTTGGTTTGCAAAAACATAAACAAAAGATAATGAGTATTTTTTTGGTTTATTTTATTTTTTATCCTATTTACCTGACTTTTCCTACTATAGTGAAGAATTTTGAAGGAAGAATCGTGTGGAATTTCTATTTAATTTGGGAATTTTTGCTATATTGAATTTTTTCGAAAATGTCATCTGTTTATTTCATATAAAAAAGAGCTATAGCAAGTAAGAAAATTTCAGTCAGGTACACCCACAGACCTTAAATTATACAGATGTTCCGTCCGGACGTCAAAATCTATCAGTTACGAACGAATAGAAATGAAATGTCACACACGAAAAACAGGTTTTCGCAAACAGGTTTCCGCGGAAAAACTCACTCTTTGAAGTCCTACTCGTTGAAATTTCTATTCGTTCGTAACTGACAACATACTCGCTCCGGGATGACATATCTTATTATTTATTATTTTTGGGTACACCGACTAAGGTATACCCTCCCTTTGGTAGTATGTTATAGCAACTGGTAGGGTGATTCCAGAAAGTTGAAAACAAATTATTAATTTTTTTTGACAGTCTTAGTCATTGGAAATGTTGTCTAAAATAGAAAATAAGAAAACATTTATATGATATTGCTGCAGAAGTTATAGGAATATTGTTTTCGAATGAATATGGGGGATTTCATGTCAAGTGAATTTTTTCGCGAAATTAAAATTTATTTTCAAATTTTTGTCAAAATGGATTTGTTTATTTTTGAAAGTAAGCTTTGAGTTTTGTGGTCTATTGGTAAGATGAAACATGTTTATCCACCAAAATAAGCATAAACCTCTAAAAAAATTGAGGTTCAACCATATATTTTATCATAACTGGAGAACCATTTATCGTAATGGTTCAGGAAAGTTTCAAAGAATCATAAATTAAGTAGCCTTCACCTTCTAATATATTTATTTATTCCAGAGGATTCGGATATGTAAAGGGTGATCCATTTCGAGGTTCCCTACTTTTTGAAAGAAAAAAAAACAGAAAATTCAAATTGAATGGGGAATATTTATTATCATTTCTTTGGCATTTATTTTTTGAAGATTATGTCTATTAAATGTTGGCCGCGGCTACGTCTCAGATGGTCCATCCGTTGAGTCCAATTTTCGATGACTCGTTCGAGCATTTCGACTGGTAACTGGCAATTGACACGAGTGATGTTTTCTCCAAGGTCTGAATCGAAGCGGGTTTGTCCGCATAAACTTTAGACTTTACATATCCCCACAGGAAAAAGTCTTACGGTGTGATATCACACGATCTTGGTGGCGACCGGCCCAAAACGTGAAATTATCTGCTCACCGAAGTGTTCTCTCAATAAATCCATTGAGTGATGCGGGAAGTGGCGCCGTCTTGTTGAAACCAAATGTCGCCGAGATCACGAGCTTCAATTTCAGGCATCAAATAGTCAGTTATCATGGCACGATAACGGTCGCCATTGACGTTAAGTTCTCACCGGCATCATTTTTGTAGAAATATGGACTGATGATTCCGGTACGTCGGATCGGGAATCGGTCAATGGCAAAAAGATAGCTCTTAACGAGAGTTAAAATATTGCTCATGGGTGTCGAGGTCGTGGGTCGACTGGAAAGTGTTTTTGTTTGATTTAAAAAAAATGGACTTAGCGCAATTGGCGAACGATTATTTTGATAATAAAACTGAATAATTTGTAAACGTTGTTCAGGCGTAAGTCTTTCCATGATGAAATGCCAAACAATATGTACTTAACAAAAATAACATGACAGCATGACACGTGATCTGTCAAAAAAAAGGTTATTGAAAAAAGTATCTCTAGATCACCCATTAGTATAGAAGTTATTAGAGAATCAATATTTCACTAAATGTTAACCCTTTGTGAGGAAGAGGTACTAGAAAGTGTGGACCAATATGGTCCATCTTCGAATTTAGCCTGATAGAAAAATGTATCAGACCAAATTTAAAGTCAAACGGACAGACGGAAATTGCTCAAAAGGCTTAAAATTTCCAAAAACGAATTTCCGTCAAACATACTTAAGGTCTAGTGTACTTAGACATTCGGTATGTTACACTTTTGGCTCGAAGCAAATGATATATACCCTCCTCTCTAAGGTGAGGGGATAAATATCGTAAATAAGGAGCGCATGGACATGTTCATGGACATGAGACATTTAAAGGTCTCCTCTCTTTAACCTAACCTAAGCACCGTAAAAGGAAAAGGACGAAATTGTGTTATCACTTGCTCTACGAATAAACGCATGTAAGCTAAATTTTCCAAACGATTTTAAGGCAATTTAAAAAAAAAGTGATTAATTGATCCATTCGCTGATAGTACGAGTTGCAAGGTATTTATTTCAAATTTGGATTAAGTATATGCGTGCTTATTCCGCTCTATAAAGATGGTGTAGGATATCATATAGTGGGCTCCGCCCGACTACATTCTTTTCTTGCTGATTTTATGATGAGTTCCTGTCAAAAAAGAATACAAAGTGCAAAATTTGAGCTAAATTGCTTAGTAGAAAATGAGGATTTTTATAGCAGGGGAGCCATATCACAAAATTAACCGATATGGCCCATTTTCAATCCCAAACGGCTTGCAACTATAAGAAATATTTCTGGCAAATTATTTTTAAAAATCTAGCTCTGTCCGTTGAAATCACGCTACAATCCGCAATCCGGCATGGCAAAATGTCTTGAATTTTACGACGATCAAAAGAATACGGTCTCAGATCAATATTTCGAGGTGTTGCAAATGGAATGACAACGGTAGTATACGCCCATCCTATGGTGGAGGGTATAAAAAAGCATGTGATTGAGGATTTGACATTGTAGAACCCTGTTTTAGTGGAATAAAAACCATTTTCGCGTGAAGTGTTAAACAGCCTCTTGGGGCCAAATCAGGACCTCGATATTGAATTAGATTTTAGAAGAAGCCATTTTGGAAAAAATATATTTATGAAAAATAGCCATTGGAAATGTTCAAAAACTAACTGTATAACCTGCAACAGAATTTACGAAAACGACCTACTAAAATTCCATAGAAATGCACCGCAACTTACACCGCATAATTTCGACCGCACACCCTCAATCTATGGATTTTTTGGGTGAAGTATTTGGGAAAAATATTCCTTGTAAAAAAATCATTATAGGTCCCCACAATACACTTTTCTGGCAAATCAACGTTTTTTTTTCAAAATATATCGTATTTTTTGGAAATCTTTGTACTATTGGAAATAAAGGAACATTTCGTTAGTAAATTCAGGCACAATTTTAGTATAGAAGTCTTCCGAATTTATGTTTTATGTCAAAGAACGAAATAAATGTGAGACTTTTAAAAGTATTTCTTCCAAAACACCCAACACTTCAGGAAGATTACCTCTAAAAATCTCCCTCCAAAAATAGTGATATATCAAAAGTTATATATGTAACTGCAAAAATATTACCTGTAAAAAATCACTATAGGTCCAATACACTTTTCTAGATACAATACACTTTTCTGGCAACTAAATGGTTTTTCAAAATATGTATATCATATTTATTGGTTATCTTCAAGCAATTAGAAATTCGTTAGTAAATTAAGGCGCATTTTTAATATAGAAGGTTTCGGAATATATGTTCTATGTCAATGAACGAAATAAAGGAGACTCTTCAGGAAGTATTTCTCCCAAAACAACCGATACCCCCGCTCATCCCCTTACCCCTGAAAATCTCCCAACAAATAATCATGATATATTAAAAGTCATAGAAATCGATGGATTTTTTGGGTGATGTATACGGGAAAAATATTTCTTGTAAAAATCACTATAGGTCTGTCCCTCAATATACTCTTTTGGAAACTAAATACAATATATTATTTCGTTAGTAAATTCAGACACATTATTAGCTTAGAAGGCTTTGGAATTGA